>CABPRJ010001485.1:0-255498 GCA_902439185.1 Cinara cedri | reverse complement strand
ACAAAAAGCAAACATTATTTTTAAGTTATTATAATTTATTCCTTAAAAATATCAATCTCTTAATGCTATAACGTTAACAATATTTTTTGTTAGTCCATCCTTAGCTAACACAAACAAACTGGATGGTTTGACCACTCGAGAGCATGCCACGTATAATTGTTCGTGTGAAAAACATGGTGTTCTCAAATCTAAGCCACAAATAGACATCGTTTGACCTTGGGATTTGTTGATTATCATTGCAAATGCTAATCTAATCGGAAACTGAATACGTTTGAATTGAATTGGCACATCTGTAGGTATAATAGGAATCCGTGNTTTTTGTTAGTCCATCTTTAGCTAACACAAACAAACTGGATGGTTTACCCACTCGAGAGCATGCCACGTATAATTGTCCGTGTGAAAAACATGGTGTTCTCAAATCTAAGCTACAAATAGATATCGTTTGACCTTGGGATTTGTTGATTGTCATTGCAAATGCCAATCTAATCGGAAACTGAATACGTTTGAATTGAATTGGCACATCTGTAGGTATAATAGGAATCCGTGGTATTAATATATTTTCACCTCGGAACTTGCATTTAAAATGCTGGCTTCGATCACGTTTTTCATTAATTTTTGAATGACTAATCGCGTACCGTTGCACAGCCGGGGTGAGTTCAAATTACGAAGTAAGATAATCGCAGATCCAACCTTTAATTGTAAATTATGCAGTGGCATGCCTGGTAAATCCAATGAGTTCAAAAACTCTGTGGGAAAATTTACTGCTTCGCTTTCGTCGCAAACTGTATCAATAAATTTATATGATACCAAGTTCCCTGGCAGCAACATTTGTATCTTCAGATTTAAATTGTCAACGTCTTTATTTTTTGCCGCTAAAATTGCTCTTTCTGCAAGCCACTCATGATTTCTGTACTGTGTGTGTATATCGGGAAATATTTGTTCAATGAGAGTATCTTGCGAATCAGCGATTGTGCAGAAATCGGTCGGTAATTTTACAAATCCAGTTTTATCTATAACAACTTTTCCATCACCGACATCTAAGAGTTGTTTTGGAAATGTTTCAGCGGATGGATCTTGAAGCATTTGAACGCGCATATTTACTTTCAGCTGTACTTTTTCAACATTACGCCACAATGGAGATGATTTTAAGCAAGCGTTGATCTCATCAGCGTATGTTGAACGTGGAATGACTGGAAGTGTTTGCCTGAAATCACCTGAAAGGACCAACAGAGTTCCGCCAAATAGATTGTCGTTGTTTTTAATATCTTTCAATGTCCTGTTCAACGCCTCAAGCGAATGTTTGTGTGCCATAGTACATTCATCCCAGATGATAATTTTACACTGTTTCAGCACGGTGGCCATGGACGATTGTTTCTTAATGTTGCATACTGCGTCAGGGTTATTCTGAATTTTTAATGGCAGCTTAAATACTGAATGAGCTGTTCTGCCTCTATCCAATAAAGTTGCTGCAATGTCCGATGATGCAACGGCCAATGCGATGCCATTATTTGATCGTATTTCAGCAAGAATTAGCGAAATAACGAATGTTTTGCCAGTTCCACCCGGTGCATCCAAAAAGAAGAACCCACCTTGTCCAGCTGAAACTGCGNCTGTTTCAGCACGGTGGCCATGGACGATTGTTTCTTAATGTTGCATACTGCGTCAGGGTTATTCTGAATATTTAGTGGCAGCTTAAATACTGAATGAGCTGTTCTGCCTCCATACAATAAAGTTGCTGCAATGCCCGATGATGCAACGGGCAATGCGATGCCATTATTTTATCGTATTTCAGCAAGAATTAACGAAATAACGAATGTTTTGCCAGTTCCACCCGGTGCATCCAAAAAGAAGAACCCACCTTGTCCAGCTGAAACTGCGAGCATTATGCGATCATAAACGGTTTTTTGTTCCTCATTCATTAGTGGAACATTGCGGGCAACAATCGCTGCCATTTCTACAGTGCTGTACTACAGTTCACGATTCATTTCAGTATTCATTAAATCAGATTCAGTTCGATTTGGCGAATTCATACCGAAATTTTTAGTAGTTTTTTACTAGTGTTTTGTCAATTTTTCCATATTTTCTTATAACTTGTGATGGGCTATTAATGCACTAATTTCGATAATTGTAAATATTGAGTCTTAATTTTTTTTTTTTCAGGATTTATTAAAATGGTTTTGATTTTTAATATTTCAATGTTACCGAATAATAAATATAATGGTCACAAGAACGTAAATACTGATAATTTTTTACGAAGTGAACGTACAAAATGTCATTTGTAAATATGATTTAATTAGTTAATTTCCATCAACTATTCATAGCCCAAAAAAGAGAATAGTCGCCTTGAATTAATTAAAACGAAAAGACAAATAAACCCACTCAATTGTTCTCGAAAAACTATTACATATTAAACAAATTTAACTAATAAAGTATAAATTCCAATTTTTTTTATAACAACTTTATTTTCATATTTATTTTTAAGCAGTCTGTTTGTATTAGAACAATACGCTTAATAGAGGCGTTGACAAGGTACTAAGTATTAAGTCAAAAACAAATTTAATTATTCGTTTTTTCGTGGAAAAATGTACAGGCACACAGGAGAAGCCGATTGAAAAGACGAAGTAATTGAAGTTGAAGTAATTCGACATAATGACTTTTAAGAACTTAAATTATAACATAAAAATGTTTTAAGACTGATCATGGTAGTTCATCATTTACCGTCAATCAATCATTATATTATATATTTTATCTATTTATTTAATTCTAACTATTGATGTTTTTTTTATTTTATCAGGATACATGTTTTTATTGTTGTTATATTATTAACTAATATTTTATGTAGAGTGTTGAACTAAAACCATACGATAAATAAATAAATAGTAACTAGTTGAAATTTTAAATCTTAAATCAGAAATATTTATAAATAATTGAAACGCATAACAATTGAGTTTTATACTTATTTATTATTTATGTAAAAAAAAAAAAATATATTTTTAAACATTTCTCACAATCTACTGAACTCTTTTCAATTTTTCACGTTAGGTATAAGTACCTTTTTATAGTAAACACATTTAATGTTCAAAACGAAAAGATTCGAAAACACTTAATTTTATTTGATCGCATTTCAGAAAAACATATTTCGAATTCAAACCGTCTTCAACACACGTGTTCAATTACTGTTCAATTTATTTAAATATTATGTAGATTAGATGAAATACTATAAATTTGGAGCTTTCGGTTTCACGAAATGGTTCATGACACATTGTTTCGGTATCTCACAAAATAGGTTTGGAGTGAAGATATTATTTTCATAAAACAACGTTTATTTTATATAAAAATGTAAAACGGTTTTTTTTTTTTTTATGAATTGTAAAACCATAATACTTCGTTGTTTTAAATATAATTTTTTTTTTTATTATTATATAATATATAATATGTAATTGAATTACTTTAAATGTTCAGATTTAAAAATAAAAATAGCAGAGATGGTTATGAAATGTGGATTATATTATTTTAAAATCAAAAGTTAATCATAATACGATTAATAATAATATGTGTTCATGGTTTACGGAACAAAGATAAAAATTTTAAAATATTCTAGTGAATAAAATCGTCAAACGGTTCTGCGAAGAAAATGATCAGAAAATAATAAAATTATTTACTCCGAAATGACGCTGGCTTGCGAAATAAGTGTAAAAAAAAAAAAAAAAAACCTCCAGCGTCCTTGTGAAAACCGAATACATGACCTCTACGAGTATGAGTATAACGACGGATCTATAGGAGAATGAGGGACATTTGTAACCCCTAAGGAAACGCCGGTTTTTTGTAGGGGTGAATGACGAGAATTTTAGCGTACAAAACCTTATATTATATATTATAATATAATTATATAATATTACATACATGCATTCGAAAAGCCATGGGGGCGGATCTGGGGACGGATCCGCCCCCGTAAATACGCCACTGGCCGGTGTATAGTATGCTTTTAAACAATTTCAACACGAATAATATATACCGGGTTTCGTCTTTCACCGTATTAAAATATAATGGTTAGTATAATAATTAATAATATAATGGTTGTGACCCTTCTCAGCAAAAAAAAAAAAAAATTACAATTTGCATCCGTGGTTGTTAATATTTAATAATTTATTGTGAGATGAACAGATAAAATTCCGTGTAAAAGTCCAAACGACCACCAATTCCGATGTATCTGTTATAACTGCACACGCGTACAGATTTGTTTTCGTTAGTCATTCCATTATACGTTCGAGTTAAAAACCACTTAAATCCTTTGTCGTTTTATTGAATAATTAGCGTTCGTACTAAATTATGACTAAATATAAAGCCTGCAGTACGTAATGCGACCGAATATTATTTTGATCAGTAAAACCTTTTCATTTCTGCAAATTAATTACACGATACCCGCTACTGTATACGGTAGAATCACGTTAAACAAGTAAGTACACACGCTTCGTTTGTATTATTAAATATTTATTTTACTTGATGTTTACAGAAGAAAAAAAAAAAAAGAAGAATAAGGTACTTAACGGTTAACCGTGCGACCTCGTGCAGACCCGAACGCGCAAGTTGCAATTCACTTTATAATAATTGTTTGTTTCAATAGAGTCCGCGCACACACTGTTTTCGTCCGATAATAACGCACGTTCGAAATGTAATAACCATCAGTTAATATAATAACTATAAGTCTCGAAATCACGATGGCGAATGGTTTACAATAATAATATTTTAATGCAACGATTGAACAGATAAGACTGTTGCCCGAATCGGTAGTGACGACTAGATTGCCTGCGAAACGTTTCCTCGCGCAAGCATCAAGTCCCGCGACGATCCACGTGGAAAAGTATCGATACGGAAAATTAACATTGTTTCGACGAAATGTTTAGTTATGAAAACTAAACAAGAAACGGTATATTTTATTTTTCAAACGATTTTCTTCGGATATTATTTAAATGTAAATCGAGTATAAGAGTGTCGAGTCCGAAAATGTCGATTTTATTTGCTAGTTGTAAATAAATTTTATATTTTTAAAAAACAAACCGATATACAATCATTGTTAATAATTTGTCTGACTTTATATTATTTTAACTGAAAAAATAACACAAGTTTGGTAGAATATTTGCATACTCTAAATTTATGCCGAAGGCGGGAACGGTAGTAGGCAACTCGTTTAGGCACAAAAGCAGAATATTCGATTGCACACGCAAAATTTAAATACCCGTGAAAAATAACCATAAAACGGATAATTTGTTTACGCACGTTTTTAAACGAGATTTTTTTTTTATATATATATATATAGGTACCTTCCGTATTAAAAACAGGAGCCAATTATTTGAACATTTGGCACTCGTCGTCACTATTCAGTCGCTTGGATTCAAATATCGTTAATATCTCTCGATTCGATAAAAATATGTGTATATAAAATAACCCTACCCAAAAACCGTTATGCTAGGTATTACAATAACGGTGATAATTAACTGTGTTTTTATTTTATACGTTCACGAATAAATTCGACTTTAATGTCTTAAATAAACAAAGAACGAAAGACCTTTAAAATGCCTGGGGGAAACGCTCGCAAACGAGTTACCGACACGTCGCGCCGTACTAATATTTAAAAATATTATTGTACAACTCTGTCGGGAGGTACGTTTTAATTAAATTAAATATATTAATAAATTGCGCGGTTTTTATATTTATCATGTCGGAATGAAAAGATAACCCCGGGGCAAAAATGTATTAGTTTATAAGCGATTTTAACATAAAAAAAAAATATTCCCTAGTTTTATTTGTTTCAAGCGTGTTTTTTTTTTTTTTTTTTTTTTTGTTTTAAACTTTATTTGTTATAAATATCATACAACAATAATAGTTCATTATATACAGGATTTCGCTACAATCGAATAAAACGATCTATTGGAAAGTATCTATAATACCTATAGGAACTGTTTGTTCTCATTTTATAGCTAAGAAAAATAAATATGGACTATATATATGTATATATCTTCACCCTTCAAAACATATTAGTAGTTTTATTTTAATTCAAACCTATTTTTGAACTTTTTAAACATTTATGTATGGATAATAGATACAATAGATCGTATGTATTAACATAAAGGTTGAAAAGTTAACACTCACGTGCAGTGGCGCCGAGCTGATTTTCTGTGTGTGTAAACCGATATTGACATTATTTGACATAGGCAGGAATATAGTGGTTTTACAATGGTGTTTATTTTGGATTCTGAGCATAGCTGTTGGGATTTATTGATTTACTATGATCTGTGTTTTTGTATTTTTTTTTTTTATGTCTGTGAACAACTCATGTACCAGAAATCTTGCTCCGATGTATAGAGTGTAACAATTTCTGAAAGGTAATTTTGTCTCATTAAAGACGTCAACTTTTGATTTTCTAAGAGGTTTTCAAAATAATAGGGAAAACCTCGAAAGAAAATTATAAGTAAAACAACAAATATTTGAAGCACAGCGTTACCGATTTCAATATTTTAAATTTGTATGCATAACAACATTTTCTACTAGAAATATTGCTCAAATAGAAAAATGACAAGTGACCTTTTTTGTTAGATTCTTAATTTGATTAGTGATTTAAAAATTCGTTTTATCACTTTTTGTGCAGTTTTTTTAATAATTGAACAAAACCAAAAACAAAACGTAAAAAGAACAGGAAAATGTACGAAAATAACGTTTTTTTTTATTTTCTGTTTTGTTTTTTTGGGGGAGATTCAGTTAAAAATTTTCGTAGAGACTTGAAATTTAAACAGACATTTTTTCGATTTTTAAACAGAGAATTAAATTTTTGTATATATAAGCCAGCATACTATGTGATGTACTATGGTATCTATCAAAATAGTTCTTAAAATATGAACACATTTATTTAAGCATTCTCAATTTGTTGCAGGACTTCAAAGTTACTTTTATGTCATCAAGAGCTGATAAAGTGTAAACGTCTTTTTAAAGGTAATTTTCAATAACCTAGTCGAGTGAATTGAATAGGTAGGTACAATAGAGTTAAGCTTGATGAATATTTCATCAGTCATTAACTTTATGTCAAGCTCAATTTATCTTATTTTGACGTCACACTATAAGGAGTTCTTTGACAAAGAAACTAAAGGTTATGGTTAAACGAACACAAAGAAACACTTTTTTATATTATCATCTGAAAGTACAACAATGATATAAAAGTAATTTCAATCCGATTTAACCAGTTGAAAAAACCTGCAGATGAAAATAAATGACACAATTCATATTTTGTCGATACCTCCGGTGGAAGATAATATAAAAATATAATGTAAGTACATCATTGACGTTTGTTAAAAGCTACATGGATTTTCATTAAACTCTATGGTTTTACGTCTATATTGATATCGAAATAAGTATTCAGTTTTAATAAGTACAATAAGATGGTAAAATAGATGGAAATATTATGATATAACTGTTACGGTTAATGTTATGAAATCGGTTAATATCGTTATATTTATAATTTGTATACATAAAAACTTACTTTGTGCTATTCGTTTTGATGCTAGAGTGTATAAGAATATAATTAAACTTAGAGGTAAGAACATCGTCTATTTTTGTACGTTAGTTTTTTCACGGTGTTTTAATTTTCAAATGGGTTACTAACATGTGAAATATTACAATTTAAAAATCGTCAAATCTGGATTAAAAATTAAAATATCGAGAAAAACCTACGTACAAACAAAAACAACATACTTACCCTTAAATTAATTAATAAGCTAATACGCTCCAATATCAAAATGAACAACACAAAATAGGTTAAAGTATAATTGTAACGACATTAACATTAACATAACTGTAAAAATTCGCATTTAAAATAAACAAAAATAACATTTATCGAAGAAGAGTATTTAATATTCAATTTCAAAATGGGATCTTACACTTCAATAATTCAATGGGGGGGGGGGGAAACAGAAACCCAATATGCTAGGATGTCAAATCTAGAATTTTAAAATCCCGAAATCAATCGTTTTCATACTTTGAAATTCGAAAACCGGGTTTGCCCTCCGAAATCCGAAACCCAGATGTATCAGGTGTCACATCACTGCTAATAACGACTATCGCAAGTGATGGACGTCCCGACGGTTTCACGTATTATTTTTATTATTATAAAATCGAGAGGAAACCGTGTATAACAGAGTTTTTTTTTTTTTTTTCATTTTAAGTGCACTCGCGATGACCGGCCGAAAAATACCGTCGGTGACCGCCGTTCCTCGCAAACAATTCCAGTATTATTATTATTACACGTGACGGCACACAAAGGTCCGACACAAGTCCTTTTACTCGTGGTCGTCTGCGTCACCGCAAACAATGAACGGTGGATTGATGGATCGCGTCGACGTGGATCGGCCCGAACAAGGGACACCGTTCGTCCCGCTTAAAGGCTGACGGATCGATTGACTGTGTATGTAAAGCAAAGGGCGGCGGCGATATCGTCTCACGGTTTTTCACGAGCGCGCGTCGTTTCCGCCGAAAACGTTATTTTCATTTCCGTCGAGACTATTACCGATTTACCATTCGAAATAAACGAATTTAATTGAATTTACGATTCGTTTAAATATACCACGTCAATAGACAAAATTAAGGAAAATTCTGATATAGGATTCAGTTATACATCATTGGAACCGCTGGAACACGGGTTTACCCGTATGATGATGATATATCTGTGCGGAGTATAAAAAAAATTGCTGATAACCATCGAGTAGAAATGTCAAGTAGAAATGGACATTTTAAAAGGTAAATAATTTATTAATATAGTTTTAATCTTGAGTGAAACGATGAATCGTCAAAAAAAAGCACACGATTCTGATGCGAGCTGGATTTAACATTTTTAATTAAATTGAAATTGAAATTTGCCCCGATGTTTCGTGATTTTTACGTGTTTTGTAAATAATGTAACTCGAAACAAAAAATTAATATGTGGCATTACGCTCTTTTTTCGGTCAGTCGGTTTCTTTAGCCTGAGAAAAAAATATTTAAAAACAAAAACCCTTGGGCCTTGGCCGGCATGTGTACCGTTGACGGATTAGTGCCAGCTAGTATTTTTTTTCAAAGGATAACCGAGACGTATTACCTCTATACCGAAGAAAAAAGCGAGTAACAACTGTTAAACGAATTGAAAAAAAAAAACAATATTACAATTTTAAAAATAGTATCGAATTCCGTTTTTTTACCTCCACCGCACAGTGGTCCAAAAAATTAAAAAAGCGCACCTTTCTCACACCGTGTCAGATTTCTATACTTAAGTACATACAAATACGTTTACACGGTTTACTTAAAATAATATTAATTATTTACCGAGAAATTACGAAACTAATA
Organism: Cinara cedri; assembly: GCA_902439185.1. Classification (NCBI taxonomy): domain Eukaryota; kingdom Metazoa; phylum Arthropoda; class Insecta; order Hemiptera; family Aphididae; genus Cinara; species Cinara cedri. The sequence continues at coordinate 246,132 of CABPRJ010001485.1, read as the reverse complement.
TTAATGTTGAACGCATAATTGATGAGTGTTTAAACCGCATTAACGCCAATTCTGCAGAGAAGATGTAAATAAATAAAGAAATGCTGGTATAATGTAAAATGGATCGCGTTATAAATCGTTTCGTAAGTTACAATCAATTAAGTACGGGCTGCAAATTAAAATTCTTGTATTCAAATATTAGCTATGGATACCCTAGACCCCTTTTATACATTTTTCATCAGCCCCGTCTGGAAATAATCGAGTAATTTAATACAGCTATCTAAAGAAATCACTTACATTTTGTAATAACTGCATTTTATTGATGCTGAAAAAATGTTTATATTAATTAGTTTAATGGTATAACATTGAACTTAATATCTTAATTTCGATTCTGAATGTGGCGAAAAAAACTATTAGTTTTACAAAGATGTGTTTTTCTCGAAAATCATTAAATTAGCAAAAAAGCGCCAAACTGTTCACAACATACTTTAAAAGATATGAATTATTCACATGATAGTTACTCTCGTGGATTTACTTCAAGCATTTGTTTAATGTCTCGACAGTTTTTCATAAAAATGACAATACGTTGGTTTTAATTATGTTCATTTCTGGATTATGATGGAAATAACACAACTGTAATACCATAATCAGCTTACCAGATTACCGAACTTCGCTCAGAATCTTTTTTAAATGTAATGATTTACCGTTGTTTTCAGTGTATAAACTCTATTACTCTATATCCTGTACGTTCCCTATTTCTAACCTTCATCAGTGCCCTACACATAGGCAACCAGCCATAACATAGTAGGTATATACAGAGTAAAGTACGTATCATTCGTGATTATTCACAAATATTAAGCGGAAATTTGATTTTGGTTTTTTCAGACATTACAACGTACAATTGTTAATATACAAACATTATCAACTAGGTATTGATTTAATAGTTCGCTCCATAAATAGCACGTCCGAAAAGTTTAATAATATAATATAGTGTTTTGCATATACATTGTCACAATATTTTTGAAAAATTGTTTTCTTTTCGATTGTGTATTTGAAATTATGATTTTTCATTCAATAACCAATCACTGTTAAATAAAATTTACTTTAGATAATAAAATTATTACGTGGAAAATAACTATTCTGTACATTATTTCGGCACATCGTTTTGTCGGAGCAAGGTTTCTCCTACAACATCGAACGTCTAAAACTCTGAAATAATAAACTTTTTAAACTATTTACTATTTATCGATCGATGTAATACAGGTAATATTACATCTAACCGATAATTTGAAACGTGTAACGAGTACTTAACACACATAAAACAATGTTATATATGTATTTGAATCGAACTTCAACATTTTGCTTAATCGTCGACGTTTTTTCGAATAATTAATTTCAAAACTTATACTCCGCGATACCTGCTCAAGTTGTCAACGACCACTCTTGTAAACCCATTGACTTTTGAAAGGTAGGTACCTACCTACCAAAAATGCATACACGCGCTCGAACGATTCAGACCAATTAGATAGGTAAGCCTTTGGTGCGTTTATTTTACTTCCACGAACACAAATAACGATAATCATAACCAAACAAACTTTCATCCACACGCTTGTGTAGTTTACTGGGAATATAATAACGGTAAAAAATAAAATCTAAAATATTTCAACCATATTTTCATATATTATTCATATACCATATATTCAAAAAATCGGATCAAAATAAGTATAAGTACCAGTAACGAATAAATCACTAATATCGAAACGTTGCGGTTATTTTTTTGTTTTTCAACTAATATGTGCAATTAAAGAGAACTCGCTGTATAGAATTAAAAAAATAAAACATACCGTAACAAATATAAAACCATTAAAACCTGAAATATATGAGAAAAGTTTACCAAAATAAATAATTAAAAGTCGGCATATATTTTATTATACTTGTACATACATACCGACATTGTACGTTTGCGCGCACAATACCTTTATTTTTTTTATATATATGTTTATATTTTTGAAAAACTATTGAATTTGTTTTTGAATTTCGCCAAAGTAATATTTTAATATCAGACAAGTAGTGTTTCGCATCCTCAAATCGATGAATTATTTTAAATTATGGATTTTGCAAGTGTACATAATTTGATTGAACGGTTTCGTTTTGTTTTTTTCGTGAATATCATTATCACAAAAAAAATCATTATGATTTGAAAATACATATTATTTACAACTATCAGATTTTAAAATAACACTAAAACTTTCTTTGCATCTGTGTTATTTTTTTATCAATGCACATTTTCTATCTTAATTATGACTCGAATAGTTCTCGGCAGTGTTAAGACGCAGATAAGTAAAAGTAATCTAAATAATTGCTCCAAAATAATCAAGATACCTACAGATAAAGATAACAGTAGTATTTCGATAATCTCACATAAGATAATATTATATTCGTAAGAGATAATTTGTATTAAATTATAACAGGCCTAACATGCAGTGTTTATTTAACCAGCACGGCGATATTAAAGACGATTAAGTCACATATTACAAAATAATATGACGTGAACAAGATTCTTAAACCGAAAATGTGAAAAAACGAAAAGGTTGAAACTTGAACGTTTAAAAAGCCAGAGACGACATACGGAGAGTTGCAGAAACGTAATATCTTAAGTTGCATCATAGAAATAGGTATTGTTATCACGGATCATTTTCACTCGCCGTGGAGCAATCGGATATAAGTGTTGTTTTCTGTTTAATCCGTGAAATTCGACAATAGCTAGCGTAATCGTTTAAAAATCAGCAATCGGCCGACATGTTCTGATAATCATTGGTAATGCGTGTGCATTACACGATTTTTACAAACAATTTAACGGACGTTCCCACAACACGGTTTCTTCGTACGGAGTACAATATTATGTTGAGATTATTATTACAGTATACACAATACATGCGTAACTATTAATTGATATTAGCATTTCCTTGGAGTATGAATATTTGAATGTACAAAACATCGCGAAATTAGAACTTCCCGTTGTAATAATAGTCTCGGCGAGTTAATGTTTGTTGTGCATAAATCAAACCCAATGATAAATATTCCGTTACATTGTAGAATTTCAATGACGACAACGACGACGACGACGAAGACGACGAGGATTCGTCTTTACATAAACACGGCTTTTGTCCGTACAATAATTTGGTCTCAAAGGAACATATATTATTACTATTATTATTATCATTGAACGTGTTTACAAGATCATTATTTCATTGTGGTCCGGAAGTATAGATACCTACAGGCAAAGTATAAATACGGGTTGGAACATACTACGATTTATTGAAGTTATTATTTTTTTTTTTTTTTAATATAGTAAATCCACAATCGGTTGTATCTTATTAAAATTTTTACATCAAATAATACTGAACAAACGTGGTCAACATTTTTCAAAACAACGTTTGTTCAAATTCGATATCAATAAAACAAAATATTTTTAAAAAATACCGGCATACTTACTTTTAAACTAATATTCTTCCGATATAGTATACGGTTTGTTACCACCACTATAACTTTCAGTAAATATTAAGTGGAAGGATATGCAGAACAAATGTATTTAAAAAATATCATTATCATATTTTAATTGCATACGCCTCCGGCAGTGTGTGAATTTTTTTTTGTCTTTAAGTATAACACGTGTAAGTATATTATTTTTTATACATAGGCACGATGCCAAGTAGCGGGGATTTAAAATGAATAATGTGCATTTGGTTTATGTTATATGATGAGCCCTTTAGGCTAAACACATCAAGTCGTATATATGCAAAATATTTTTAGATAAAGTTCTGATTTTCATCGAAGTTTCCATAATATTAACGAGTATGTATACGTACTCGTTACGTTTTTAAATTTGTATGGCCAGTTTGCACAAACATTCTGTAAAGATATTTTATAGATGCCTGTATATTATAAACATCTGTAAACTATAATGGCTCTGTAACATGTAAAAGTGTTGCACAAAAAAATGTGTATTGATTCTGTAAATTAAAATATAATTATAAAAACGGTTACCGAATACATTAAACCATTTATATTTGATAACCCTGAACCACAGTTATCTTACTCGAGTAGATAACTGAGGTCTGAACAATGATAAGCAATACAAATGTGACATCTTTGTGCCAAAAAAAAAAAAAAAAATGATTTTTATTATTTTATTATTAGCCATTAGTTTAATATCTAAATCATTGTTTGAAATCTACATCATCAAACTCAATCAGCGGATTCTATCTATCCCAGATATATTTTGGCCTCGGTAATATTGTCATCACCTCAATAATAAATCCATCATCACTCAATGATGATGAGGATAACATATCCATAAGTTAAACTATTAAAATTTAGCAAGAGGTAAATAAATTTTAAAAAAAATCAATAAAAAATTTCAGCTATAATAACATTGATAAAACGATAATAACGATCTGTAAATCATTCTGCAATAGGAGTTAAAGATACGAATTTGGTTATGTGAAATTGTATTCAGTAGCAGGTCTGTAAATAATACAGAACGTTTGAGCAACAACCAATCTGGTTTACAGATCTGTAAGTGCGCTAATGATTCTGTATGTTCTTACAGAACGTTTGTGCGATCCGTCTTATGTGTGAAAAATTAATTTTATCTTGAAGTATAATATATAAACGGAAGCACATAAAAACCTGGAATATAAAAGTAAATGGGCTGTAAAAATCTGAAAGTTAAAAATTTGAAATCCGTAAAAATCTGATTATTACAGACCAGATTTCTAATGTCCGAATTTTAAAGTTCACATATATACAATAGTATACCTTTTATAACCTAACCAAACTTTATGTGTTAGATTCGTAGCGATAATTTTTTCTGGAATTATTAAATATTAAAAATAATACAACATTACAATTATTGAAATACAAACTCACGAGTCATTTATTAGACGATCCGGAAGAAATAGTTTTGACAAATATTGTATTTTTAGTTCTTTAACGGAGAGAGGGGGGAGAAGAAATTATATTTTTACATGGTAGGAACGTGCATTTAGCACATACCACACTAATCGGACCAGTGTGCGAAATGTTTCTATTATAGACTATAAAACTTTTATAATATTCAAGTCGCAGTAGGACGTGATACGTATTATTATAATCTGAAAAGCAGACGGGACAGGAGGGGTCTGCAAAGTGCCGAATGTCAAGCATTTCCGTCGTTTCGCTTATTACTTTCTAAAAAATACCAGATTATTATTATTGTTGTTACACAATTTAAAAACAATATGATATAAATCCTTTCAAAACGATCGCGAGAAGAGCTTAAGTGTACTGTAGCGTATATATTGTTATTATATACTTGATGATATATTATTTTATATTTCACGAAGATACTGCGTATTCAAATCGTTTCAAAACTTACAGCTGAAATTCTGAACCTTATCGCGTTGTTATATTATATATCATTATAATATTTTAACAACAATATTTCAATGTCTTTTCATATATTATACCTATCTCACAATATAAGCAATAATAATTGTTTGTTTGTACTTATTTTTATCACAAAACCCTAAGCAGGTACGAGATTTTCTCAAAAGTTGGTATTTAAGGGTTTTCGGGCGTAAGGAATCCGCACAGCGGTCCGGGTGTCTTTTTAAGCAAATTCAATCACACCCGAGTTATGTTTTCCTCGTAATACGAAAATTGATTTTTTTTTTCCCCTGGGTTCCCTCGGTTACGCGGATGAAAATACAAAACACTTTTGTTCGTATACATTTGTACGTTATTGACGAGCGCTTTTTGCTATATTTTTATAATGCCAAATGTATACAATGGAAACGATTTTATCCGATAAAAAATATTATTACCACACGGTCGACAAGGTGTAACTTAAGGCCAATTTAAACCCGAATTATACCTATCATATTCAGGAGCAGAAGTGTATGAATCTATTACCGTCTATAACCGAGCAAATTTTTTATAATTATGGGCAAATTTCAATTGCTATAAATACAAATAATACAATATATAAGCGTATAAACTAGATAAATAAAATTTGTCTTTAAATTCGACTTTTGGAAAACTGCTGCACCCGGGCAAAGCTCGCAGTTGTTCGGGTACTATACGCGTCATATTATATTCTAACAATAAATCAAAAAAAACTCCTAACCGCCATACAACAAGTGATAAAAATAAAAAAACATGCCATTTTCCTTTCGACACCCGTTCGAGTAGCAATAATCCGAACGAAAAAATATATAAAAAGTTGTGTTCGTAGATGTTTTTTTATCTCTATACGATTCGCATTCTTAGATTTTTTTTTTCCTTCTCCCGTACGACATGGTGGCACGGCGACATTTCTAGAATACTCACTGTTTTTTTGCCGCAGTCTACTACTACCGTCTGCTACTATGGTTTGCTGTAGCTTGTTAGTTATTTTGGTGAAAGTTTTTTTTTTGTTCCTTTTTATTATTGTTATTTCGCGAAAAAAAAAATCATAGTCTGGCGTGATCTAAAGACAGTACTCTGTTTACGCGATATTTTTGCTCACGCCAAACTCATTATCATACACAGTCCACGGAAAAAATATTAAACACCGCATTTTTTTATAATATTTTATTATTCGACAGACGACATTCCTTTTGCTGTTAATATAGTTTCGTATTTTTGTTCCGGCGTTTTTTTTCGTTTCAAAACACGGTCCGTATTCGTCGTTGTAAATGTCTGAGATAGACCGCGGCGAAAAGTTTTAAATCGCTTATTAGATAATAATATTATCAAGTTTATATATATACAGTGTCTTAATCTGGGGGCGCGGCGAGAGTCGTTAACACGATCCAAGTGGGAAAGTGGCGAGAAGTTTAAATTGCTTATAATTAGGTGGTATATAGATCAATAGAGAGATGAAAATTCACCAAAAAAAAAAAAACAAAAACGGAGAGTCGACCATTTAACCGTGGTATATAATCGAATTCCGCCCCTTTTAAATGATTCTGCGGGCTTAAAACTTTGCCCCAGAACCAACAACACTGTATAACACTCAGCAGTGTCGAATAACGGCAAAATATATTTAAAATAAATAATAGGATAACATTATCCGGGATTCAGTTGGCGGCGGGACCCGGTTTCCCGTAGGCTATACGATACTTTATAACGTCCCTATAGCTGCTGTATAACAATAATATATACCTAAACGATCTTCGCCGGCGGCATTTATGATTTTTGTTACATTTCAAAAATAATAACTAACGACGTGCGTTACACCAGCCACTCCTTACGCCTTAACGGATTACAATTTGTTTTTCTTGTGCCAAAATATAGCGTGCAACTAACATGAATTTTCACGTCGCCGAGATTAGAATAATATACAAAAACCAGTTGAAAGCACCATGCATCATGACACCAAAAAAATTGAAATCTGTTAAGGTTGGATGATCAGATACGTTAACTAACAGGCTTGCCTTTCGGAGTGTAGCGAGGGATCATTTGTTTTTACTGTGATGTGTGTCTGTGAAAATTGAAAGAAAACTTGCTCCGAACTCCGAAGTATAGACTGTAGCATCTTTTCGGAAAGTTAATTTTCTCTCTTTGGTGCATTGAGGAGATCACTTTTTTTTTTGATTTTCCGAGGGGTTTTCGAAATAATTGGAAAAAACCCGAAAGAAAATTATAGGTAAAGCGGCAATTATTTACGGCGCATTACTTAACCATTTTCAATGTTTTTATAATGTTAAAACCATGTTTTATACTATAAATATTGCTCCAATTAAAAATTGACAAAAGATTGATTTTGTTCCTTTTAGTATTTCGCCATTGCCAAAGCAAGTAGTTTTTAATATCTTAAGTATTTCTCATAATAATTGGGAAAAACCAAATATACGTAAAAATAACGGGAAAATTTACGAGTATAAATCTCTTATTATTTAAAACTTTGTTTTTGTAATGTTATTCAGTTAAACATATTTGTAGCGATCCAAATTTGAACAGATAACTTATATATGCTTTTTCTAGACGTGGTAAGACTTTCGAAACATTTAACCTATTTATAGAAATTTTAATTTTGCAAGTTTGTACATAATTTTTGTTTGTTAGGTACTCTGTAGATAAATTGTTAGGCTTAACAGAATTTTATAAATATTACAGTCTTTCAAAACACGTATAACCGAACTTTGCTCCAAATCGTTTTTCGTTATCAATGGTTTACTGTTGGTTACAGGTGTAAATTAAATAACTTTATGTATCCTACCTTCCCCACAACCCACCAACTGGCTGCACCCATCAACAATATCAGCTCTTTTTTTTAAAATTTTTTCTTAACCATTTCGATATTTTCGTGTACAATAATGTGTTTTCGATAGTCGTAGAAAAAAATAAAAGACGTATTTTTTCAGTTTTTAATAAAATATAAACCTAGTCAGAAAATAACATTAGTACAATTGAATTTTTTCCCCCTGTGGATTTCTCAACCGATTTAATATATAGTTTAGATATGTTATTAGATGGCATGTCATGACTCATGACATGTCATTTAGATGTTACCATTGTTACCTTAGTTTGGGGATATTGGTATTATTATATTAAAACTAGTTTTTGAATAAATAGTCATAATATTATATTATTATAATAATGGTAATTTACGCAAAAGATTATTTCTAAAATATTATTATGTCAGTAAAATGCCTTTTTCGAACCCCTTAAAATTATTTAACTGATAATTATATTATACCTATAGAATTATAATACATCTAGACCACGGTCAGACTACCGTGGTCTACACGGAACATGTACCCCAAGGACTGGAAGGCGTGCTCTGTCCGAACGGATCAAAAGAGATAAGTTAGTATAAAACATAGTGTGAGAGAAAGCAAATTTGCACTTTGAGGACAGCTAATTAAAACACTCCGTTTATAATCCCAAGTGTTTCTGTTCTTTAAACGAAACTCCACCAACCTAAATACATTTTCGTGCTGAATGTTTAGTCTAGATGTAAAAGTCTATGATTACACCTACCACGGATATAGATAATATGGTTACGCAATGAACAATAATATAACAGCACCAAATTTTCTTATCAAAAATTTAAAAAAAAAGTTGCTAAAAAAGTCATGCTATCGCAACCTATTAATAATATTTTATACAAGGCTAATAAATTATTTATGTATAAAATACCGATAGTGATTGGCTGGTTATTACTTATTATCTATAAAAGTATACGTGCTCAATAGTAATGACTGTAAAAGGCACTAGTAAGACGCGACTTTTGTCAAATTTGACAAGAAAATCTTCACTGGCGTTCAACGCTGTGATTCAAATTAGGTCGTCGTACAGTACAAACATAGTATCTACATCTGTTAAATCAATGCATGACGTGTATGACTTAATACACGACTTAGTTTTCTGGTACAAATTATGTTGAGACCGTAAAAAAAATAAATAAAAAGTAAACTTGATAGTAAAAAACGAATAGATTTCCCTCTATACGCTCAACTTCTAATAATAGTTATTCATAATTATTAACTGTTGTGTCCCATCATTTTTTGTACGAGATGCTCACCCTCAATTATTTTTATATATTCTCAGAGGTGGCAATTTATTGTTTCCACTCACGGCAAAATTTGTTAAGTACGGCCCGGAATATAGGTACTTAGAAAGGAGTCTGGATCAATCTACCGACAAGGACAATCGACGGTTATCAGTCATCCATTCATCTCCTCTTAGAAATTAATATCCATACTGACACTGCAAAAATAGTTTAAATTTTCAAACAAATTATAAATTATAAAATTTAAGTCTCATTAATTATAGTAAAATATCTCACTTATATAATCTGGATTTTAGATTCGGAGTGTATTTCATCAAACATTTTAGTTGAATTTCAACTTTTTCAAGAATACCATATAATACTTCAATGTATTCAGTTTCCCCGAGTTTTTCAAATAGGTATTATAGTATTTTATATTTTTAATGTCTCCATCGTGAAGCATCGTAGTAAGCACCCAAGTATCGGTAATCTATAATTCGTTTATTTAAAGGGAAAAATAATATTAATAATACTAAAAGAAAAAACAAATGACCTAAATTCTCCAAATGTAATAAAATATAAAAACGATTCGTGCTTTTAAATGCAATTTTGTTTTTTTATGCATCAATAAATACTATATTTTGGAATATATAGTTTGAAAATAAAATGACCCGAGAGAAAACATGAATATATTTTATTTTGTACAATATACGTATCTAATATTCAGATATCACTCTATAATGTAGTGAACGTTTATACACGTGTATAGGTAAGTGCATACTTTAAGTTTTTTTTCTTTAAAATACATTTTGCTTTCAATTTTTTTTTTTTTTTTAGAATTTGCATTTTGATCACGTTTTTTGATACCTACGCGTGTCACTATTGAATCAATGCTCGTACCTATATTTTCACATTTTGAGCATTTTCGTACATTATTATTTTTATTATGTTATGTATTAACGGGTTTATACCCTTTTACAAAGTATATAAAGAAAACATATTCAGAATAAAAACTAATTAATTAAGTGTAGTTACACACTTTGTGTATTATGTTAAAGTCAATACATATTCTAAATTCTAATACAATAAAAACGTGCAAACTAATTGGTATAGAATCGCACACAAAGACGTATTTATTGGTATACTTAATCAAAAAGGTTTATTCTTCTTTGTGTTTAGAAACGATATTGAACCATTAACACCGATTTGTATATTACAAAAGGCCGGTGACACTAAAATAATTATTTATTTTCAACATATTATAGGCAGGTGTCATTTCAGTATTATGGAATATTTTAAAATACATATCCGGTTAAATAATAAGCAATTTTATATTAATAATAAAGGAAAAATAGAAAAGATAAATTAATATATAGTACTATTAGTGCGATCGACTACGAGCTCTACATTGAATTTGATTTCGGTCCTATCCTAAACTAGCCCAACAATTTCGAGAGAAAAAACACTAGATTTTTGTAAAAAAAAAAAATAATAATAATAACGATTTCTTTTCTTTAGGTTTTTTTCTTTCCACTGCAGTTATTCTTGGAATACTATAAATTCGCCAATAGATCTAATCTCAACGCAGCAGAATAGATGACCCTTTTATCGTCTCATCAAATAGTGTCGTTATCGTATCACGTGATAAAATCGGGTATCGCAAGACATATCGTGGTCTAAATACGCGACTTAACTTTGGGAGTTTTGACGTTTGAGCACTTTCCCAACTAAATAACGTCTTCGATAATATACACTTACCCTTCAAAGCGATATACATAGTAATACACTGAACATGCGTGTATTCATTGCTTTTAGGATATATTATTACGTGTTTACCGATATTATGTACGAAAAACAATACGAGTAATGTATATTATACGTGTCTATTTTGGATGGTATTACATTGAAGGGTGAAAGCAAAATTTGATACATACTTTCTCCAAACCCCGACCAATTTCGACTACGGCGACATGATATTAATTGTACTCGGTGTTAATTAAAAACCGAAAAAAATAATTCTTCACAAGTAGTCACTAGTCTACTCTTCTAGTATTATAGTCTTGCAACTTGTACAGTTCATTTAGGCCGGAGCAAACGAATTCTTTGACTAAGCACGGATCCGTGGTTTACATTTTTTTCAATTTTGAAAAATCTGTGTCTTATTCTTCCTCTTCGTCCCACGCATAATAATGGTACATAGGTACCTACTTAACTGGCTACTGTAGTGGCAGTATTTTTCAACGAGTGTTCAAAAACTTATGCATGAGTTAACTTAACCTAACCCCCCTGAGGAGGTTGTGACAAATATTTTTAATATTGTTGAAAGTTTTTTGTAAGTATATATATTTTATATAGTAGTTAAATACAGAGCCCCCTCTTCAAAATTTAAAGAAATTTAAAAATTATTTTCATGGACTATAAAAGGCACTGCAATAGTCTTAAATTACTTTTTATTGGTTTTAAACCTAACCTTACAGACATTTAATACCTAATATACATTGTGATAAATGTTATTTTATGACACATTAAATATAATTTTTTTTTCTGTAGAGAACTTTTTTACCAGCGATTTTGCTCCGATTTACAATAATAACCATTTTTCTAAAAGGATATCTGACTGGGGAGGTATTTTAGGGAGGTTATTTTTTGATTTTCCCAGGAATTTTCCAAATGAATAGGGAAAATCGGGAAAAACGGAAAAATAGGTACAATAATAAACAAATTTTATTAAAGAAAATATATAATATGCATATGTAATTATTTTACCATAATATGACATATATATTGTTGACAAAGCAACACCATCAACCAAACTTTGCTCAGAATCGTTTTCTCGTTAGCAATGGTTAATCGTTACTTACAGATGTACATTAAATTACCAATAATAGTGGTTACACCTATACTCATTATCCTAGGACAATTTTTTTTTGTTTTACAGTATGACAATGATTAATATAAATTTTTCTAGATATAACGAAGGAAATTCAGAATTGAACAAATCAAAAATTTCGAAATTCACGTGTATACTAACATAAACAAATTAAAATTTTAAAAATCAAGCTTCGAAATATAGGTCATAGTTCGAGAGTCACTCTGTTGGCTCCCAGTAAGCCTAATAAGGAAAAAATCATCGAACAAGTACAAGGCGATTCATTTAACGTAAAACACTCATTATTTCGCAAAGTATTAACTTTTTTTTCAAATAATTTTTTTTTATATTTAGGTTTATTTAAGAAACCAGCACCTCTAAATTATTACATCACCATTATTTTTTGTGGTGAAATGACCTAACCTAATTTTGATATTCAAATGGCAACCGATATTAAAAATTGCATAAATATACGGAGTATTAGTTTAAATAAATTTTGGAGTTACCATTTTTGATTTTTATAACCTAACCTAACCTAACGCCATGTGCCGTATTACCACACAATGATGTTCTGCCATACTTCACATACTCAAACTTGGAAGTAGAATATCTTGTCAACGGGTTAACGGAAACTAAAAACGTCAACACCAAAATACACTTAAACTAATATTTCCCTCTATTTATGTATTTTTTAAAATAAGTAATCGCTTCACCTCCAAAAACAAGGGCGACGAAAAATAATATTAATTTAACATTTTAGTACTGCTTGTTTCTTAAAGTGTAAAAAAAAAAAGAAGGTTTTGAAAAAGTCAATACTTTGCGAAATAATTAAGTAGTATATTACGTTAAATGAATCACCCTCTAAAATATATGAACTTCAACAATTGCAGTATTACTTCGTTTAGCAATTTTGGCCAGCTCCATTCGACCGTTTCGCGAACTCATGACAGAACTTAATCGATAGTAAACTCCAATTGTTTATTTAAGACCATGGTTAAATTCACAATAGATATATAGCCCCACTTGCAAAATCATTCTATACCTATTAGAGTTGAGAACAAGACTATTCTGATTGGTCTAATCGGAATTTTTAAAATTTAAATATGCATCTTATCATTGCAACGACTAAGCGGTGATGGTATCCTAGTGGATTAACAAGAAGTTTTTAAACTCCAAAAGTGGTCGGGCGTCTGGGAATTGAGCCACAATGAACCTTTTTTCAAAATGGTATACAGTAATTGGGCCATTAAAATTTTACATTTTTAACAGGTAGCCCCGGTGATTGAGCCATTATATTTTAATACATTTTAGGTTTGACAAAAGGCAAACCTCTATTTAACACCACTATTTTAAGCCATATTATTATTTTTTCCACGATTACAAATTTAAATTTCTTATGTTCGTTACAATCGATTTATGTTGACGGCACTTCCGAATACTGTGCAAAGCAATCTGCATCACAATATTTAAAAAAAAAATTAATAAATATTTGACTGAATTTATATTTTATACATATTTAAAATTATATATTTTTGCGTTACACATTTGTGGCCCAATATCCGAGTAATAAAATGTACAAAAATATTATGTATGAAGCAGGTAGATAAAACGTGGACCAATTCCCGACCGCCCGTAGTCAGGTTTGAACACGACGAATAATATATTGTCTGCGTTTTTTACCGCTGTTGCCTACCCGACGTAGTTTCGTAAAAAAAATCCGGGTTTATTTTCGATTAAAAGTCCGACATAAGGTCGCCAAACGAGCGAATGGAGGTGACCGAAACAATTTTACCATTAAATATAGTAGTATTTATTATTCAAATATTAAAAACTGCGCTGAAAATATAAACCAATCAGAATAATCGCTTTCACAACTCTGTATAAAAATCACGAGTCGTGTAGGTCACAGGATAAAAATGATTTTGTTTCTCCCGTGGATTTTTACTATTAAGTTATCGCGTAGGATAAATGTCCGAATGTCTCATAACTCATATTATAATAATATTATGCTATTAGGTATAGGAAAAAATTGCCCGCATATACCATTCCGACGGAAAAGCATTAAAAATCCAACCATAAATCCGATCGTAAATCAATTTAATCCCGTTTACAAAACTTAGACGATTTTCTTGAAATATACACGCTCGCGACCGCGAGAACGACATTTTTATAAGAAAAACAACTCTAGAAGTTTTCAAAACGAAACACCGACAATTTGAATTCAAAAAGTGTTCGTATTTTTTCTAATTTTTTTTTTTTTTTTTTGAGGATGGAGAGGGCGATTATGTTGTATCATTGTTCTCGCTATCCAGATGGTAAGAACAAATTAATGATATATTTCCCAGCATTACGGAATAAAACGGACGAAAATATCGGCGTGTTGTAGTAAAGACAAAAAAAAACAGTTTTGACACATATAATCATCGATAATCTCAAAACTCTCGGTTTCAGCTTTAAAATCATACCACCCATCATATTTGTCTATTTGTCTCTAGTTTTCCGTTTTCTGACAACACGCACCCTTCTAATCTACTCCTGGCTTTACTTTTTCCGCATTATTGCCTTTCGCAAGTGTATTGTCTCCATAATATTCAAACTTTATACAGTACTGTATGTATTTTGATTAACAAATTTTAAATGAACTATTTAAAAAAAAAAATTCAAAAACTTCCACGGCTTAGCTTTTTTTTTTTTTAATCGATATTTTACAGAGAAAAAACCCGTAAAAATATTTTCCTCTCCGCAGTTCGTTATTCGTGTTTAAATTGTAATTTCAACCAAAACGCAACGATTTAGGTTCTAAGAAACGAGATTTCGCTATGTCGCCCGGGATCGAGACCGAGACAGTAAATGCGAATAGCTATACGTTTGTTGTAGGTACAATAAAGGCGGCCCCTTGTTAAGCGAAAATATGTGTACCGTAGTCCGCAAGTGGGTACGCGCCGCGGTTGTTCATTTTTATTATGATTTCGATCATCGAGAAGTTTAGAAGAAGAAAAAAATAAAGTTAAAACTTTGAACGTGCATTATGATAATAAATCACGCGAGAAAACTGCGTGTCGTTATAATATGATTGATGTCCCGAGTCAATATGAATATAAAATATAATGTAATGTACCGCATAAACGCGCGGGCACACCTAAACACACACGCGCGCGTGTGCACACACACACACACACACACACACACACACACACACGTCCACAAATCGAGTTAAGTACTTATACAATTTATTACGCAACGATATATATATTTTGAGATTATAAGACGTTTTACGAGCAACAAATATATAGTCTCCGCGCTGCAGTTTATCGATTATTAAAATGTAAACTTTGTATTCGACTACCTATACAAAACATGTCATAATCTTTCTTCCTGTAGACGCCTAATATTTGTATTTATTTATGATTTGATTTTTTTTTTTTTTTTTTTTTCCCCCGAGATTTCTCAACAATAATATCATTATTACAGTCATGAGTATAATGGGTGTATTCATACTCGTCAAGTAGCGTCCATAGTATGCCGTCTTGCCGGTTTGATATAATTGTATAAGATCCCCAATTTGCGTTTTCGCGTTATTTTATGCAATCAACGTCTGAAAGTTTTCAATAGTTGTCAAATGATGAAAATTGCAATAAAATGTTTAACTATTTCGTGCATATAACCGCTACGGGTCTAAAGGTATGTGTTGTCGTAGTAACACACGAAAATAGACGTAACAAACTAGTGTAACCATATGGGCTATAAAAAAAAAAATTGGGAAGGTACAATGTAAAGAGTAATTTAATTTATATCAGGTTCAATGTGCTTAAAAATGACTCGATTTTTAAGATTTTTAATCTTAAAATAAAATAATTGATAGTAAGACTTAGCATCCGTGTTCCTTGCAATATAGTCAGTAACGTATTCGAGAATTCACCTCCGGAGGAGAGGGGGTGATATTAAGGGAGGTCATCCCCCTCAAAAAAAAAATTATAGACATTTGATAGAACATAGCACATTTTTATACACAAAACAAGAGTTATACTTCGGTTTTTAATATTTGGACATCTAAAAATAATATCATCTATATTTACTGCAATATTAATTTATAATTAAGCAATGCTAAACCCGTTAAACGATCCTGGTCCATTATGTAGTATTTATAGTATCGGATTTGAACAGACCCACTTTTTTTTTACTTATATAATATTTTTCTATCTCAAAAATTGCTTAAAATATGTGTACCAGTACCTACATCAGTTGCATACGATTGATTTTAGATTCTGGGCGGTTAGGTTAGGTTTTAAAATGTTGCTTTTTTTTTCTGTAGACAACTTTTCTACCAGAAATTTCGCTCTGATTTTTAAGTATTGCAATTTTTCTGGAAATAAATCTGACTGGGGCGATACTCTTAATAGGTCATTTTTCGATTTTCCCAGCTGTCTTCATAATAAATGGAAAAACGGGAAGATAGGTACAAATATTATTAAAGAAAATATATAATTGATATGTAATTATCTTACCACAATATGATATAAATATTATTGACAAAGCAATACTATTAACCGAACCCCGGTCAGAATCGTTTTCGTTAGCAATCGTTAATCGTTGCGTACAGATATACATTAAATATCCCCTCTACGCACCCAACTTTTCACCTACAACAGTGGTCCACCGTTTGCGTGAACTATGTCCGTCTTTTTTTTTAGATTTTTCAACAAACGTAAAACTGAGTTATTAATTATATTATGCCGTAGTAATGTTACGATCAGGTATCTTTACCATAATTATATTTTCCGATAAACCGATAATCATTTAATTGATTCACTTTTTCAGCCCCTCTTACAGAATGTCATGTATTACTTTGCGAGTAGTGCATGCAAAGCAAACATTAAAATTGGCCCAAAATGCGTATTATGGTACCCGCGGTCTTCCTGAAAAAACGCCATTTCAATATAAATCCGCTCGCCTGTAGTATTCGTGTTACCATATTGAATGGTACGCACGATGTATACGGTTATAAACCGCTGAAGGTTAAAAACATTAAAGTAGGCAGAACATATTTCTCGCTAAAATTAATTACCTACGTGCAATCGGATTTTAATATTATAAATAAATAAATTGTTTGGCTTTGGTACAGTTGCATTATTTTACATACTTATTTGTGTTTATAATTCTGCGTGACGTTTTGAAATATCTCGCTCGTATTGAGAAATTTAAATACCGATTTAAAATTCTATTTTATTCTAATTTTATCCTCGTCCGATGGATTAATTTTAATCAATACCTACCTATTATATTTACGCAGAGAATGGAAAAAAAAAACACTATCTATCCGAATGGGTGTAATCAAAGATTACGGTTATACACTAATATAAAAATGTCAGTGATCACATATTAATACATTATACTAGATTCTTATGTAACATCTAGTTTTTTATGTAATTATCTTTTCGTTACCCTTTATAATACCAATTTGCAATGATTTAAAGTAGTGCGTTTTTTTTTTTTTTTTATTATTATTACTATTCGTTCTAAAAATGAATATTATATTATATGTATAGAATCCGTGTAAATATATCATTTATTCATTTCCTAAGGTTTTTATACAAATCGACTTCAAACACAACTAATAATAGGTACTTAACATGGCATCATAAAATTTGTAACGAGTTACTAATTCAAAAGTTGACAAATTTTTTTAAATGTCAGCAACAAAAGTTCCTATTTGTTTCTTGTTTCGGTTAAAAGTGGAACACGAGAAAACATGTTTGCGCTGAACAATGAAAAATTTGTAACAAACACAGTAACAGGTAGCGACAAGTTTAGTGTGAACAAAGTGTTCCAGCCGCGTGTTGCCACGTGTTTCCAGTGTCCATATAGTTTTTTTACTCAGTGCTAACTCGTATCAAATTATGTCAATCGTGTTTTTCATCAATTTATTACTTCAATGAATTAGTTAATTAATTTTAATAATATTAATAATTAATAAATATTTTTAATCGTTGTTTAACCAAAATAAATTCAAAGAAATTCTCTGCAATGGCAAACCTCAAAATGACTTTATCGTGTATTTAACCTAAATTTTATTGAATTCCAATCACAGATATGTACGATCAGTTATTATAATATATAATATATCGTTGACAATATTATAATATTGACACTGCAATAACATTGCATTTTTGTTGTAAGCGAATTGTTGACGCCATCCCCATCCACCCTCCCCCCCACCCCACCAGATCTTTGTTCTGGACCCGTGTCTGGTGGACAGTGTGCAGTTTATGAAATATGTTCCGGTTCGTTCCTGCGAGAAAACGAAAACGACGAACGACGACGCTCGTCAACGTCGGGGAACTGTTTGCCGCCGCCGAGCAGGTGCCTGGTGATATCGCGGCCGGTTACCGGCGCCGGACTCCGCGCGATCCGAACGCTCGCCACTTGCAATACCGCCCAGCGACTCGGATCGACCGTCACCGTCAGCAATGCGCGTGATTAAATACTCGAATTATTTGAAAGAGGAAAAAGAAAACCGTCCCCGCGAGTAAACGGCGGTGCCCGGGACCCGCTTCCCGCCGCCGCGCGAATAATTACGGTAACAATACGATGGCGGCGGAAAGTGTACGGCCGCGGCGGGGTTTCCCGGCCGGGAAATCGGTCAGAAGTTTTCGCGCGCGCCGCGACCGACCGCCGCCGTGTCGTCGGCAATGATCCGAGCGCCGCGCGTCCCGCCGAAACGATGCCGTCCGCGCGTAGCCCGAGGAGGGTCCACACCGAATCCACCCGCGATATACGATCCCACGCTCGCCGGTCTGTCTGTGAAGTTTACATTTTGTTAGTTGGTTTGGTTTTTTTTTTTTTTTTGGTTTTGTGCACTGTTCGTATACACGCGTGTATAAAAAACAAACGGTAAATATACAGCAAAACTTCCGCTAACGGTCGTTTCTTTTTTTACCCCGTCAAGTGTTACGTCTTTATAAGACGCCTCTAAAGGACGGTCACCTCTAAATAACGGTCATTATTTCCGGTCCCTTCGGTGACCGTTGCACGGGAGTTTTATTGTATTATACCGTTTCACCGTTACACGCGAGTACGAGAAATGTATTGGTTTAACAATGATGTTTATTATTTTCTTTTTTTTTTTTCCTGTAGACAACTTTTCCACCAGCGATTTTGTACCGATTTACAATTATAGCACTTTTTCCGAAAGAAAATCTTACTGGGGTAGAACTTCAAAGAGGTAATTTTTTTTTTTTTATTTCCCCGGGAGTTTTTCCAGTAAACGGGAAAAACATAGGAATAACGGAAAAATTTACGAAATGTATTATTTTCAAATCGTAAATATTACGGCCTTTCAAAACACGTACCTATAACTGAACTCCGCTGAGAATCATTTTTCGTTAGCAAAGATTAATCGTTGCGTACGGGTAATGTACATTAAATTCCCCTCTATACCTTACCTTCCCAACTTCTCATTTACAATAACGTCGAATCCACCCATCGTGTAAAGTATGTCCGTAAGTTTTCATTTTTTTCTTCAAAATAACCGCACAGCGTTCACCGGAAAACGATATTTACTCTCTAAATAATATCCTATAGTAGGAGTAATCAATATGAGCAATAATGTTTGGTTGTTTACTTGTTTATTTAATTGTTTGATTGTATCCGGCACGGGTGATCGGAGTTTCCCCCCACGTTAGGAAATCGGAAAACGAAGACCGTTTCCCGGGGAATCAAACCGTTTTGCTCTTTTCCGAGATTGGCCATTAATTTACAAAGTGATTGTTTTATTACGGACCGGCCAATATCGATTATCGACTTCCGTCCACGAAGATTTCCAATTAATTTGATTTTAATACCTACTAAACTTGTCGGCCATCGTAAAATTTATTGTCTAATGCTCTTATTCAAATTGGATTATAAAATGAGTCTGCTTAGTGTCTATAATAAAATGCCTACCATACTACGATCGAGTCACTGTCGCGTAATGCGGTACCTATCCCCGGGGGCGGCTCGAGTAGCGTTTACAATGGTGTTATACATTATTACGATAATAATATTACCAACGGTAATGAAATTACCGATTTCGTACAGCACCGATTAATGTCCACGGTCCGTCGGCGGAGAAGTGGACGGATGTGACGATGGCCGGGCTCGCAATGATGTTTGTCACCACTGGCGCGCAGGGACTGCGGCTGGGGTCCGGATGAGAGATAACCATGCTCGGGGCGACGATGCGTGGATAATCGTCTTATCGGTATGATCGGTACCGTTCAGTCGATATTAATGTCGAAAAACGCGGGAATCGATATTGAACCCTATCAATATAGGTATTATGTTATTTTAACGCGTCACCCCGGTGAGGAGCGGGCCTGAGTAAACCCAGAGAAATCGGTAGTTGCGCGGCCCGTATTTAAGGACGTACGGGTTCAATGATGAAATATTATAATCACTAAGCCAGAGGCCATTTGACATTCTACTTCCATACACCTACTCGTAACACCCGGTCTAAAAATACGTGTTATCTTAACGTGATCTGAAGCATCCAATTATGTAAGCAATTCCCTTCCACCACCACACGCCCCCCCCCCCCCGCGCCGATAGAATTATGAAAACTATAAATGAATTAAAATCGATTTGTTCGTATTACCAAACTTTTTTAAACTCATTTAAAATATACTGTAATTGCATACTCATTAATCATGCTTATAGCTATTAGCTATTATTATTTTAATATTATTTATTGTTTTCTTTTTCCTTGCATGTATTGTTGTTAACAAACGATTGTTATTAAATTCCATGGGTCTGGCCCGTTTAAAAATTAAATAAATAAATAAACATTTGCATTTTTCAAATGGCATTTTTTTATTTTTTTTGTTTTTTTTGCACAGCCTTAAAAAAGGCCAACTAAAAAGAAATTTGTTTCGTGTTACGACAAAGTCAAATCTGTAATTGTACGTTGTATATTTTTGCATATTTATAAATATTTTAACGCTTTTTGGGTGGAGTTTTTCGCAATTCCTTAAAAATAACATTGATTAAAACGACAATCATAAACAAAATCAAAATATCTATATAATATTAATAGTGTTATTTTTTATAGTCTCAGAAGAAATAATGTCGAATTAAATAATACAATGATAAATCAATCCAACTCATCGATCAGTAAATGTAATTCACTATTTATGTCTATTTAATTAAATTAATGAAAAATAAAATTAAAAGTTTCGAAAAGATAAAACGTTTATGTATAATTAAATGAGCTAAGTAGGCAATATTTTTTTTTCATTTTAACTATGTACATGGGCGCCGCGGGAAATTTATCAGAGAGGAACATAATAAAATCAAACACTAAAAAGTACTTAAGATAAAATTATATTAATTAATAATTAAAACTATAAAATCCAGGGGGCAGGTGTCCCGTCTTGTCCCTTCTTCGGGCGCTCATAGCTATGAAATTAATACGTTTTAGTTAAATCGCTATAAAAAATGAAATATTGAGGGTTTTTAAGTGCATGAACGCTTGCATATTTAGTGCTTTTATAGGGTTATATGTTCTCTGCCATAATAATCAGCCTGGTGATGTATATATTTATACATTATGTCTAAGCCCGGATTAAGATGTTTAGAGGCCCCGCAGCCATACCGGTTCAATGAGATCCTCAAAAGGAATGACACAACAATTATTAAAAAAAATAACCTACTCAATACACCAAATGGACAAAATTTGCTTTTAGAAAATACGTGCCATCGAAGCAAGATTTCTAACAAATACTACAATTGTTAATAAACAGACAAAATTAAAAAAATCTATCAAAATTGTTAAAAACCACTTACTCGGATATGACAATACGATTTAACAAAAGAAAATCTAATTTAGAAATATTGAGTATTTTTTTTAAATGCATAAATATATATTTGCATAAAACCTTATTATAGTACAATTTCCACTACAAGACATAATCGTAACGGAAAAAAAATTAAAAGTATAATGCACTTAAAAATAATACAAACTCGATGGTTAAGCGCATAGTTAAAGAACACACTCTGACAAAGATTGTGACCCTCGGCCAAGTCTTGTGACCCGGAAACCAAAGCTCCCCCTTCCCCCTCCCCTCTATGCCTTATCCGAACTATTTTGTCGATTGATAAGCTATTACACGCGAAAGCATATTATTTAATCGTATAATAACGCGGCATTAGAACTAATTACACGGCATTGTCCGGAACTAATTAAACGGCATTGTCCGGAACTATTTGAACGACTAAACTTCAGAACAAACTCTCACGGCTCTGGACGCAAACCGTTTTTCTGTCCACCAAATGTCCAAATATTATATCGACTTAACTATATGCTACTCTCCCCGTCTTACATTTTTAATGTCTTTATTGGAAAATTCCATAAAGAATGAAGATTAATTTCACTCTTCAGACAAAGGTTAGGTTAGGTTATATATAGGTTTAGTAGGTTTTTGATTTATATTATTCAATATTAATATTGATAACTGTCTTGTATGTTTGAAATGCAATTGGATTTCACTACGTTAAAAGAGTGGCGTATCTGGAGCTCAATCAAGGAGAGGGCGGTTTAAAAATTGTAATACACCACGAAATATCGCGAGGGGTTTCGTCGTCTCGAAAAAAAAAGCAACAGTTATCATTTTTTTTTTATAATAAATTCCTCTCCTTGGCAATTAAAAAAAAAAAAAAATGTATAGGTGTAAACTATTAATAATATGCAAAAAAAAAAAAGAAACGATACGTGTATAATATATAATATGTTACGATTAAAAGCCGAAATCTTGAACAAATTTGAATGTATGGACGTTACAGTTTTGCCCGAATGATGTTGGCCGCTGTACTATATAAATTTGTCCCGAAAAAAAGCCGAGATATGACGTTTCGCCCGAGTATCGTGGACATTTCGCGTTTTGCCCGGGCATTTCAGAAATTTCCGCGATTTAGGCGTTTACCCGTAACGGCCGTAACGTAATATGCGTAATGCGTGTACGTTGTATGTTCGTGTCGAACAAATGATACGCAAACGTATTCACAACGATTTTCAAACGGTGTTGACCGTTGTTTTTCTCCCACAAACCAGCCTACGATGACTTCTGTCCGGACACCCGCATATCGATATCCCTATGTGCGTTGTGTAGACGAAAAATCGCCCTGGTTACACCGCTGTCGCTGTTTTTCGGTACCGCCCGATAAAAATACCCAAGAACTAATGAATGACACGGTCACAAATACGTATGTATGTTATTTTATTGCCTGTATGGCCTGTATAGCCGCGGTTGAAAAATTCCAAGGAGGTCCACCATCTATCGCCCACCCTCCTCCCCTCCCGACCTTCACCTCGAATGCGCCGCTGTAGTTGATAGACGGTTATTATTATGTTATCGTTATCAAAACAGTGTGACGTGTGTATTGCACAAATTATGGCCGGTCGAACCGTTATTTCGGCTACGGTAATGGCGGCACGTGTTTCGAACGGTAGCTTTTTTTTTTTTTTTCGGCTATGGTGTCGCGACAACCGTTCCGCGTCGTCGCGTCGTGCCGTTTTCAGAAGGGTTTTTTATTTTATTTTTTTTTTTTTCCCCCATATACGTGTATATACAATATACACGTTATAGAGTACGCCCGGAGACGGCGTGAAAGTCGCGAAACGGCCGCGGGGTGTATTGCAGTGGCGAACGGAGATGATAAAAAAAAAAAAAAAAAAGAAAAAAAAGCCGACCCCGCGTCGCGCGTTTTCCCAAAACAAAACAAAAACAATAATAATAATAACGACAATAATAACAATAATAACAACGCGTTACGGCTGCGACGGTGTCGTCGCGCGCATCGCCCCGTTGAAATTCACGCCGGGTTGTTTATGGTCGGTTTTTTTTTTTGGTTTCTCACGCTGCCCCCCCCCCACCCGCCCCCGTATTTTCCGTACGGTTGACAGGCGGACGGAGACCGGGAGACGCGTCCGTCGTTATTGTGCGACGGGCCGGTGATAATACAAACTGCCGCGATGCGAAAACGCGACGCGCGAAACACGTCGCCGCCATTGTCACGGGTTCCCGCAGCGCCGCGGTTTTTTCCCGGAGACGCCACTGATGTGTACAGCACACAATTATATATTTTCTAAAAAAATAAAATAAAAATTAGATATGTTTCAGATTTCCTCGGTATGCGTGCTTTTAGAAAAAAAAATACTTATAATATTAACTGTAACTTGCATGGACTTTTCGCTCTAAAAAATATGCAAGTATGTTTCGAAAATATAACCGAATATGCACTAAAATATGCTCGGAACAAATTGTTTTTTTTTTTGTATTGAAATAATTGTGTACTGAAAAATTGACACATGCCGATTTTTTTTTTATTATTATTTAATGGTATTTTCGTAAAAACTTTCTTATACGATGAATAATTTGGGAGTTCAAAATAATTACTTGTTTGTTATTTAAATTAACTATTTTAGAACAGCCTATTCGACTATACTATCGCACATCAGTGCGCATGAGTTTGAACGATATAAATCGAAAAACGCATGTACAAGTAAAATACGCGGCACACATTAAGTTAAAATGTAATTATATCATGTCCTTCTATAACACTTGAAAACTGCACACTGCTAAAATGTGTTCTAAACAGAGAAAAGTGTAAAATATGCAAAATAAAATTTAGGATTTACACTCCTTAGATTAGTGGTGACCGACCTTTTTTTTTTTCACGGAGGGTCATAAAAAGTAACAATAGTACTTGGTGGGTCAAGACTTTAAACCGTGTACTTCTAAGTTGATAGAATATAATGTTTTATTGTAGGTGCACCTTAATACCTATAGGTACAGTGATAATACATTTAATTATGTATAATGTTTCGATTGTTACAAATGAGAAAAAAATGTAAAGTATAAACGTGTTTTTTTCTAATGGGAGTATTAATTTTTACAATTTTAAGTTAATGTTTTTTTTAATTTTAATTCAAGAACAGGTACTTCGGTGCACCGAATAACAAATGATCGCGGACTGGATTTGGCCCGCGGGCCGTAATTCGTCACTAATGCCCTAAGTGATGAGTAGTATATTTACGTTTCACTCCACTGTTTGTTTAATCTTTCAAAAATAATACGCAAATTATAGAAGTCCCGAACTATAGTTATTAGTTAATATTATATACGTACGAAATATGATTCCTAAGACCGCCCCGTTCAAGTACTGCAGCACTCGGGCAATAACCGCAATAAGTAGCTCAATAATTAACAGTTCAGAAACCAAATTTAAACTCGGAAAAAAAAAAAACACCCGTGAGCTGTAGCTAGAGTTCCGTCACTAGAGTAGAATTCTCCCCACGGGCCCGGCTTTTTTTTTTTTTTTTTACTAGAAATATTCTTTGTGAAACAATAATTAACCGAATACTTCAATGATATTACAGTACAAAAAATTAACAAATACAAAATACGCGATTCGTAGCTCGGCTTAGCTCGCTTAAACGTATTATATTTTTGGCTAGATTAAAATTGAAAATGGTTTTGTCACGCTTGTATTACACAATTCTCAGTTTTTCGAGATTTTCACAGATGTTGTCATAATAGTTTTGCTAACAGTCGTACAGAACAATATACGTATAATACGAGTATGTGGATATCGCATTGAGTATATTAAGCACGAGTGTATTAATTTAAACGCAGCAAGAAAAAGAAATGTTATAAATCGAGAAAAAAAACCTCTGAAATTTCACATAACTCACAAAGTAATTTACCCAAAATAAGCAAAAATACTGGAGAAATAAAACCGCGTAGGTATAGAAAATGCTGACATTCTACGATTATATTTTTTTAACTAAATTAAAAAAACAAACGAAAAAGAGCTGATATTGGAGATGGATGTATCACAAATTGTAGGGAAAACATTATTATGAAAACTGCTCGGAAAATCAAAAAGTGAGCTCAATGTACATCGACCTGATTTAAAATACAACAAAATATGTCTCTTGTCGTATTTTGATTGGAGCAAGATTTCTGGTAGAAAAGTTGCTCACGTTTTTCAAACTACGTGCGGCACACAGTTTTATGAAATTATGAAATTAGGAAACCTAACTTGACATTTCAAACACGCGTAAATGAATAAAATTAATTTTATAAAAAGAGTTAAAAATAAAGGGTTCTGGAGAAAATCTACCCCTGTTGTCCCTTTTATGATCCCCGCCACCCAGAGCCCTAGGTACGCAAATAAACTTAAAACGTGTACAAAATTGTATGCCAAAGCATTTATAAATAAAAAAAAAAGATAGTTTTATCGGGGGCCCGGGGGCCTTGGGCTACAGCCCCGCTTAATTCGGCACTGCCGCCACCTTTGTCGTATACGTATACCACTGATGACGCGAAATCGCATTTTTCAGAAAAAGCGGACACGTACGCGAATTCGCCTTGTCAGCCGTTTTCGACGTTGAGCCCAGAGCTTAGTGCTAAAAGGGGTAAGACCCTAAAAACATACACACACACACACACACACACACACGCGGTTACACACTACACGTATATTATAATACAACTTAAACGCGTGTTGTGGCTGTCAAGTCGGATTTTTCGGTGCAAACGATTCTTCACGTCACCCGGCGACGGGCATTTTTATTGTATTACGATTACGGCGAAACAAAAATAATCTTCTTCTTTATCTTCTCCTATATCCCACGCAAGTGATGGGGTCGGCTACGCTATTGTAGTCTTGTGTTCGGCCTGCGCGCGTCTCTGGTTTCCCTATATCCGTCACCGTTCACCGCCTACCGCTTCGCGTTCCCTCATATTTCCCATAATATACAGCTAAACTTAATGGAACTGATCTGTCGTGTTCGAAATAGCCAGTGAACTCAACTACCTGACTTCACGCATTTATTATTTCGACAACCGACCATTCCGAGTGTATAACGAAGAATAAGTTATTAGCTATCGTTATAATAAGTTTTACTAAAATTTATTTTTTCGGCAAGTAAAAATGGTCTGGCATTTTTCCGAATTCGCTGGTGATAGTTTATTTTAAACCTTCTTTAGATTCTGAACGTGGTGAATAATGTATTGGTTTTACAAAGATGTGTATTTTATTATTATTTTTTTTTTTTTTTTATGTGAATACTTTTTCTACCGAAAAGCTTACTCCGATACATACGAAGTAGACTCTTTTCTGAAAAGAAATTTTCTTGAGGCGGTACTTTAGGGAGATCTTTTTAGGATTTTCTCAGGATTTTTCCGATCAAATATGAAAAACCAAAAAAAAAAAAAAAAAAAAAAAAAAAAAAAAAAAGGAGGAAAACGGATAAATGTATGAAATATATTAGTAAAATATTACGATTTTTTTTTTTCTTTGAGCGACTTTTCTACCAGCAATTTTTCTCCGATTTACAATGATAGAACTTTTTCTGAAAAAGGTCATTTTTCGATTTTCCCAAGAGTTTTCCAGCAAATGTGAAAAACCGCGGAAAATAAAGGAAAAACGGGAAAATCGGTATAATACTAAACAAATATTATTAAAGAAAATATATACAATTCCTAATTACTTTTCCATAATATGACATATGTATTGTTGACAAATCATCACTATCATCAACTGAACTCCGCTCGAAATCGTTTTATCGTTAGCAATGGTTTATCGTTGCTTACAGATTTTATACGATTATTAAATCCCGATAGTAATTACGTATCCCGATATACATTAAATTCCCTTCGGTATCTTACCTCCCCAACTTCCCACCCACAACAGTGACTGAACCCGTCCCCATTATCCTAGGACAGCTTTTTCAGATTTTATTTTTAATAAAACGTCTGTGATCAGCAGCGCTCCATCGCTAGAGCCGAGTTTCCTTCAGCCGCGCACACAAGGCCAAATGGTAAATTTACGACGACAAAATTATAAAACACAATTTTATTTGATATTCCAATTATAAATGCTCGTAAGAAGACTTGCTTCGTAATTATCTTGAAAAAAAAGAAATAGTCAATTAATATAAATTAGTCAATTTACATTTAATTATTTCTGTATTGGGAACGAATGACACAAATAAAATAACGTGTATACAAATTATACATTATTATACATCCATGTCCTCGAGGTCTTTTGCCAGATCTACTATAAGACCTGAGGCTTCTCGGGGCTGCACGGTCTTATTGTAATAGAGGACGATTTATCATGCGCTAATTTCACTTTTTTTTTTTTAATCTAGTGGGTGTAAATTCTATGGCTAATTTTACAACTTGGACTGCAGTTCTCCTGCCTAATTTCACCAAACTTAATGACTTGATTCTGAAACTAAACACATTTGCTCTGAACCATGTTTTGATACAATTGAATTAATTTGCCTTTGCTTACTGCGTTCAGAACTCTCTTCAAATATTTTTTTTTAACGTGCCTCGACTATTTTGTACTGAACGTTTTGGTGCTGATAACAGAAGCTGCGTGATCGCTGTATCTCCGAAAGTTTTAATTCATCATCAATCCATTTCATATGCTTAACCTAATCGATCATACGTATAATTACACAAACGCCATTGTTTTCAAATGCTTCATAACGAACACTTTGACTACAAGTTTTATTTGCTTAATGCAATTTTCAGAAAGTGTACCAAATTTGTCCGTTAAGTAATTTAATAGTTTTTCATTGCAATTGCACGATTAAAAATTAGAAAACGGTTCATTTTTTAATATTATAAATAGTTTTCTTATTTTAATTTTAATTTCTTTATCAGCACGACTACCTAAAATGTATACGTAAATATAATAAAGTTTGTCGAAAATCTTGAAATGGATATAAAAATAAATCAAAATTTTTGATATTTCATTAAAGTAACGCACGATCTACATTGTATTAAATGTTTAGATCTTCAAACCGAAAATTAACTCTTTTATGAATTAAATACCATAAAAACTAAATATGTTATAAATAGCTCAAAAGAGAAAAAAACTTTTTCAAAATTGTCTGGTAGCAGAACAGTACAATGACTCGTCTTTGTTGGAAATTTCAAGACTTTAAGAGTATTATCTTTAAAACTATTGATTATAATACCTATAACCGATGTTAAAAAAAACTATTACTATTTCGCAGAGAGGGGGAAAAAAGTGGACATTAATTTTACATTTTTATATTTGCTTCAAGACATTCTTTCGAAAGTAAACAAGCGAACAAGTAAAATTTAAACGTGGAACTCTATGGAACTTTTAATGCAACACAAGCAAAAGTTGAATTATATACCTGATGTTTTGATATCTATATTGGAAAATGTGCGATTTTAAATTTTTGGTTGAAAATATCCAGTTTTATATTCAAACATTGACGTTCACGAGTAACTAATAGACAATAGTGGTGCGAAAGATAACCCAAGTTTAAGTGGACGCACAGGCTATAATGTCGCGATAATAAAATTGTATACTGGTTTATAAATAACGTTTTCGAGGTATTTGGAATTCCTTTGAAGAAAATATTTCAATTTTTGTCGTAAATTTACAATTTGGCCTTATGTGAGCCGACTTGTTTTCCATTAGGTACAGCATTTTATTATATTTTTTTCTATTTATATTCCGAGTGGACCGAGGTATGCATTTACTGTATGTGAATTTTTGTTTTTTTTTTTTTTTTAGCTTCTGAGCATAGTTAAAGGAATGTATTTGACTTACTATATGTGTATTTTTTCCTGCTGTTAACAATTTTTCTGACATAGGTTGCTCCAATGAAAATTGACAAGTGCATTATTTTATTTTATTTATTTACATCACGGGAGGATGCCCGAGGTACAGTACATAAAAAAGTTTAAAATTACATTAAACATAATAGGAAAAGTTATTATAAGCTAGAGAGGTTCTCGTTTGCTAAACGCATGATACAGTGGTTACGGTCATGGTTAGTGTGATGTGGAGGAGCGTATTAGGGAGCAGCTAATCTGGAGGACCTACCAGGAACCCTAAAATTAAGCTCTGCAAGGAGTTCAGGTGCATCAATGGAACCGTTTAAGAGTTTAATTAGAAAATTAAGGTTGGCTAACACTCTTTTATCGGATAGACTACTAAGCTTTAAGTGGCGTAGAATGGGAGAATAGTCATGTAATTCATGTTCTATGTTAAGACAGAAAGAAATGAAATTATGAAACTTACACTGAACTCGTTCAAGTTGGTATAAGTCGGAGGATAATAAGGATCCCAAAGAATTGGGCCATATTCAACTATCTGTCTAACAAGAGCGCAATAGAGGATTTTTTAGAGAATGAGTTAGTTCGAATTCATTAGAGATGTGCTTGATAAACCCCAGTGTTTTTAGAGACTTACAGGTGACAAGCTCAATGAAAAGTAAATTTGTATTCATTGTATGAAATTCAAATTTATAAAAAAAAAAAATTTACTTGACTAAACAAATTGTATATTATGCAACTTTTTTAAATATACTTATATTTACGTTCATTAAAAAAAAAATGAAGTAAAAACACTATAGCATTTCAAAATAATTTTAATAACTTCTAATTATTTTTAAACTTATATGACCACTATAAATACTTTTCACAAATTTGTTTCTTTATTTCCCTGTCCTTATATCTAATTTAATTATAGCTTTGTAAAGTGATTTTGTTTACATAACATGCTAACCTAATCTCAGCAGTAATTTTTTTCATTGATCAAGTTAACAAGGTCAGCTAATGTAGAATAAATGTATTAATAGTTATAACACTGTTATAGTTTTATAATTTGGATAAATATAGTTAAAAACACAAAAACACAATGCAATTTACAATAATTTTATTTTAATCCGGAAAGTTTTGCATAAATTTAAAAAAGTGTAAATGATAAAATTATTTTTATTATCTTAACTCTCATTTTACGTTGTTCTTAATAGTATTTCTTTTCTTGGTTTTGAGCTGGTTTAATTGAACTTACATTTGGAAAAGTCCATTTCGGGATGTTGCTCCATGAACCTATAAAAATATTAACAGTCAAAACGATGTAAATAAAACCATAAAGTAAACTTATATACTTTTGAAGAGCATCCTGTTTTTTCTGCTCATCTGACGTTGGTTTTCCCATTTGTTTTTGTTGTTGGTCGTACATCATTTTCTCCACCATAGACCTAGTCTCACCTTCTAAATCAGACAGTTTGGACGGTTCCGGGTTAATCTTTTTGGTAGATATATCTGGATCTGAAACTACTAATTTGGACCACCATTCCATTTTATTAACCTGAAATACAATCAAAAATAACTGTTATTATTCTATGATAAAAAAAACACTACTGACATCAACAGGGTGATTATTTTATCATTAGACACTTATTATTTTGTAAAGTATTGACTTTTTTTGAAATTTTTTTTGTTCAAAAAACTGAAGAAACAAATAATTGTTTAAAAATGTTACAAAATCAAATGTCATCCTTGCATTTGGGGGTAAAAAGACTACCTACTTTTGATTTACAAATGGTAACCTGTATTTAAAATGACGCAAATAGATGGAATAATTATTTAGTTAATTAATTAAGTAATTACAATAAATTTTGGTGTTGAAATTGTTGATTTTTGATGAATCGTCAATTCATTGACGAGATATTCCACTTTTAAGTTTGGGTCGGGTGAGAATAGTGGAGCATCATTTGTGTGGTGGTATTTTGTGCTCACTTTATTAGTGCACCAGTACAACTGTTACTAGTACAATGGAATGACGGAAATCAAAATTTTTAACACCAAAATTTATTTTAACTAATACAGAATACTCAATCTATTTATGCGATTTTTAATATTGGTTGTTATTTGAAAATCAAAAATAAGTGGTCGTTTCACACCCGAAACTTAAAGCGACAAAAACAATCATCATGGTAAGTTGTAGAGCTCCTTGTTTCTTAAATTTTCTATAACGGGTTCCGAAAAAAAAGTTAATATTTTCCGAGATAATGAGCGTTTAAAAACGATAAAAGAATTCCCCGGTATACAAATTTAATTAAGTAAATTAAGTATTTTTAACTCAACAATTGAATTCACAACGAAAAATATTGACAAGAAACTGTAAAACGGCACGGTCATATTTCAGTATTTTAGTATCGTAATATAATAACACAATACACTCCAATCAAATCGCGTGACTTGGCAATTTGTGTTATTGTAATCAGATCACAATAGAAAAAACGTAACACATATCAAACTACCTGCTATAAATAATGTAATCATACATTATTATATAATAGGGCACGGAATTTTTCTTATTCCGATTATATAAACCGCATATTGATCGGTGCCTCCTTATTTAGGAGGAGCGCGTATATCTCTGAACGTCGCTATTTTGATGTTGTTGTAATCAGTGGCGGTATGAACTTATAAACAACACATTTGAGACAACACCCACTAACCCACCAACTCGTTTAATGACAAAAGACCCCCGACAACAAAGCCTCCGATATAAATACATTGTTATTATTAAATAAATCGAACTATTGTAATTTAACTCGACTTTTATCATATTAATGTCTTTTGGAAAAACATTCAAGTTTAAGCCAATTTATTTTACCCCAGTAGTAGCTCGCACCCACGGGGGTGTTACCAAGCAAGCAGAGGCAGACGTCTCAATCGTCTAATAAAAAAATATGAGTAAGACGCGCAAAATTACCCACGCACCACCACTGATTGAAACAATTATTTTTTTTTTTTTCAAAGGATACGTATTCATGAGATAAGAAAACAAGAAATAAAAGCATAACAAAACAATATTGTTTGTAAAGATTTAACTTTTTTTGACGAGGCAGATTTACATAGAAGGGATTTTATGTTCTTCCGCATTTGCACCAGATTTTAAAACGAGAAAAAATTATTTATAGTTTATTTATAGTTGGGTTTTCATATTATTGTTTAAATGAATTCTACGTCAAAATTACATAAATCGTGAATATTTCTAAAAGAGACAAAATATTTTGAAAACTATACCGTGTTTAATGACGATTTTAATATAGTATTATTTATAATAAATAAGTATTCGGTGAACATTTCGGGTGTATTCAACTACGACGAAAATCGATTTGGACGTAGATCGACGTAGTGTCGCGTGAAAATTCCCGGTTTTTCACCAGTATTAATAAGAAAAATATAAAGGATTACAGGATAAGTGATCTCTCGACGTGTCAACTAGATTTAATATGCAAGAATGAAATTCCTATAGGGTTTTCGACTGGAAGTCTTCTGGACGAACTTGGCCAGAAATGTAAAATATTTAACGTGAAAGCCACGGACTTAACATATTTTACATGTTCTTACATTAGTAATAAAAAAAAAAAACACAAACAAAAAAAAACAAAACCACACATCATACACCAATACATTTCTCGCTGCGTTGGGAATTTTCAAAGATTCCAAACTATCTACATTATATTTTAGCAGATTACTAACAACCAGCAATACGGAATCAATATTTTAAACATCGAAACGAGCTGCCATACAACTACACTACATGATTTAAGAATAAAGTAATACTACAGCGTTCAACCCTGCATAATTACGAAACCTACATTGCGTTTGCGGGGAAAAAGCGAATGCAAAAGCGCTAAAACAAAATATAAAGCGAATACAAAATTAACAAACATATATTATTATTATTATTGTTATTATTATTATTATTATTATTATTATTATTATTCGAGAGTATCCTCGGAAGTTCTGTCGTTGTTATCAAAAAATCATATCAAAACATAAGACACCGCGTTATGTAGCTGATGAAAAACTCACGCCAACTGTAACGAGTATTTATGCTGCGCCAATATTTTATTTTTACAACACTCGTCGTTAAATTGTATGCGACTGTACGCAATTACTGGTACTTCAATATTTAAGACGCATCGGGTAGACAGGGTACTCCTAGAATGCTGTGAAAAATCTCTGTATTCAAAAATATATCGGCTTTAATTTACACTTAAAAATGCCGAAAATCAGAATTCGAATATAACATGCAAAATATAACCAAAATAATATGGGTGAGCACGCCTAGTGAATCATTTTTTCCAAATGTTATTAAATTTTTAACGAGCACGATAAAATAACAACGATATTATTTTGTATTTTTTTACGAACCGCAATTATATAATATAATACGTTTTCTCACTATCGTCGTAGAACCTAGGCCATTTTATCATTAATAATTTGTACGCATAAAGTTATAAAACGAATACCTACTAATAATATCGTGACGCGCAGAAAAATTACGAAACAAGTTGTAAGTATCCCGAAGATTTCAGATCAAAAGCAGTCCTACTAATTCGGAATAGGACCGACGACCAAATGCGATTAATAAAAGAAGAACGAACTTGTACAACGGTGCACACTTTACGGTATAAAAAGTTGTATCGAAGTGCAAAGCGGCCGACGGCGCGGGATCAAAGAAACCACGCAATATCCGAAACTATCTACTCGTATCTTAGGCCGCCGTTCTCGTAACATTAATTTGGTTTGTCTTATACAAAACAACGGCGTGTAATATTTCAGTATCCTAACGAAACGTTATTATTGCTCAATTTAATTACCGATTAATTTAAAACGATAATCTGAAACTGCGGTCGAATATTACCACCGACGAAATATTAAAATATAATATTAACACTTATGCTGCGTATCGATTTTGTATGGTCACGTCATTCACACACGGTGCTGGTAAAAATCACGCCCTTTTCTTTCATGTCGTAAGCCAAAAAATAGAAAAATCAGTTTCACACGAACATTCCAGTAATGTATGTACACTCGACGACGCTGATCGGACCAAACGCTAGCTAAGAGAATTAAAACCTATCGAAAAATTGAAATGTAGAAATGACGCGAACGTGTTAAATGCCTATCAAACGTTTTACTAATTATTATCAGTGATACAATAGCTTTGCTTGTTGGAGAACACTCCGTCACATAGTATACGTACGTTATCACTTACTGCGCTTTTCAAACACTCTGTTTGGACAAAAAACCTTAAATTGTCAAATGCCTATATAAAGCTCACAAATCGCAAGAATATTTTAAAAATTGTACAACGTCTAGAAAAGGCTAATATAAAATTTATATAAGCCGACAATTTTATATTCTGCGTACAATTCAGATTTCTATGATTATTTTAAACCAAATTAAAAAAAAAAATGAAAACCATTAAATTTTCCCGCTTATTCCCAGTTATTAAGAAAACCAAAGGAATATCAAATAACCTCTCTAAAGCACCAACTAGAAACAATTTACTTTCAGAAAAAACTGAAAATCTGAATAATATTTTTGGTAGAAAAGACACAAAACAAAAAGATACGGACGTGCTTCATACGACGGGTAGGCCACTGTTATAGCTAATCTGTTAACTACTCTTTGCTAATGAAAAACGATTCTAAGCAGAGTTTGATTATACATGTTTTGAAAGGCTGTAATATTTACGATTAACCGCTCGGAAAATCAAAAAAATAACATTTCTAAAGTACCAAATAGAAAAAATTTCCTTTCAAAAAAAGTGCTACACTTGAAAATCGGAGCAGAATGGCTAGTAAAAAAGTTGTCCACAGAAAAAATAAAATAAAAATAAACATCATTATTACAACAAATACATTCCACGGTCCATTCAGAATCGATAAATGAAAATAAAAACTCATACGCATAATGGTAAAACCAATACATCCCTCGATGCACTCAAAATCTAAAAAAAAATGTCTACAATATTTTAAACATTTAATTTATAACAACAGTACATGATTAATAAATATTCAAATAAAATCAATCGTGGATTTGTATTAATATTTAACATCTAGTTCTTTGCCTAATGCATTGCATGATATTTTGTAACAACTATTCTACTGAAGCATGGTTCGTTCATTGTACATTACCTATACAATACAATAAGGAACACAATATTTCGGCCAGACATAAAATACCTAATATACCGTAATCTATACCTAAATAAAGCGTGGATAAAACACATTTTACTGGAATTATTTTTTCCGCGTTTTGCTGAAAATAAAGCCATTTGCTATGCAAAAAAATAATACAGAACGATATATACAGATATTTGATCATTGAGATTTCAATTCTAAATAGATGAACTATATAGATTGTACATTAGATGGACCGAATATGATCATTTCGCCACCGTTCATTTCGTTACTAGATCTTTTCTCGAAGTTTGTAACCTATATGACCACTTTGCCGAACAACCTATTTCTTCTTTTACGTCGTCCCTTGTTTTCCAACTCAACATTTTACGAATGTAATACAAGACCATACCTATACAGCATGTAAGCTACAGTACATTGTTAAAAGAAACAATCCTGTTCTCCGATTAGCTACAGTTTCCATGAGGTAACAACTTCATTATCAATTAATAACGTCTGTTAACCATAATTTCTTATGAGTCATACCACAATTTCAACATTAGGACTTTATTTTATTTTATTTGTACCTATGTATTTTTAATATTTTAATACCCACCTAATAATGTAATAAATATTATACAAAATTATAAATATAATTATTTTAGGATAAAACACAACGTTGATTCAATATAAAATAAATATATAAATATACTAAATAAAAAACTAAAATATGAAGAACACTCATTAAATCAATCTAAAAAAATAATTGCTATCTAATAGGAAATATGCTAGTTAAATAAATTAAATATTAAATATATTTTAACTATACTTAAAATATTATTTTTGTTCTCATATTATGTTGCTTTCGCGGCTTTCATGATCTGTCTTAATGTTTACATCGCATATGCTTAAAAAATAATTTTAAAAAAATACATAGGTTAGGTATAGTAACAAATAATAATTCATAATAAAATAAGTAAGTGTTACACATAAATAATGTGTAACAAAATTACAGAAATAATTGTTATCTCATGAGAATTTAAACCAATCGGCGAAAAAAATTAGACCCGTTTCGTTTTAAAATTAATTATAAAAACCTAGTAATTAAATAATTCTAATAATTAAAATTTGTTATTTATAAAATTAAAATACCAAAATGTTATTATTATACCCATAGAAAATATATGTTTAATTGTTTGGTATAATTTGTATGTTTTTCGAGGTGAAGTGTTCATCCGGGTTTATGATGATCATTTCGGTGCGTTAGTTTTGCCGACAACAGTAAACGAATAAAAAGTTGTGTACAACATTAAAGGTTTTTCCGTTATATTTCATGGAAAATATAAAACCAATGGACGAAAATATTGACAATTTATAACTAACATGCTTTGTATATGCTTATTGAAACAAAAAGGAAATTTTTACACAATATGTCTAATAATAAACGACATAATATTAAAATGACACAAAAAAAAAAAGTCCCTTGTAAATTGACAAGATAAATGATTCTTCGAAAACCGCAGTTTTTAATAATTATGTAGATTAAATGATTTTTTGCAAATGAATGGAAGGCCAGAATGATAATAATAGAATGAAGACTAAGACAAAAAAATATATTTAAAGTTTTTTTTTTTACACGCATTCCACCAAAATTGAAATACTCTATATACGTAATATCTTTTTTACACATATGATAGGTACATAATATACAAAAGAAACATACCACTTCAATCATTTTCCGATTGATAACCTAAAGCCGGATTTTGAAAAACACGATAAACCGATTGATATAGTTATTATATACCTTTTCAATATTGATTAGGAATGTCTTTCCGTCTTCGAGTAGCCACGTGGTTTCCTCGAGTTTGATTTCGTGTGGTAGGTCATCGTCCAATATCGGCGGTTGTCCTTTTATTCCGACGCAAATATGTTTCTTTTTCAAATTCACAATCACGTCGCGCGGTCTTAACTTGAACGCCGCTTTAGACGGGATCTTGAGCTATAATCATGAAAAAATAACGATGCTTAATAAGAAACATTAAAAAAAAAACCCGAAACCTATTATTATTAAAATTTTTATTTTGTTACATAATCAATGTGAATGAATTTTATGTACTCTCTTAAAACAGACATCGCCACACATCATCAGTCTTGCAGAACATTTCAAGGTTAATATATAGAACACATGGGTATTATAAGTTACAAAATTACCTATGCTATCATGTTGCGTAACATTTGAACATTACATGCGTTAACGACTGTTGGATTAAATAAAAAATAAATCTTAGAACTTGATTAAGTCGAATTCTTTCGTATTCAAAACTGTACTTAAATTCTATTTAGGTATGGATATAAAGACTACCTTTATAATAATATACTCGGATAATAATGAATTATTGTGCAGCTAATTACCTAACACAATAATATGTTTGTTTTTGTTTTATTAAAAACAGTAAAAACTAAATAAAATTGTACAGTGGCGTCTTTTAAACTTTTTTTTTAGGAGGGGGGGGGGGCAAAGTTTACAATAGTTCTGTATCTGGGCATTTTTTGGAGGAGTTCAATGTTAAATAATATGCAAGGAAAATCCAATCGTCTAATCACCTAACTATATATAATCCAACAATAATTAGTTTTTCCGTGCGTTAAAGTCTTAAGGTACCTTGGCTTTTATGGCACTTAATATTTAGCCGCATCTTGGATACCTATAACAGCGCAACATGACTATATTATGTATAATTTGTATAGTTATTACTCAACTACAGGACAATGAATCCGATTTGAGTTTTTTGGTTCTGTAGGGATCCATTACTCCTGGGCTGCCTCCCCACCCATAAATAACGCCACCGAAATTGTATGGCTTTTTCATTTTTTTTTTTTTGTTTAAATTTTCACGAAAAAATTAATTTTTTAAATATTTCAACAATAATATTTGTATAACACGTAAAAAAAATTTAGTTTTGGATAAACTACATTTGTTTATCGTATAACTAATTTTTATTTTTATTTTTACTATATTCGGGATCATGTTACGAATTGGGGAGACCATCGTGTCTACCCTCTTGCTCTGGACGCTGTTAAAAATATAAAAACCTAAACAAAAAAAAAAAAAAAAAATGCTTAATTTAGCTGATGTTGATGTGAGGAAACAACTAACGATTTTGTGATACATGCCTTTCAACCTCCCACCTCCCTGAAAAATGTCTGATGAATTCACCGAAGTATATAATATTATTTCAAATATCTCCAATTAACTTAACTTCTATTCATCAATTTTAAAGAATTGTATAATTCTCATTATCAAGCTTAACGAACAACTTATTATTATATTAACTTATTGTTATTTTGATTTTAATATTCATTAGTACACTAACTATTATATATTATATTATATTATATATTGTATCGTAAGTCTTTCAAACAATCTCTCGAAAACATAATAAGTACAGGAATTACTGGAGTATTTGTCAACTATTGATTTTCATATTATAAACGTCATCATTTAGACGTCATTATTTACAATATTTTATTTGTGATTGTATACAGTAAAATATCATAAGAATATCAAAATAATAGGTACCTATCTGGTATATTTATATATATATATATATATATATATATATATATATATGTGTGTGTGTGTGTATATATTATTTTGATATTACATCGCGAATTAATTTAAATAGATACGCTATTATATAAAATACAACACGATGTGACTCTTAGTCGACAATTTTTTTTTCTTTCGAAAATATCACGATTTTTTTTTATATGTAATTCACTTTCCATAGTATTCAGCATATTTTACATAATACACTGAATCATTTCTGAACCGTTGAAATCCCCTATTCTCGGAAAGAAAAGAAATCGTATTCATATTATACCCTTAATACGACCTACTCCTAATACCTTTAACCACTCGCCAGAATAAGATAAGCAAACAATTCCTGTTAGAAATCTCCAGAAAAAACTTTAGGGTTGTCCAAAACTACTCTTTCAAACGTTACTTATATTATACGAATGGCTAAAAAAAATACTGTATACGTTGCAAATCCTTTTTTATAAACATAATATTATCTATTGTTGTATTAGTAAGCAGAAAACATTATCGATTTTCTTATTTTAAAATTTGAAAACAATCTCCAACGTAATCAGCGATTATCCAAGAAGATAAATAGTAACGAGTAAATTTTATTTTGGTTTTAATCGGACATCAAAAAATGCGGGTATAAACACCATGACATTATTTACAATATTACTAAAAATTTAAATTGTATTCTATATGTCACAAACGCAAATCAAATTTATAAAAAACGACTCAGCTTGCCTCCATCTTCGGACGTCTATCGGCTAGATACTTAAGAATTAGTATTTAGATACTCGATACAATAAGATACAAAATGCAATTATTGTATGTTAGATACGTGTTTAAGACTTTGATTACCAGTTACATAACAGTTTAAAATGTAAACTAACGTTAAATGGTTCGTGATAATAGAATCGTCTTGTATTGTAAAGACGTAGATATTATAATTATGTTTAATGCAAGACGTGATCCACTCGTCGCCTAGATATGTTTACTGAAAAGACTCATTTTGTCATCAGGCGCCCATAATTAATACACAAAATTAAAAAAAAATAATAATAAAGTACCCGCATGAAAACTTGTGTAGGTATATCAATAGACAGTTGAACAAACTAAAAAGAAAAAAAATAATTTAAAATGATATTACAGCGTTGAATCTCGCGATATTTCTGGCATTCCCAGGTGTTTTCTCGTCTACTGCGTTACAGGTACTATAAAACCCAACCGTCACTATCAAAATATAAAAGAGTCGTGACCGATAATAAAGAACGTATACGTTTTTCATAAGATATTCATAATAACATCACCACGGTAAATGTTGTCGTCATGACAGTTTTCCCGCGGCCTTGATATCTCGTCTCGCAGGCACGCGAGAGATCATAGGGATTTCCATAACGATCATGAAAAAAAATCCATTTATACGATTGACTGAAAAACTACAAGGAACGACAAACAAAACGCACATGCAGCATATACATTTC
Source organism: Cinara cedri (assembly GCA_902439185.1). NCBI lineage: Eukaryota > Metazoa > Arthropoda > Insecta > Hemiptera > Aphididae > Cinara > Cinara cedri. The sequence continues at coordinate 204,888 of CABPRJ010001485.1, read as the reverse complement.
AGGATTTTACTTTTTCGTCCGCGGTTCTTATTATTCACCATTGTGGTATAGACGCACCGATATAACGACTTCTATACAATATTATATTCGACCGAATTCACTTAGAACCGTATACGGCGCAGAGACCTACGCAAAGTTCCGCACACGCAACATTAAATATCGCTTATAATAATTATTGTATTTCTTGTAAAGGTGGCTCTGCTGTGAGATTTTTCGCTATTGATGCCGTGCACTGTTCGCTGTCCGCATTTTAACGTTATTTTTGAATATGTACTCATACTTATTATACCGTCACGCCGTAAATGAACACGGTATTAACGATACTAAATTAACGTTCTATAAGGACGGACATACTTCGCACGATGGGTGGGTTATTGTTGTAAGTCGGGAAGTTAGAATATAAAGGGGAATTTAATTTATATCTATATAGGCGACGATAAACCGTTGCCAACGAAAAACGATTCGGAGCGAAGTTTCTACTATACAGGTACGTGCATTTTTCCGTTTATCCCCAAATATTATGAAAACCGTTTGAATAATCAAAATGAGACCTCTTTAAAATACAATCCAGATAAAACTTCCAGGGTACTACAAATCGGAGCAAGATTTCTGATAGAAAAGTTGTTCACAGATAAAAAAAATAATAATAATAATAATAATAAACGCCATTGTAAAAACAATACTTTTATCGCTACTCTACGAATCTAAAAAAAAAAAATCGTCAAATAAATATTAGCACCATATTATTGCGAATAAACGAATAACTAATGAAAAATTAACGATTCAATATACAATTCAAAAACAATACCAATCACAAAACGTATTCGGTATAATATTATTACAATTTAATTGATAATTTATTATAAATTTGACCATATATAAAACGTTATCACAAGGCCACGTATTATATATATTTTTAGATTAAACTGAATGGCTGAATAATTAATTAATAACACAATTAATCACTGTATAAGAAATATACATAGTGACAATCGGTATACTAAACTACTGATCGTATACCGATATTTTCTATCTGTAAAACGTTTTTTCTCCGATAATATCGGTTTTGAAAAATGATATTCCTGCAAATATCCGATGTTCTCAATATCAGCAGATACACGATACTAAGACGCGGATACTTACCAACCATCACTAACATAACTACCTAAAAATAAAATATTATTAAACATTAAGTTTATCCGTTTTAAACGGCGGTATTTGTATAATACTTAATATTATACACCGGTTTAACATTCCTCCAATTTCGTCCGTACAATTACAATGATTTTTTTTTTTTTTTTAACTATATATAGTTCAAGGTAATTACAGGTTAGTAACCGTCCGCCGAGCGGTCTTTGCGCAGTACATGCGATTCAAAAGGGGGAGGGGGAATGGTATAGTTAATTTTTGCACAAATTCTTTAGTACGATTATAACAAAGGATTCATAGTTTATTAAAATACGAAAGCCTTTATTTTATATTCCGAGTGTAGCGAGAATATTAGTTATTAAAAAATAGTTATCATAATGTGTTGTTTTTTTCTCTCGGGAAATACCTACTTTTTGGGTTGGTAGAGAACGACTTTTTTTTCATACAGAACCATACAGACAATATCAGATGGTACTTTATTTGAAAAATTCTTAGAAACTCCCAATATTTTTCCCGGAAAATTGTATTTTGCTTTTTTTTACACTTTTCTGATTTACTTTTCACACAAAACTTTAAAAGACGCGGAATTTCGACCGATGGTACACTTCACTTGAAACAACTTAGGCATTTTCCAACAGTCCTTATTTCGTTTATTTTCTCGCAAAACACTTTTTAAGTTAGCAAAAATGCTACAAGTTATTCGCATCGTCGTAGATCATTTAAGATGCGGATTTTTCAAGATTTCTCAACAGTTTTGTTTATAAAATTAATAAAACGGACAACAAATGTCGATAGATCTGTTTTATTTGTATTGATATTTCGGTTATCTTGGCTGCAAGGGAAAAAGACACGATTACTAATAAATAATAATACTAAATCTACTCCGTTCAGAATCGTTTTTTGATTGAAATAATTTATCAATGCGTTCAGTATCTATATGAATTTAAATTATTCTATATCCTATGCATTTTAAATCTGCTACTACAAAGGCTAACGGTACAAAATATGTCCGTATTTTTATTTTGTTTAATGTAAATATAGCTAAAAATCTTTACAATCTACCAATTTAGTATTTTTTTTTTTTTTTTTCTTAAAAATAAATAATTATTTAGTGACAATTATTTAAAAAAAAATTAACCATCATAAAAATTAAGTTTACTATCAAATAAATGTTCAAATAAAAATTATTAAAAAAAATTAATTGATTAAATTAACCGACAACTTTTTTGCTTTTTGTTAATAATTGCGACACCAACATTGACAAAGGGTAAACTTTTTGGAGTTTCTTTGAAAACAAACCACAATTGATGAATATGAACAACTAACTGAAATTAATAACGTGACCAGGGTTTGATAATTACGAGAAAAAAAATGAACAATTCTAAACAAACAAAAAACACATTTGTCCATAAATGTCACGTTCTTCTTTTGAATCACGTTTTTATGACGTGAAAAAAATAACCAAAACATAATTATAATACATTAAAAGTATATAGACAATACTTATAAAATATTATTATACAAATTAATTAGCTTATCGTTTATAGATTAAAAAAAATAATATTTACTGTTAACAGCTAATCTATAATTTTTCGTAAAAATTGAAACAGATCACAGCTTAATGTAAATTAATAATAACATATAAGTTAAATGAACAAACAGTAGGTAATAAATATTATATAATGATATACTGAAGATCAATCTCAAATTAATAATGTTATTATAATAACTGAACAGGAGTATTTTAGTAACACTATCATCGTCTTAATTTTCTCAATTATCTTAATCGTAATTAAGCCATAATTATATTATTATTAATAAATAATAACTAAACAAAACAGTAAAATGTTTTAATAAACCAATATAATTCAATGAAAATCTCCCTAAAATTAAGGCTGATCAACAGAGTCAACCGAGCTATATAAATATTTAGAAGAGAGGCGAGTTTCAAAAATAAAAAATAATATTTATCGTCTCGCCCGCATCGTGTCACATGTAAAGTTTTTAAATTATAACAAATCATAAACCGTTAGTCTGATATTTTACAAGTACGTTTACATTTACGCACTCGCGGACACAAGTCGGTATAATTATGATCAAATACTTTTCAAGTGAAAAAACAAATAAATTATGTTTAGACATAAAAGTTAGAGAAGGTTAGATTAAAAAAGCTTAAGATTCTTTACTATGTGAAAGTATATATATTGAAGCCATTTTTTTTTTAAATTTCAATTCTTTTCAATATAGGTAAAATATAACATACTTTATTTGGGGTTCGGTAAGTTACCATACGAAAAAAGCAGGTAAGTGGGTACATATGTAAGTTCCAACACGAAAAATAATATACCCGCACATAAGTTCCGACATGAAAAGAAAATGTTCCGATTATGATTATGTGAAGTGTTTGAGCATTCGCAATAAGCCACAAAGAATGTAATTATGTATTACAATTTAGATTTTATGCAATTTCATTCATAACAAATTACGATAATGACTAGATTCGATTAAAAATTGAATTATTTTTTAAAAAATACTATTTTAACAAACATACAAAACACAAAACCAAACAAATTTTAATTACACCAACTTAGTTCTCAGTTCTAAGTCTGAATAAAGTGGGAAGGAAATTTGTTATTTGTAAGGGTTATGATTGTTTTCGTGTAAAAATTTAGATATTGTAGGTGTATATTATTCGTGTCGGAGCTTACTATCACACATATTTATATACATTTTCAAAAATACAATTAATTTTTTTTACGATATCCAGCAAGAAATATTAATTTCTAATTCCGACATACTTCAATAAAGAATCGAAAGAATAACAATCGGTTTTTAAAAATATTGAAATCCGTTAAACACAGGAATTTCTATAGTTTTATTTGACTTTTAGGTTTAAATCGACTTAAGTACACACAGTCACTAATCCCCTAAAATGACGTCGCACTTAACCAGTATTTACGCGGTCACGTGTAGGCAATTTTAACGAAAAGTCATACATTTGTTAATTCGAAAATATTGAAATCCGCTTTCAAATAAATTTACAAGTCCATGGCATTATCGCGACTTATATTCACAAGTAAACATTTTATTGAGCAATCATAATCAAATAAAACATTACGGCTAAAAATAGTATAATACAGATTTTAGGAAAAATGTTATTTGTTTTTTTTTTTTTTTTTGTGAAATTGTTAAACAATAATAATTTTTATATAGTCATAGTCATTTATATAGTGTCATAGTGACATCAAAAAATTAAAACACTACGAAACAGTAAAAATGAACTCCTAGATCATAGAATAAATGTTGAGTATAAATTCAATTTCGTAATTACAAATTACACTTGACCTGCGTGGTTCTCACCCGCGTTAAACGTGTTTTTTCAAACAATTTATGGACACGCGTCTGTCCTTTTTAGTATAAATAATGTAAAACATTGACACGTGTATTCTTTAATAACATCTTAAAAAAAAAAAAATATTAAAATATTTGTTTCCTTTTAAGAATATGAAAACCAACACAAAGATGAACATCATCATAATAATTGTTTCATATCATATGATATTAATTTAGATTTTATAAATATTTAAGGCCCAGAAGTTTACGACCTAAAAGAACCTACGTAAAAATAATATGCAATTTTGCGCTTTGAAAAACATTGAGAGGCTCTTAAAATCAATGCTGTACCTGTTTAAGTAATAAATAAAAAAAAAAAACCTTTTATTTTAAACATACGTCTAATTAAAATATTTTTTAATACGGATATAAATGTACTGAAACTGTTATAAAATGTAAATAAAAGATTATAAAGTAATATAATCTCGTGTATCTCGTCTCCCAGACATTATATAATATATTTAATTAAGGAGATTTTGATCAATTTTCAAAAGCAAACGAGCTGCTCGGTTATCGACTAACAGGTTTTTGTATTATACACACTGAGAGGTTCACGTTGATGGAATTAATTTATTATAGGTATTATATAATGATTTTTTTTTTTTTGTCATATAAATATCTTTCAACCGTTTGTTTTATAATATTACATTAAATGTGGTTATAATACGTATACATTAAACGAGAAAAATTCGGAAAGAATATACATATTACAATGTATTTCGTAATATTGTAATAAATAGGAAATACATAAAGACAAATTTTAAATTTTAATCTTAAAAAAAAAATCCACCTCACAAAACGAATAAATATTCATCTGTGTTCAGTATTCTTAGGATTTCTCCCTATTGCCCGAAAACCCCCGTGAAAAATAATAGCATACAATTTTTAATTTTTGAACACATTACATGTGTACACTGCAGATACCCCAATTCGTAGAGCTAACTTCACTTTTGTCAGTTCAACTGTTCGCATTAGATTAAAATCTATCAAAAATACCTATAGGTATGCACAAAGATAATATGGCGAATGAAATTTCGTAATTTCTAATATATGCAATTCTAAATATTTGTGTAACCAATTTATTAATTTTCCATTTATTCGATAAAACATGCAAATTTATCAACATGGATGTCAAATAAATAATCAAATTAATCAAAACATTAATGAAATTAACTTTTGATTATAATGTTTTTAACATATTGTAATAAATTAGGTATCTATAAGTATACAATATATAAATAATACTATATTTCGTTGATCGACCAAAACTGTTTAAAACAATTTAAATTAAAACAATATAGTGTATTTCCTTGAAAATACATCAACATCATTAAGCTTATACATATAATACCTATACGTATAAATACTGTTTTTATAGTTTTTTAACTTTAATTTAAAAATTACAAATTATTCTGAAACTCTAACAATTGACGACTACAAAGTAATCGAAAATATAATCAAAACAAAAATATAACCTTCACTAATATGAACTATACTTAAAAATGTTCTAGTTCTCAGATTTCACAATTCAATAATATTTAATATAACTACTTTTTATTTACGTTTATACGATTAAATAACAATTTAAAACTACAGATTTTATTGGTTTTTTTCTTTCAATTATTTGATACGTAAATTATCGATTGAAATTAACTCAAATGCATATTGTTTCAATAACCTAAACATTTCATACATTATTAATATATTATCAATAGTATTTATAGTTTATATACAGTTTTGAACTGTGCTATAATAAAACTTTTATATTTATGCACATACTTAATTGCTTAAATATTTTTAAAACTGACAGTATGTATGTAAACGATGTAAGCTTATTTTTGAACCTTAGATTATCAGATGTTGATAAATTGACTGTAAGTTTAGACTTTATTTCAGGTAAAAAAAAATCAGTTTTTACAGCCTACTATCTAATGTACATAACTTTTGTCTTTTACTATTTAGGCACTTAAAAATGTATGGATACCATTGTCAAAATTTAAGTTTCCTATAAATGAAAAAAGAGGTTTAAAATATTAGTATAAAAAAAAAGGTATGTATATATAATAACATTGTAATTTGTACCTAACTACTTACTCTTTAAATGCCAATGTATATACGTAGATAAGTACATTTTGTATATTTGTGTATACGACTATCAACAAAACAAAATACAGTTCATCCCCATCCCCCATAGGAAAAGCTGAGGAGCACGCCACTACATAAATATAAATAAGTATAATTTAACGTTTATATAACGTGAACAGTATACCCGGAACTACCAATAAAATTGTACGCATTGTTGTACAGAAAATTAAAATTTGCTCGGCAATAGACTAATTATTTAGTAATAGACTTTAAAACTACTTTTTCTTTCTTCTTTTTTTTTAAAAAAAAAAATTATTTGACCCTCCGTTTATTTCGTTTTCACACTTACGTTTACAAACTGTTATTATATTTAATAAACATAAAACCGTAATTGACATCAATGAGTTTACGTGACTGTTCCACTGCATACCATTGGTTCCTTATTGAAAAATAACAAATAATTAAATTTTTACAAATCCCGTCCTTTGATCCATTATAACGAATTGCTTGTCAGTAACATACAAATGTACAAAAAAATGAGGAGATTTCATTTCGTCCGTGTACAGCCAAGGGAACTCAGAAATCAAAAAATATGTATATGTAGAAATATATTAAAATATATTTAAGTGTTATCCCTTCGAATTTCCGCTAAAATAAAAGACCCGGGACCCATACTTCTTTTCTTGTACGACCATGGTACATAAGCTGGGTTTTGAGATAAAAAGCACATAATATAAAAACATTAAACAAACAAACATTATCTATAGTACATTACTATATAGTATTGTACAGGATAAACATTTTTAGCGGATTGTAGAGGTCGCGGAACACGAATTCGCGTATTTGAAGTTCAATATCAAGTGTCAGGACTAACGGATATTCCCACTCTATACGTATTCGATGTCTTAGCACTACTATTATTACGATGACGATTATAATATATAATACTCGTGCACGATATTAGACGGCGCATGTGATGTTTCTCCGGCCAACAGGAATTATCGATAACTTCACCACTACCTTATAACGAGTGTCTACAGTGATGTGCGCATAGTTAATTTTGAAAAAGCAAAGTCCACGGTCGCAGGAAGTTTTCTTTTTTAAATAACTATGAGTCCAAAACTAGGCAGCGTTTTCGATATTAACCGAGACACCGTAATCGATGTAAGTAAATCTAGCAAATATTACGCTGAACTATATAATATAATACAATTTAAATAATGCATGCGAAAACTATTCTTAACGAGTTATTGCTTTTTACAACAAATGAAAGTATACACCTTTATATTACAAGTGAATTTGATTTCTATTTTTTTTTTTTTTTAATAATTATGGAATTTTTTTAAGCTTTATTTTAAAATCATTTTTAATTTTTTGCCACTACTCCATGTACCTTAAATAAGTATCTACTTTTGATTTTCAAATAAGAACCCCCCCCACCCCACTTTTTAGAACGCAGATTCGAAAGAGTAATATTTGTCTAGAAATTTCGTTATGCATAACATTGTGATATCCAATTTAATTTACCTAAATTATAACCGTTTAAAGTTTAGACCAGAAGAGTAGGGAAAGATAATAAATTACATGTCAATTTATAAATGATACATTGATTACTTTATCCTATAACTCTACTCCTACAGTCTAAACTTTAAACGATTATAACTAATTAAACGGTAAATTCTGATATTAGTGTTATACATACAATTTCTAGAAAAATATAGGTACTCTATTCTAACTTATACTGAAATTCTTATTTGAAAAACAAAAGTTTATACTTATATAAGGTACATGGAATAGGGTTAAAAAATTTAAAATAGTTTTAAAATAAAGCTTATGCGATTCCACAGTAAAAAAAAAAAAACAAATATCAAATTCACTTAAAATTCTCCGAGATAATTTATAGTTGATGATAAAAAAAAATTACCCTTTATATATTTATATATACTAGAATGTAAATTCAACAGAAAAAACGTATAGACATTTAAAATGTTTGTCCAATTTTGGATAAATTTTAAAATATTTAGAAATAATTCTCTGGGGATCGTTTGAAATGTTCATAATATGTATAATTACTCATACTTATTTACTTTATTTATTTCGTATGGCTTCTACTCATACTATATTTACAACACAAAAATAATAACAATGCAGAGTACGTATGAATGATATTATAAGGGTAGGTACCAGGTACCTAAATGAAAAACGTAAATTTCATAACCATTATGTATTTAACTTTCAATAATCACTATAATAATTTTCACATTTACGTAGGCATTCGGAAATTAAAAGGTTTTAGTGCATAATGCATATTATTCGTGACTGAAATATTTCAGTTAAACCCTATTGTTTAAAATATATAATTTAACAATTCGTTCATATAAATATGCAGAGAAAAATGTACAATAAAAAAGTTGCGTGTGCTACTCAATTTGTAAAAACTTTCAATCGCTCTCAAGCAAAGAATTTTGCATTAAAATAATATTGTTCGACCACTAAATAAAATATTTAAAAAATAGCTTTAAAAAATTTCCAAAAAATAAAGATTCATAGTTAATATTCTATAAGACTCATTTTTTTTCAGCCGGTTTTGTGCGAGAGGAACACATATATAAATAAATATTTAATTGTTATATTCATCCCTTAATTAATGAAAAAAAAACTTTGTATTTTTCCACTTTATACAATTTTCAAAATAACCATTTTGTAAAAGATGTTATTTCAAAAATTCAACTGTATCATACATTCACATCCGATTAATAGTTTCTTAGTAATATCCGTTTTAAATTCTAGAAAATTTGGGTGAAAACTATTAATTTTCAATAAAAATAGCATGTTACGCAATAAGAAATCACAATTAACACGGTAATTCCTTATCTTCTATTAAATATTATAATTATTTTTACGTCAATTTACTAAAATAAAAATTTAATTTTTCTCTACACGTGTATCCCCCTCGCACAAAACCCGATTAAAAAAAATGTAAAAAAAATTGAATACTGATAGAATTATTAGCATAGGGATAACACTGTAAGACACTCTATATAGTGTAATTACCTATTTTATTCAATAGAAATACAATTATTTTAAGTAAATATTTTACTGTAAATTAAGACGCGTGTGGATCAATTTATGTGAAATCAATGACCATGATTTTACGGATGACAATCGGATTTGTACCCCTAAAAAATCATAAACGAACTGACTAAATGTACATCGTATTTTAAATAAACACAAAATATGTTGGATCTATATTTAATAAATAACGTAAAAAATGTAAGTGGTCTAAACTCTAATTTCTAGAAAAAATAGCAAATTCCAATAGAATATCTGCTCCCGTTTCCTTTACACTAACTATACACACACTTATACTTACATAGTATACTAATTAAAATAATTTAAACTTGCACAACCTGTAAGTTATAGAAATGAGTCAATTTTAAAATTTGAATAATGGTGTTGAATCATTTTAAAAATTCGCATATCAAACTACAAAAGTACATTTGTAAATTAATACCAACGTAATTCGTCTGGGTATGACTAAGAAATCCTTGATGCGTATACCTACGCCACTATACTTGTGTTGTAAAGTTACACACCTATATACAAATTATCAATACAGAAATTATTTATAAATGCGGTTACGTTTTCAAAAATGTCAATAAAATCCAATTTTCAATAAGATCAGTTATGTGGTGGTAATAATAATAATAATTATGACTATGCACTAGCATCTAAATTGACACGATTTTAGAAAATACCTTGATAAAATATATTATTACAGAAAACTATAAAATTATGTGACCTTGCACCGAAACCAGATCTTTTGAACTCTGTAGATTTTTCATATCCGGATTTGTATCCGTGTACCTACAACGAATAATGCAACTTTACCTCAAATTACCTCTAGGGTATAAAATATATACATATGTTTGAATTACGGCACAAATTTTTGATTGTTATAGTTATATGTCCCGCCCACAATTTCAACTGCTGTCAATATTCCAATACAAACACCTCCATAAATATTAAAATCTACTTTTTATTAAACACAGAAAAAATATAAGCTGAAAATTACACTCGATAATATTAAGTACTAAAAAAATATAGGCAAATTGTTCCAATAGATTACAAATAAACGTATAATATTTTAATTTATAAACTCTATACGTTTTTTTAGGAAGTCATTTATCAATCGTCTCTGTCTGTCTAACGGACAATTAGCAAAGATGTGTTTTCCTGCCTATAATAGTACTCAGGTTCAAACAAACTTAAAATTTAAAACAAAAATAATTTCATCATATTAAAAATAACAATATTTACTGTTTTTGCAAAGGGATATTTTTTATATTATTGTACATTTTTATATTAAAATTAAAAAAAAAAAAATTAATAAGTAGGTATATTATTATTATCATCGATTTATTGTACAATTGTCGGTAAATTAAATATCAAAACATTTTTCCTTTGTAAAACCATAGCAAATGCTTTCGTATTTAATTTAGTGAAACAATTTATTTTTGAAGTCTATTAGATCTCATAGCACTTTTGAACTTGAGTACTATCGGAAGTACGAAAACAGCATTTTTTCTATACTTCCCATTAGACAAACGGAGGCTGCAAATACCGTTACAGCGTCAAAAAATACGAAAAAATTATACAAAATTGTCTACCAAAAACCACTCTTTAAGTTAATGACAGGAGCAAGATTTCTTGTAGACAAATTGTTTACATCATAATTCACTCAGAGTCTAAAATAAATACCAAAATATATAATATTTACCTTGTCCAAATTGTACAATTAGGTAAAAAAAATTTAAAATTTTGTTTTTAATTGTATACTTACAACAGTAATGGAGGGGATAATGAAGATAGATCCCCTCCAAAAACCTTTTAAAAAAAACATAAAGTGCAATTTATTGGGAAAAATATTATAAAAGAATCATCATAAAGAAAAATCTGAATATTTTTATGGGTGACATGAAAAAATGGAAGTATTTTTAATAACCAAAAAAATGTTTTCTGAAAAAAAAAACAGAGAAACTAGACACTACACTCAGAATTTATTTTTTAACAGATCTTATGGAGGGGTGTGGAATGCCCTCAAACGACGTTTACCCAACAAATTATTTATTCCTCCACAAAAAATATTCATACCTACGTCAATGACTTACAATTATTGAGAATATATAAATAATTTATACCAATAACATACAACACAGACATCTTGAGTTTACAGGGTGATTCAATAGGTAAGGTTAGGTCCTCATCCCATTATTTTAGTTCAATTTTGCATATATACAAATTCTGATTTTTATAATTTTTAAGTATATTTAAAAAGGATATTTTCGTATACTTGGAATTCTCACAACATTTAAAGAGTATTCTGTGACGATACCAATGTTGGTTTTTGAAATAATAATCTATATTGAAAATTCCGGAAATTAATGAAGTATTAGTTTAAATAAATTGTTTATACACAACTCCTATGAAACGGTCGGTATCCAATTTCCATTAAAAGCCATTATCCTTAGTTCAACTCAGAAACGTTGTAGGTTCTCATTTGAAAAACCAACGTTGGTATCGCCACAGGATACTCCTTAAATGTAGCGAACAATTTAAAAATCATTACTATTCAACTACACTTAAAGTTTCCAAAAATCAAGATTTCAATAAATGCATGCAAAATTTAACTAAAAAAAATTGAGCGAGCACTCTTAATGAATCACCCTATATATGTATGTAAAAAAAAAAAAAAAAAAACGAAACGAAACGAAAATGTATAAAACAATATATTTGCGCAACATAATGAAAATCGATAATAAAAAAAAAAAACCGCCAGACATGCTTATTATATGATACCTCAACTGGTGGGAGGGGCACTCGTTTCTCTTTGCTTGCCTCAGAATAAGTTAAAAGTAGTAATTACAGTAGATTGAGATTAATAATGTAAAAATAATGACAAATCTAAACATAACTCGTTTTACTATAGTGTTAATAAGATATTTAAAACAATTGTAAGTGGTAACAAAAAATAATAAAAAATTATACGAGTATATTAACGAAGTTAGTATAACCAGTTAGCAGATAAACCATACCTATTGGTACCTAAAATTATAAATCGATTTTATTTTTAAAAAATACAACCTGTGTATAAATATATTATAAATCGCAGTGAAATTAATAAATATTTTAACATTATTAAAGATAAACATTTTGTACCTAATTCTAGGATAATTTATTTTTATAATTTGTCGAAATTATAATTATGTTTTAAATTAATTAATCTTTAATCAGTCGCGCAAGGTAAATTATCTCCAAGCTCAAATATATATATATAAATCGTAACAAATCTCCCAAGATCTACATGCATGATATATTGTATAGCTGTTGTCTTTTATTTAGTCATTAACTTCATCAGCGAACTTAAACTTATTTTATGGAATCAGTAAGCCTGATTTGTAGCCCAAATTCAATCATATGGTGTTTCGTGATATTTTTTTTTCGGTTTTAATCCAATGAAATTCAAAATCAACGTGGGTATATTGAAAAGTTTATTAATGCCGAATAATTATGCCAAATAATTTCGGAGTGATGTGTCTAGTGATAAAAATGATAATTGAAGATCACTTCTTACTATTTTCAAATTACAATACAGACACAGAGTAGCCAACATAAGTTTTGGAAAATTTTTACACTGCGGGATCGTAGAAAAGTTAAACTACTGATTAATTTGAAAACTTAAATTTTTAAAGTATTATAATTTGCAGAAAAAAAACTGTATAAAAGCATAATGACTAAAATATAATATAATACCTTATTTTGATTATATAATTTATAAGCAATGCATCTAAGTCTACAAAGGATTTCCTCACACTCCTATGAATCTAGAATTATATAATAATACTAAAAAAAATCAAAAAAATAGTGGGCAATTATTTTTATTTGAACATGTATAGACTCAATAGTTGATAATGTACGAATTAAACTACCAAATATTATAATCTACATATCACAAAATCGATAATTTTTTTTTTTTTTTAGTTTATATGAAAGACGTATTGGTAATCGGTAAAAAGTGATATCAGCAATATCATTATTATAATACTTTAAGTACATAAGATAACAATTCTTTCGGAAAATCTTCAGACCAACCAACAATACAAATAATAGAGAAAGAAGAATGCTAGAGAGGGTTAGAGAGTTCATAAATATAGTACATGTAGTACAAAGAGGAAAAGATAACAATGACTGCGGGAGTCAAAATTATCTGATAAAATTGATTATTTATTTATTCTAAACAGAATGTAGAAAAAAATTACACTGAGGTAGACTCAGAATGAAATGAGATTTTATTAAAAAAAAGGATGTGGAATTATACTTAATGGAAGCTCCTAATGGATAGAGAATGGAAAATTGTATTAAAATTATGAAACAGTCCTCAGAGGTCTAAAAACCAAAGGAAAAAAAAACAAAAACTATTTAATTGGTCATATTTAAAGCTAACAAATACACTATTGAGGATAAACATATTAAATATCTATTATAAAAACAACAGACTTTTAGTAATAAAACTATACTAGGTATCTATTATTATAATATGTCCGTGTTCTTAGAAAGATAAAATGACAACTGGCAATGAAACATGTTACATATTAAATATATGCGTTATCCTCATTTCTAAAATACAATGGTAAAATAACCCCTTTCGTTCTAAAACACTTGTCTTATTTATAAATATACTATTATTGTTACATAAGTAACTCATTAATGGCATAGTCTGCAGCGTGCATCGACAATTTTATATAATACAAAACCTGTACTCTATAACCGTCAATCAATCTACACTACATTATTTATTTATCACACATTCATATAATAACTAACCGTTGTAACGTACCTACTATGTATAAAATATATAGATTTAAAAAAAAAATACACACGGTTTGATAAGAACAAATTTGTTATTACACACACGTACGGCAAAAATACTTGGTATTCATTGTTAATACGAGGTCTGTTCAAAAAGTACCAGGATTTTATTTTTAATAATTACAAAAATGAAGTTACATATTATTTAAAGATATCGCCTTCAGAATACTCTCCTCCAGACAATATGCAGTGGTTCCAGCGATCGTGCCATTTTTCAAAAGTCCTTTGAAATTGTTCAAAAGTTATAGCTTTGAGTTCTGTTGCCGTATTTGCTTTAATTTCCTCTAGGTCTTGAAATCGTTGTCCTTTAAACGCAGATTTTATTCTCGGGAAAAGAAAAAAATCGCACGGGACTAGATCAGGTGAAAAGGGAGGATGTAGGACCACACGTATTTTTTTTTCAGCCAAAAATTCACGAATTGACAACGCTGAATGTGCTGGCGCATCGTCGTGATGAAGAAACCAGGTTCCACTTCGCCATATTTCAAACGATTTTCCTTTTGTTCCGATGTCAACAACCGTGGAACGAATTTAGCAGCTACCCTTCTCATCTGTAAATTTTCCGTTAAAATTTCATGACAAAATCCAATTGAAATTCCTGCTTCATTTGCTAACTCGCGAACAGTTAATCTGCGGTAATTTCGCACTTTTTCGTAAATGTTCGCCACAACATCATCGTTTCTAGATGTCGACGGTCTTATAGAACGTGGATCATCTTTAATTGACTGTCGACCATCCTTGAAACGTTTAAACCACTCGAAAGTAACGGAGCGACTTAAAGAATCGTCTCCAAAAGCAGTTTTAATCATTGTGTACGTTCAGTTGCATTTTTACCAAGTTTCAAGCAAAATTTGATGCACACACGTTGTTCGTTAATTTCGGACATGACGAAAACTGAGAACGAAACAAACTGAATAGATTTAACAACGTATAATATTATGTTTTGTTCAAAATATTCTCTAATACGTTGGGAACACATCTAATTATAATTTAAACGTTATCATGTATAGATTAGCCGCAATAATATTTGTCCTGGTACTTTTTGAACAGACCTCGTAAGTACTACACTCGTACCTACTATATGTATGCATTTTCAAATAAATTGCCAAGAAAAATAATAAACAGAAAACATAAAATATAAATAATCGATTATTTTAAACAGCATCACCTTATTAAGAAGGCAATATACTTCCTGTAATCAAGGGGTTGTGTATAGGCAATTTTTTTGAAATTATTATAAAAATTAAATTTGATCAACTCAAAATTATTTAAATCACTTTAGAATACATTTACATGTAGTTCCGTGTCATTATCACAAGCATTTATTGTGTAATCATGAAATTAACAATAATGTTTACAGAGAAACTGTTTCGCGACGTTAAAAACTACAGCTCAAACTGTAGGCTAAGAAACCAAATGTGCACCATTATATACTATATACTCTGAAAGTAAAATAAATGAATATGTAAATTTTGCAATTTGATATATGATATATGTAGGTTTAGGTAATTATAATTCTAAGAATAAAAACTGTTGGTATACTATTAAACGTAGTTTTACGAAAAAAAATCACGGAAAGTCAACATTCATACCATAAATTGAATCTTTTTTAAATGGCAATTTTATGTACATATTTTAACATTAAGGTATATTATTATCGCATGATACTGTCGTAAATATCACTTCGGTTAATTTGCATGGTTAGTTGCAAATGTCTATGAACTAAAGAAACGATAACCCGTAATCGTACTTTTAAATAAAATATATACAGAGTGATTCACTAAGCATGCTCATCCCATTTTTTTATTTTTTGTTTTTTTTTTTTTTGTTAAATTTTGTATAAATTCAAATTCTGATTTTTGTAATTTTTAAGAATAATTAAAGCCAATATTTTCGAATACTTAGATTTTTCATAACTTTTAAGGAATATCCTGTGGTGACACCGACTTTGGTTTTTCAAATGAGAACCTATATTAAAAATTACATAAATAGATGGAGTATTTTTGATTTCCGTCAACCCGTTGACAATATATTTCACTTTTAAATTTAGGTAAGGGAGAGTAGAGGACCACTAATAAAACACGGTGTGCCGTGCCGCCACACAAATGGTACTCCACCACTCTCTCCCTACCATTAACCAAAAAAAAGCGGTGAGCACGCTTAGTGAATCATCTTGTGTATATATTTAATTTTTATATATATATATAAACCCTATAAAGTAAAATTATAATAAATAAAATACTTCAAAAAAAAATTATTATTAAGAACAACGAATTTCTACTTTGAAATATTTAAAACTTTAATCGAAAATTATAATTAACTGTACACGTGTATATTTACGTATAATTATTATTAAAGAAAAAAAAAATGTTCAAATTAAATGTTTTAATAAAAAAAAAAATGGCTTTCGGGATCGCGTGGCGAATTATAAATAAAACCATAACAGTCCGTAAAATTCCATTCAATATTCAGCTAAAATCCATAAGGACCGAGTTGTAATACCGCGCGCGGTCTCGGACAAAAATCAAATCGAATTTACTACTTGAATAGCGAACAAATATGCATTACGAGCGTGTAGCCGTCGTATATTGAAATACTCCCGATACCGGAGGTTTCATTAAAAAAAAATAATAATAATAATTATATATATATATATTAGAATAGATGCAGTCTTGAAAACTACAATACGTGACCCGGAACCTTGAAACCCTACAGAAAAAATCCGGTTCAAAAATTACATAACCCGCATCCGAGCATTATATTAATATTATATAGCAGCTCCTTATTACAAATAATGGAATATCGCGACGAGGTGTATTATTTTAGGCGACGCCCATCAATAACCTTGATCTTCAACAATCATACAATTACATCTTTTTATTTGTACATTTTTTTTTTTATTTTTTTTCTACACACAATCTATTTATAGACATATTGATTATTATTATTATTATTATTATTTATAATATTATTCTTGTATCTCCCCGTGTACATGTGCTTAATATTACAATACCGTGTACTGTTATTATTGTTATAGATGTATAGATGGTCCATACCGAGACCGTCGATTTCGTCGTCAAGACAAGAAGATTCTAGTGACAGATCACAGCCGGACTCGTTTACATCCCCTAATCAACCGAGCATTAAGGTACGGACATTACAAACAATAATAACCGTAATTAATCGGTTTTATATAAAATTAGGATGACGTGCGATTAGCCGACCAGTATATTATTATAACGTCATCGGCATAGAGTCCCGTATTATGTCTATAAATTCGTTGGTACAAACCGGTGTAAATTTGAGACTTTTTTTTGGAATAACCAGTGTTAAAATTTAACGACACGGGTTTAATTTTTCTATGGTGCTAACTGTTTACACCGGTTTCATCCTCTCTCATTCCCCCCTCGAAATAATAAACGAACAGATAAATGATAATAATAATTTGATTGATAGCAATTAATAATGCCTGCGATATCGACAATTAAATAAAATAACCTAACAAAATGAATACTATACTAATATTAATAAGCGGAAAATGGGAAGTATAGGTAATAATTTAAATAATTGATTAATATTTAATTGTTAGTATCATTGCTATCGTGATACTACACTAGCACCGTGTACCGTATGGACCGTGCATAAAAATACCGTGTAACACCTAACAATATGGTTGAATGAGTAATATTATAACTGTAATATGGAAAACCACGATAATCCACGTTACCGCCTGTTATCCAAAAATTGAAAACATTAAACTATTCACCATAAATAATAAAGAATTGATCCCTATACTAGAACTGTAAACTTTTTCGTTCCTTAATATGGCGGACTTAGGCGATTTGTTTACATTATTTTATATGACACGATAACGTGATAAGATCTGGGTCGGTATTCGCGATAGAAAGCGAAGTGGCTGACATCTGGTGGTGGTAGCATAAAACGTTGTAACGGGGCGGACATGAAAACAGAATTATTGATGAAAATATGAAATACAAAATATTGAGAATTGATTTACCCGATTTGTCAAAATTTACTAACCAAACGTCGAGTTTAAATTTTGATTACACTTTCGTATTTGATAACTGCCAACCCATAATTATGGGTCATGCTTATTGTGCCACAACACCAAAAACACGCAAAAAACATAAATATTGTCATGGTCCACAATGTAAAACAATATTCTCTATGTAAACATTCAAAATGATTATTTGGTTTTCACTCAACAGTCTATACCAAGAAGATGTGATTTTTCACACTTTTCCTAAAAAAGAAATGGGAACATGCTTGAAAAATTAATATTAATAATTCTCCTACAAATAATATTAATATGTGCAGCAAACATTTTATTAAATATTATTTTTTAACAAGTTATTATTATAATTTAAAAATAGTGCTCAAATTATATAGAATACCTAGCAACTGTTAAATTAATATAGAGTAACATAGGTAGGTACTATAATATGGTTGTTATGTAATGGGTGTGATTTTAACAATTCTATAGACTTCATAGGAACACAGAAACATTAATTTCCCACTGAGATCACTAGTTTTAACCTTTTGAGACACACGTTATTTTTGAAAATTTATTTCTTAAAAAATATTAAAATTTAGCACTCATAAAAACCATAAAAATTGTACACATAAAAAAGAAACAAATTTAGGTGGTTTACTATAATACCACAATGCCTCAAGGGTAAAGACACATAGCAATGATTCTTAATATTTTGTTATTATTTTCCACATATCCAAATTCAAAAATGTGGTTACATTTCATTATTCGCATACCCTCAATCAATGGTCGCTTTGAGTCACCAATAAAACTTAAAATGTCAATTAGCTCAACAACCAAAGTAAACTTTTTTTTTTTTTTTTTCTATTTGATTAGGTAGGTATTAAGAAATCAAATAAAATAAATTCAATTATTCATAAAAACAAATTAAATAATAATATATTGTACATTATATATTATATATTATATTATGTAATAACACAAAATACTTTTACAATAGAAGTTTGATTTTTACTCTAACCTAACACCTGTACACATTAAATTTTACATTTATAAATCATATTACCTATTTGACCAAAAAAAGAACTAAATAACAAGACAAATTGGCATATTACCAAACATACTATGTATAGTAATTTTTATATAAAATTGAGTTATATTGTATACTTATATAAATGTACCTATGAATGGTTAATTTAAAATTTATTAATATTACTGTGAAAATTTTAATTTATGTGATAAAAAAAAATGATAACATTCTCTCATACGTTGATAATGATAACACACTATTATGATACTATGTAATAAGTGCCATAAGTAGTATTTATAATAAAGACCCATAAAGTCTAACTGAGATCAAGATAAATTAGGTTAACCTTGACTGAGATACAACATTATCACCCTGCCGCAAAATATAAATAAATTGACTTTGCTAAACAAAGGATAGATGACAGTCGCGTTCTGGAACATGTCGCCCGGACTTGTCTAACCATTCTTTATTAACTATGCTATTCACCGTGTAGTTATTATTGGTATCATAATATTTGCATGGCTATATTTTGTGTCCTATCATAAACTAGTACAAAATACAAATAATTTTATAAGCTACAATATTAATTTTCACTACTTTAACTAACTAAACCTAACTAAGCTTTATTCATTCCTACCTCATATGATGTAATCGATCTAAAATAATTCTTAATATTATAATTTCTTTTTATTCAATTTTAATTGCTTGTGATACATTTCCATACCCATACCATATTTATGTTTAGACATAGACATAGCTACTGAATATTGATTACTATTAAAAAATTAAATAAAAGCATAAATTAATTATTTTCAAATTAAATTAGAATTTTGAAATAATCATTAACCAACATATTATTTACTATCAAAGGTCCAATTTAGTTAAGTTAATTAATTAATTTTCATTATCAAAAATTAAAACTGGAGCTATATTTATTTGCATACTATACGTACTAGGTATTTTAAAATTTTGTAAGTTTAGCAATTATTTTACAGGTACATTGTATAATTATGTTCATAATATTGTGTTAATTTTAATATTTTAAATGTAGGATATAATCTATTTTTTTGGGCCAAAATATCAAGTCAATTATTTCTGAAATATAAATATCTGTCTAATGTGAATGTTATAGAACATTGATTGCAATATTTAATAAGACAGATACCTAATGAGTATTATAACATCATACCTGGTTTCTTTAAGATTAATAATAATAACTACATTAAAAAAAAAAAAAACCTTAATGCATAATAATATTTAATACATTTCAACTGCTAGCACATTACTTTTAATAAAATTATCTAAATATAAATCAACTGCCTACTAATCATTATATATTAATTTTTGTTTTCAGAGTAAATTATCTACAAATACATTACTATTATGCACTGAAAACTTGGCTACCCATAACAAATACATTGACTTGGACACTGTGTCAGTAGCATCGTCTAATCATTTTACGATTGTTAATGGCATGGGAGGGCATAATCGACATAAGACTCGTAAGACTATTCAATGTTGCTGTGAACGACATCAGCTTACTGTATTGGTCATCTCTATGACAATAGTTCTAATCCTAACCATTGCATACTGCGTTTACTATGTTCATAGTAAGTATTTATACACATAAAAATATAATAACATTACTTAATGTTAAAATGAATAAAACTAAAATATTAGAATGATGAAAAAATTAGCCATGGATTATCCATGCAATGGAAACAATATAGGAAAGTTTGAGGGGTAAACTTTTAATACTCAGTAATAATAAACTAATAGATCAAAATTCAATATTCATATCTAAAATGACTGATCCCTAATCCTATATTTAGTAATTATAATAGAATAATGCAAAATAAAATGTTCATTACTAGTAGTTAAAAAAGAGATAAGGATTTTCATCAAAAAAATATTAAGTCAATCTAAGTTCCACTTCATTATTATTATTATTTATTATTTAACACTATAAAATAAAGATAATACTGAATATTTCAATTAAAAGTTAAAATACTAACATCTCCTTTAAGCGAAAGCTTATATTGGAAACAATGAGTTTCTAAAAATAAAATAAAACATTTTAAGTCATAAATACTTAAATTTTTATCTATCATACATATTATTAACTTTATAACATTAAATATATGTGTATATTATATTTTAAATCCCCAATTTTTCTTGAATCAAATTCCCAAACATTATCTATGCATGTTTTTTCCTCCTATTTAGGAAATATACAATTTGGGAACTATTACATTTAGATAAGTGTTTAGGAAAAAGGATATCAGAGAAAAAAACTATTCCCGAGATATTCCTTTCAGGAAAAATACTACGACTCAATATTTTGTTTGTGTATGTTATGTAAAACATATTAATGTTATGCATGTTTTGTTTGTTTTAGGGCGTGCCATAGATTGTACAACAAGTTTTGCTTGATATACAAGTTATACAACTCTTGTATGAAAAAAAAACAATAGAAATATGGGTTAATGAACAATAAACCTTTAATATGTAAATTATAGATTATAAAATATAACATTGTTGTTCTAATTAAATTATTGCTCTCAATAAAATGAATTTCAAGAATTAAATAATTTAAAATTATAATTTTAGTATTATTCCAGTAGTTTCTCAAATTAATCATTTTTATGTACCAGGAACCATATTAAAAATTAGCCGAGAACATAAATATTAGCCATATCTAACCACCCCATTATCCAATAGAAAATTGTTTTGTTTTTATTTTTTATACTTCTTTAATGATGTTTATAAATCATTAAAAAAAAAATTGCTAAAACTATAATGTATCAAAGATACAGGTACAATCCAACACTTAAATTAAGTACCTACTATACATAATTTTTGACGGGCCTAGAATAACCTTGTCAAAAACCAAAAAATGGTTTATTTTTAAATGAAATTAGAAAATAACTAACTAATCAACTAGCACATAATATTATCCAAACAAATTTAAATAGAAGATACATATATCCAGGAGTGAATATAATAATTATTATATTCAAATAAGTGATGTCGATTATCCAGATATTACAAATAAACCGATATCAGTCTGTTTATCAAAAAATGTTATTTTTGGTTATTATAAATTTAAAAAACAGATATGTTAACACACTACACTTTGAGTATAATATTAATTATCAGACACACGCAGATGTACCATATACAAATTAAATTAAAGAAGTTAGATGGTTAAAAATATTTAAATTATTCGGATTATCCAAATAAAATTATTTCAATATCTGGTTTCAAATACCCAGGTTATCCAGATTATCGGGTGGATTATATTGAAAACCAGATATGTCTGACATTACTAATTCAAATTTGCAAAAAATTTATTAATTTAATCTAGTAAGTATATTAGTAAATTTATAAAAAGACTTACCTCAATATCAGACAATGTTTGGGTCCATCTATAATTAGGTAAATCACAACCGTTGCCTGCATTTGGTTTTAATTTGCCTTTTTCTTTTGGATCTTCTTCATCTTCTCCAACAGGTTGCGATACTTCATCAAGTTCAACCGATTCTTTAGTTTTAATATTTTTTTTCTAAAATAGTAATTAAAAATACAAATTAATATAATGATAAAGAAATTATTATTTACATCATTAAACATATTATTAATTATAATAATATAAAGCACTAAAATTAGTTTCGACTGAGGCAAAGAAAAAGAAGCATAATAATATAAGTATGAATATCTGTCAAATTCTATTACATATTAATGCAGAATGATCATTTAATTCATGTTATCAAATTATAGTTTACAACTGTCTTAGAAATAATAATTTACGAGTATGCAGTTGAATAAAATGTACCTATATAAATACATTAACATTCATTTAAATTAATTAAATAATATAATGAATGATAAACAAGTTAAATGATAAGGAAATTAAGAACATTAAGAACACTACAAATGCATATACTATCTCAATCTCAAAAATGTACCACATAGCAAATTTGTGTTCAACAGGAATAACTTTATGCTGTTATTTTAATATTATAGTGCTTTAATCTATTAACCTTATTTTTTCATTTTTAAAATTTTTAACTGGGATATGAGAGTATAAAATATCACAATTTAAAAATGCTTATATCTTGCTATTATACATTTGTAAGAAGGAGAAAGCAATTAGATATGTAGTGTCCTTAAAAAATGTCCACTGATTTAATGGTCATTGAATTTATAATTAATTAATTAATATCTGGTCAAAATTGAAATTATTTTATCTCTTATAAAATAAATTAAATTGTAAATTATTAACTAACAATTACATTTAGCACAATAATACGGCTGTATTCTCGTATTTTCACATAATAGAACAAGATAATGTAAGCTGCTAATAAGGGTGCATTCACTTAGGACACTTAAATGCTTATCGTTGCTGTTGTGCTGTTTTAGTGTTCAGTATAACCATAAATCAGCGTAACTTCAGCATAACTGAAACTGAGTTCTGGGTCATAAATCTGTGCTCACACACTTGGCAGAAATAGGAAATGTGACAAATGCTTTTGTATGTTCATATCACTTCATTAAATGTATCCGGGAGACGGGGAGTATAGTCTACTTATTTATCACAAATTACATATTATTTTATAAAACTATAAACGAATAAAGATATAACGTGTATATATATATTTATTTAATATTTGTTATAACCAGTGACTCAACCCAAATTTATTTTTGGGGAAATGGGGGTTTATAATTTTCAAACACATTTCTGAAAAGATTTTTACAAAAATACAAATTATGCAAAGACTGGTTCCATTATTATAAGTAAAGATAGGTAAGGTGACATTTTGATTGTTTTTTTCGAGACAATTTTTTTTTTGTTAAAAACTGTAATTTTCTCCGGGAACATTTTAATCCAGTCTGCTATTACCCAATGACATATTACCTAAACCTCTAAAGACTACACAGTTTCCAAATACATTATTTACTAAAAAATAAAATGATACATACTAATAACATGATATTTCAATACGCTATTTTAAATCAACCTTATCATATATCATATTTTAACCATACAATCCTAACCAACTAATGAAAGTACCAGGTGATCAATTTAAGAAACAAGTAGCTCTACAATTTTATAATTATGTTATTTTTTCACACTTATTTTGGGGGTAAAACCACTACCTATATTTGATTTTCAATTGTCAACCTATATTAAAAAGTCCATAAATAGATGGAATAATAGTTAATATAAATTTTAGTGATGAAATTTTTGATTTCCATTGATCCGTTGATCCGTTGACGAGATATTCCACCATTAAGTTTGGGTTGAAGGAGAGTAGTGGTGAATTATCAACACGCCGCACATTGCACTGTCACACAGATGATACTCCATGGAAATCAAACATTTCAACACTAAAAGTTATTTTAACTAAGCCTTCATTTATTTATGAACTTTTTAATAAACATTGCTATTTGAAAATCAAATTTAGTGGTTTTTGTCCCATAAAATAACATAAATATAAAATTGTAGAGCAGCTTGTTTCTTAATGTTCTAAAATACAAATTCCGGAAAAATATTAATACTATTTGATATAATGAATGTACCCACTTAAATGGATCACCTGGTGCAGTATTTGAATACAGCACAAGGACTATAGAAGGCTTCTGCAATATGCCCACCACATTGGATAACAAAATGGTTAGAAAATTTAAATTTTTAACAAAAAAAATCAAAATGTAAAATTAAAACTATTACAATAAAGTTCCTATTAAGTTTTGATGAAAAAACAATAAATATTATAGTTTTAACAAAACCAAACTTGACCTGGGTACTGATACCTATTAATATAATAAAAAATATACCACAATTTAATATTTATTTTCTCACCATATCCAATTCTTTTTGGAGCTGTTCAGCTTCTTCATCAGTAAGTTCTTTTAGTTTTGGCTTAGTCTCTAATTCTCTCTCTATCTGTGACTTTTGTAATCTTTTCAATGCTTCTTGTTTACGTTTCTCATCTTCTGCACGTTTTTGCTTTAATGCGATATCACGGTGTTTGTTAAATACCGACATTAACATCTAAAAAATATATTTCAACAGTTATAATTATATTCATTTATTTTTGTATTTATTGATTACTTGTTCACAAGCTTTTTCATCGGGACTTCCAACAAAAAAGTCGGTTTTTCGGGCAAGAAAACTGAAAAATGTATCCAATAGCTAAAACAAATATTAAAAATTAAGTAACAATCAATATTTTGATTATAATATATAATGAGTAGTGATAACCTTACAAGTAAAATATGCGATATGTCATATTCGTCAATGATAATTTGCATTGACATTTATTTATTAAAATATTTAATCTAGAATACTTAATTAATAAACATCACTTTTTTATAAAACCTATTGATTGTTATTATGGCCCACACATTTAAATAATCAAGTTCAGAATATGTAAATATTAATAGTTTGAGCAATTTACAATAAATTTATAAACCCACATTCATTCAAATTATTCTAGAAAAAGCAGGTATAAGGTAGGCATAGTGGCAGATTAAAGATTTAAGATGTCTAGAGCAAAATAACCTAGCTCAACATTGCATACCAGTTTTTTGCATGTCTTTAGCCTTGTTGACTACGTTCTTAATTTAAAAAATTATGATGCCAAGGCAGTTAACTCCTTTAACATTTGTTAAATACGGCACTAAGTATGTGGGTACTCAGTTTTTTATTTTTAAGTCATAAAAGCCCTAAACATTATTTAACTTGTTACTATAGCAACAATTGCATTGAAGAAAACATTAGAAAAATCAATACAAAATGAATTATGATAAATTCATAATGAAATACAAAATATAAATATATATCTAAGTATATAATTAATACAATATTTTAACATATAGTATAGGGAAACCTAAAATATCTAAATATCACATGGTCAAAAAAAAAAATATGTAGGTACTATATTTAAATAAAAAGCTACCCTTTTAAATAGATAATTAAAATACAAATAAAAGACTTTAAAACATTTATTAGCTATATTTAATTTGTTTTATAATTAAAATAACTGGTACCAAATATTTATAATAACTGTTGTAAAATTTTAAGAATGTTATTTTTAAAATTATTACTTGTCCGACGCCTTTTTCATGTTGTTGAGCCACCGCCAAAAGCATGGCATCAAACTTTTCTTCATCCGCATTAGACATGATTAATTTTGTAACGAAAATACCAACGACTAATACACAAAAGCGTTTATTTGAATATTACGTTCGAAATCAATTAAAACAAAAGTTTATGTCGCTCGTGATTATGATCAAAAGTTTAAGAAAGTGTTAGCTGTTAACAAAAAATAATAATCAGGTCTGATTAGATTGGCGACACCGTCCATAAAACCACAGAACCACGAGGTTATTATACTTTCGAATTTACCAGCTATATGCACTGAAAGTCAGAGATAAGACTTTAGTCAAGTGCCGCACTGCCGGAAACCGATACCGAACCACAAAAGATAAGATAATAGCTGCTTCTGGAATTATTTCCATCAGTAATTTAATAAATTATTTTTTCATAACAAAACAGATATAAATATTTCTGCTTACCGATTAAATTTTAATGCAGAGAAAAAAAAATAAACATTATTATAAAACCAATACATTCCTCGCTCCGCTCACAATCTAAAATATGAACCTAATTTTTAAAAATACAAATAATTCAATTTCATTTATTATTTCCAAAAATTAATCAATAATTAGTTGTACTACTAATAGTTCTACAATTCACATTTGTATAATATATAATATACATGTATTTAAGTTGAAAATACTTTATTCAAAATTCAAAAATATTACAAATAACCATAAAAAAAAAACCTAATATATAAAGTGTGGTAATGGTTGGTCACCTCCATAGATATTAGACAATACGTAAAGAATACATCGAGTTTCCATTACAATGTGCACCAACATATCCAGCGAGCATCTCAATTTTACGCATGCTCAAAGAACTGTTATCAATCTTATCACAACCTAACTAATAAAATTTCACAGAATTATATTAATTTAACCTTAAATCATATACAATAGGTAGGTCCCGTTGTAGGTATTTCTACAACCGTGGTTATTAGGTAGGTTATGATAAGACTAATAACAGTACTTTGCGCAGTTGCAGAAGTTTGGATGCCCCTCTTGATATTTTAGCGACAAGTTTTATTGATTCTAGAGTTATAGCTCTATCCATTGTATGTGATCTAAGGATACAATTCTGTGATATTTTATAAGGGTAAGTGCGACCTACAATCGTACTGATTACACTACATCTATCCTAATCGGTTTTAACCAGACAGTAAAAAAAAAAAAAAACGGTTTAAATCACTAATAAAATAAACGGTTCTTATCAGTACCTGCCTAGTACCTACATGAAATCTTAGACCATAGTATACAACGGATAGAGCTGTTGACTAAAAATATTTGAAGCGAACATAACTAAGGGGAGTTAGGACAAACGCACATGCGCAAAATTAACATCACACGCAATTGGTCAAATTCTCGTAATTACGTGTGATGTACCTACCATCACTGCCTGGTGGTAGTATAATGATTGTACGATAAATATGCGACGAATACCGATACGCATTTGCAATAGACATCAGTCCTCTTAGCACTCGCCAATAATAATATCTTCAACTCGTACTACTCTGTCCATAGTATATGATCTAAGCTCGAAATAAACGTCACAGTTACTTCACACCTTATACATCGACAATTGATTTTTAGCAATTGTTACTGCTGAATGCAGCTATCCCTATCATTAATTAGACATACTACTGTAACGGACTCCACAAACCACCATACTACACCAAATTGAATACACATAATTATTTCCTCATTTTAACGTGTATAACCTATGTCACCTAACCGCTTTCAACTTTCTTGTAATCTGTAACCTATCTACGTATCTTAATATCTCGATTATGTAAAAAATTGTTCAATCGTCCAATGGCCTTAGTTGCCGCGGACTGTTATGTTTTCACCATTATTTCGTGTCGTGTGGTTTCGTGGAATCGTGATGTTCGTAGGGGATCATGGTTAGTGTATTAAATATAAATGTGATAAATATTCTTGCCACATATACATGATATTAATATGATAGTATGACATCAGTAAAATTTGATGTCTACTCAGACCAATAGAAAAAGCATTGGGATTATGCGTTATACCAATATGATGCAAACACCGTAATGTTCGTTTCTCACGTTTTGGGCCAACAAATACCTCGGTTAGTATTATATATATATATACTATGTAGCTTACACTATTTTGTTATTTTATTATTTTTAGAGTGGATATATCGCAGTCGAATTTCACGAAGGTCTTCAAATAATATTATTAAATTGGATTATCTGTAAAAAAAATGTATATTTTAAACTGTCATAATATTTGATAAAACATTTAGTTGCCACATGATGAAAACTTGAAATAATCCAACTTCGCGGTTTTGTTTGGTTAGAACAGAATAATCGTGTGATGTTACCATCCAGTACAAACGGTATCGAAAGCATGGTTCGACGAATCAAAACGTATGAATATGAACACGAAACACGGAATAAGTGTGCAGGCGGTTTTAATCAATATTGCTACTGGCGGGTTCACACTACACCGTGTCGTGTGGTGTGGTGCTTTTATAACCGATCATGTTCGTGCCGTGCGTTTTCCAAAATATACAATACCAATGATTGTTTTCAATTACACGGACATTGCACTTGATAATAATAACATTAATAAATACCAAATTTACAAACCACGAATTAAGATATATCATAATAAGATATCGTTTGGTTATTTTAGTATTGTGCGATAAAATAACGATATACCATACATACCTGAATGTAATATCGTGGTTCAACGAATCAGAGAAAATTATTTTATACGACACGACGCGGTGTAATGTGAACCACAAACACAGTGTGTCGTATAATAACGAAATTATTGGATGAGTAATATCATAACCGCAATTTGGGTACCAATGTCGATAATTTGAGATAAATATGCGACTAGTCGCCGACATGCATACACACGAAAGGTCATATTTGACTACGAGTCGCCAACATGTACATCATCGGTATTTTATATAAACATGTAATCGATAGGCTGTGGCTCTATTCATTGTATATGATCTAAGGAATAGGGCACCGCGGTCATAGATACTAAATAACTAATAGACTAGCCTTGCCTTTAGAATAGCTGAGATAGTATCCGGTCAAACAACACAGATATACTACTACAGTCGTGGTGTACAGTATAATCACATCAGTGTTGTCACTGTATGTGTGTTACAATGTACAATAATACCACGCAAAAGTCACAAGTCACACGTGAAGAGCGCCTTCTATCTATAACCGTTTTTCGTGTACAAAAGTCTCTATTAGTATAAGATTTATGTTATTTATGGCGATACATGCGCTGTAGCTTTACGCCTTCTTATATTGGCGACATCCTCGTTTCATATTGAATATAGCTCTATCCATTGTAGATGATCTTAGACCGTGTCCCAAGCGTTAAACTACGTATTCTGATTGGCTGAACCAGGAAGTTCATGGTATTAAACCAATCAGAATACGTAGATTTATGCACTAGGATAGGACATGGCTATATTATGAAGGCTTTTTTCTTTATAAAAAAAAGGACACCATAAATATATAATATGTCTATGAAGATCAAACACCGCTTCTGGCAAAATCTCGAGATGAGTGGCACGATGAAACGGCCACAGGCTGCGCTGCGTAACCCGCAAAGTATAGCATTATTCATGTTGTTTGGAAAATATATGCATTATTTCGAATCACGACTAATTATAAATTGTGTAGATCATAAAATTACACATTTGTACATGTGCATATGTGTATATTTCATAAATATATTTTTTATACTACAATAATCTATTCTTCATGTTTCATGGCTAGTACTATATTTAGCACAATATCAATATGTTTAACTTATGTTTGTTTTTTTACACATCAGTTTAGTGTACCGATCAGAAATGCTTGAAAATTTAACAGTAGATTCATTATAAGTTGTCAATAAGAAAAACGTGAGTTTAATTTAGTATTTTTTTTTTCCATTAGAATTTGAATATCAAATTTTTACCTAAATCGTAAATATTACTGCATTTTATAACACAGAACCAAACTTCACTCAGAATCGTTTTTTATTGGCAATGATTAATCATTTTCTGCAGATAAACATTAATTTCCCCTCTATATCCAACCTTCCCTACTATTCTTACCTACAACAGTGGTCTACCAATAGTGTGAAGTATGTAGTGTATTTTTTATTTTAAACAAGTTATTAACTATACTAAAAAATTAAAAATTATTAAATTATCAAACCATCATTTTAAGCCCAATGACATTATTTTCTAAAATAGTTATCTATTTTCAACCTTTCATAAGAATGAACGCCAAGTCAACAATGGTCAAAATAAGAACACAAATTATAAAATGACATTAACTCAAGTTTTGTGAAAAACGCATATAATATTTACAGATTACAAATAAATTCAAATTTACATATTCCTCATTAATATTTTTTTTAATTTATATAAAACTATAAACTACATTATATAACGTAAAATTATACCAGTGTCCATTACCACAAATAAAAATTTTGGAGACTTTAGTGCAAAATATTAAAAGTTAGCAGTGCCATAGAGCTAGGGGATACCTACCACACCTTCCTAAAAATGTTTTTTTTTTTTTTTTATCATTTGTTTCAGTTTTATAATATTTTAAAAAATATTAATACATGGCAACAAAAAATATTAGCGACTCCCCGAAATTTTTTCTGGCAACAGTAGATTGTTAGATACTATATAGGTTAGTTAGTATGTTAGATTAATGTATTTGAAGGTTTCAATATATTATAGTTATAGCCAATTATAATAGTTGTATAGTTACTTCAGAAGAATATTTAATATGCTTAAATTACTTGAATTACTTGATAAACAACACAATACTTATCATATTTGTCTAATAACAAAATATCGAACCTATGAATAATCCATAGAGAAATTATTATCTGTTAGTAATAGAACATTAATTAATTACGTTCCTTTCTACCTATATTATATCATACAATTCTAGAAAAAAAATCAGTTATTATTATAAAACTAATTTATTTACTCTGTACTTATAATTAGTTAAATTTTTAAAAATTATCTAGTACATTACCATTGATTAAACAACATTCAGTTAGCCTATGAAATGTTAATTGGCTAATACTTGTGGGATGCAGTAACATAACTTGATACCATGGACTATCCGTCTATTGTATAACCAATAGTATTATTTTATATTAAAATTATCTTATAATAAACATAAAATTTAGCTTAAATTAACATTCAACAAAATCGTCTTCTTCTTCTTCTTATTATTATTATTCATTTCAGCTATTTAAGGTTGGCCAACCTCGTCCCAAACTTCCACTTGATTTTTTTTTCTATAAATATTAGATGTAATATGATGCTTTATGTAATTAATATAAACTAAGAAAAAAAACAGGATATAACTTTCAGATATATATATCACAAAAATTAACTTTAAACGTAATAGTAATTCAGACTTACTAAAGTTATAAAATGTACTAAATTAACCTAGTATAGATAAGATAATAGTGCTTAATTAATCTTATAGAATATAGACAATATGTAATATTAAATATGGATATAATAATATGGATATAAAATTAAATTAATTAGGTACATTTGCCAGACATAAAAACCTTAAAGCTACCAAAGTCAATTAATATCCTTAATATGTATAAAATTAAAGAGTACACAATTATAAATAGTCCTATAAACAAAAAATATCAACAGTATCAATTATCATTGATTAAGAAATTAAGTTTTATCCTTGTTGTGGTTGAATAATGTTAAACCAATGTTTTTGGTCTTCACCATCCTCATCCTGTATTTGTATTTGTACTATTTGCACATTTTCACCATTTATAGTTGCATGTTCGGCAAATGCAGCTGCATCACTTTCATTTAATGTAATATGACGAGTAGCTGGGACTATTAATTGACGGTGTTCTTGACCACCGACACTAACAGTAACAGTTTCCATATGGCCAGCATCATCCCCATGATGATCCATATTTAACATAGTATGAACATCTCCATGCTGGTCAGATGTTGTGTATTGAATCTGTAGATAAAAAAAAAATATATATTAATTAATATAATAATATTAAAACTTTAAGAAAATGAATTATTAATTACTTGATATTTATTATCAACAAGTATTTGCTCAACCGAATTTAAATCATCTCCAAGAACTTCTTGTTTGTTGGGTAATAGTATATGCTCTTTTAATTCTCCAGCAAACATTTTTCTTTCCTCTTCAGTCATGTCACGCTAAATTTAAATTAATGTAAAATAATTATTAAATTAGGTTAATTAATTTAATTTTTATACTAACTAGAGCAGTTTGATTTCCATCAGCATCAACAACCATGGCTAATTCCATTTCGGAATCAGTACCTGGCATTTGAATATCATCTGCCATTTCTTGTATAGTTACTGGACTAGATGCCAGTCGAGGCTGATTTACTACAATAGTATCATTTAAATGACCAGCTTGGGTCATATGATTATAAAGTAATGGTTTACGCATAAATCCAGCTCCACAGACTAAACATTCGTAAGGTTTTTTATCACTATGTACAAAACGATGAGCATTTCTGTTATCTCTGCTGTTGAATGCTTTGCCACAAACCTTAGACAAAAATAAAAAATTAATATATACATTACAATCAACAAAAAATTCAAATTTTAATAATTTCTCACCTCACACAAGTAAGGTTTTTCCCCAGTGTGAATACGTGCATGCTTCTTAAAATGTTCAGGATAAATAAATGATGCTTGACACACTTCACACTTGAATGGCCTTTCACCCGTATGAGCAGCTTTCATGTGGTAATCTAATAAACGGCGTCTCTTAAATCCTTTACCACAGTCTGTACATTTATAACGCTTATCGTCGTAATGGGTAGCTCGTTTATGAGATTGCAGGTTGCTTCTTTGACTGTTAACATAAATAATACAATGTAAATACCTTTAGATATCTATATTTAAAAAGGTACCTGAATGTTGCTCCACAAAATTCACACTGATATGGTTTTTCTCCAGTGTGAATACGTTCATGATCCCTAATTTCAGCTTTTCTAGCAAACGCTTTGCCACACATACGACAAATAAATGGTTTGTAACCAGTGTGTACAACATAATGCACTTCTAAATTTCGAGCAGTGCCAAAAGCTTTACCTAAAAAGATAAGTACACGTTTAAAAAATAATACTTATATAGCTGTGAAATATTTAAAGGAGCAATATTTTTGATAAATCAAATTTCAAGGGGAATATAAATAAATTTGTTTAATGAAATTTTAGAGTTATTTAACTCAGTTTTATAGATCCTAAGTCAAGTGAGAATTTTACTTAAAGTACAATGTAAAATCCTTTGTTTCTTAACAGTTGTGTAAAGTTATCAATAACACAGCGTGTGCTCTATAATAATAACCATTGAATAAAAATGCCATTGTGGGGACTTCCATGTAGGCATTATGGGTACAAGTTTGCTTATTGTGATCAAATTTTGACACCTAACACTTTTATCCGCAAAAGATAAAAATTAATTTAGAAAAGTTTTAAGTTCAATAAAATAGCCTTAGTTTGAAGATTGAAAGAAAAACAATTTTTTAATAATTGAATTATGACTTTTATATACCTATATATTGTTCATTTTTTTTTTATTTTTTTTTTTATTTGAAACTTGTAAACACAATTAGTTACAAGTAGTATTGGTTATTGCTATTATTGCTAGGTACACCAATTAATTCAAAACAAAATAAAAAGGTATAATATTAAAATTTTCACACTTACCACATTTTTGACACACATAATTTTTAAGCCCAGAATGGGTCCGTTCATGATGAATAAGATTCTGTTCAGTAAGAAAAGCTTTGCCACAATTAATACAAGTAAAATTTCGCTCACGATCTGTGTGGACCTTTTCATGTGCTTTAAATGTATACTTCGATGTAAAATCTTTACCACAAATCTCACAACGATATGGACGCACACCCGTATGTGTATTATTATGTTCTTCTAATGTATTACGAGATCTACAAAGTAATATAATTTAAAAATAATTATGTTCAAGTTAATAACGAAATATCAAAAATTAATAATATATTGTCCTTACGCGAATTGTCGACCACATGTTTCACAAGTATGATTTTTAGATTGAGGCATATGCATTTTCTTATGTACTCTAAACATACGTACATTGTTAAATACTCTACTGCAAATATCACAAACAAAGTTTCCATCTTCACTATTTGCGTGATGTTCTAGATGCTTCATCAACTCAGGTCTATAAAATACAAATACCACATACAATACAATGAGAAAAAATAATCATAAGACCAAAAATCCTAAAATCATAAATTCACATTTGAAATATTAATTAAGTTAAAGTTCAAAACAATAATTGAAATACCAATGTTTATTTATGATTCTTTTCAAAAATTGTATGAAAACTGTAATTAATTATAAATTCAAAAAATTACTTTTAATCACATGAAAATACCATAAATGTTCAATTTCCTGTCCATAGATCTTAATCCTTTTGGTACATAATGATTTCTCTAATAATTCATTTCCAAAAAAATATAAATAATATTTAAAAAAAACCCCCATCAATGCGAAATCCAAAAAAAAGTTATAAAAGATAATTTTATTAGAAACTAATAAATATATTTTAAATTTAAAGATTAAGAATAATTCAATTATTAGTTAATAATTACTACTATAAAATCATTTCCATTTTTTATAACAGTAATTCTACCAAAAATAGATCATCATCACCATCATCCCTACTATTTGGGGTCGCCCATTGTATCATAAACTTCCATATGGCCCGATCTGCCTTGCATATATTACCATCCTCATATGATTCTTAATTGCATCTAACCACCTCTTTTTCAGTCTTCCCCTTTTTCCTCCTAAGTTTATTTTTATTACAATTCTTACTACTTCTGATTCCTCCTCCTGATATCTCCTCATAACATGCTCTAAACCATTTGTCTATTTTTCTCATTTTGTCTGCTATCAAAGTCATGCCAATAAGCTACCTCTTATATACTCATTCCTTATCCTGTCTTCTCTTGACACTCCACTCTCGCCCACTTAGGCATACCCATACAATACAATTTTATCATTCTATAAATATGTATAAAATAACAAAAACATTAGGAAATACTGAATATTAAATACTACTATATTTAATTGTAATATTGTGTAGTCTGAAGCATTTGATAAAGCAAGTGGAAAAAATTAATCAAAAATAAACTCAGATTTGTTATACAAAACCATGGGTAGTATTTTATTGTGTTCACTGTGTACAGTATATTAATATGCGATCGAGCCATGTTTCCAAAAGTGGTTCTTATCATTTTTCGAACAAGTGCCATTATCATATTTTATACAATACAAATATTTATAATTGTATAATATTATTGAAATCAATAAAAATAAATAATAATCTATGATAATGTGAAATATTGACTTTACTTTTGCCAAAAATATTGGTTTTTTTTATAATATATTGGTTATTGGTTTTATATCACTAGCAATTATTAATAAAGAGTGATTTCACCAGTTCCCGAAAATAAATAATTAAATGTTACATTACCTTTTAAGGAACTCTTGTCCACATATATCACAAATAAACAACTTAATTTGATGTATATTTTTGGCATGAACAACAATACCTCTAGCGTCTGCCTTAAATTTATTTTCTACACTACATAATAAGCAAGTATAAACATCTCCATCATGATGAACCAACTTGAAAAAAATAATAATTTTAAGTAATTATATAGAAATTAAAAAAAAATATATACTTTATTAATTTTACCATTTGTGGTATGAGAATTTCCGGAGGTTTTTTCTTTACTGAATTTTTAGTAACTTTTGATTTTTTAGGGCTACTGGATTCACAATTTTTAGGATCTTCATTTCCATCATCATATTCTGAATCATCATCATCATCATCATCATCATCGTCATCATCATCATCATCATCATCATGATCAATCATTATAGGATCATCTATATCTTCTTCAAGATGATCTAAATCTGGATGTATAGCTTCCTGTTTTATATCAGCAGGACGAATCAATTTTTGAACATCTTCGATATCATTAGGTATACCCTCATCATTGTCCTTATCGTTTTCCAACATTTCTATTAAATTCTCTACCGATGAACACTTATTTTGATTTTTAAGTTCTTTACATTCAATATCATTTTGTAAAGTTTCTTCATTGGAAACAGGCTCACCAATGGGTTCTTCCTTAACCTTTGGACGACGTCCTCTTTTTTTTACAGGTTTTGGAGTATCGCCAGTAAGGGGATCATTAATATCAATGGTTTCTATAGTCTGGATATCAACACCTTCAGATTTAGTTCTGTGAAAAAATATTTAAATTTTATAACATGTCATTAAGACTTTTTTATAATTAATAAATATTACTTAAGTGTACGTTGATATTGAGAGGTAAGCTCTAATTTTATATCAGCTAACCGATCTTCAAGCTCATCTACTTCATTTAGAGATTTGAAACATCGACGGCATACAACAATGGAATGCACATCTTCGGAAGAAAGTACTATACCCAGTACACCATCAATTACTTTAACAACAGTACGATCAGAGGATGTTACACGATGCTGAAATATGGAGATTGCATTTCGTGATGAAACTCCAGTACTACCATCACAAATTAAACATGTACTAGACGTTGGAGTAGAAATTCTTTCTTGGTCTTGATCGGTTGCCATTATAATTATTCAACAAAATAAAATCCTTAAAATAAAATAAATCTTAAAATTATTATTATGCAAACAGAACAAAATAAAAATTATTTTCAAAATTAAGGCCAGTCATTTTGTACCTTTTTAATAGTCTTATACACTGGAAACTATCATAAAATATAACTATCGTAAATTTATAATTCACTGAAATAATAGAATTGGATGTTTTTGCAATGTTATTTTCAAACTTAGAATATAATTTTGTTCTTTCTGACAATAGACGATACAACTAACAATAATATTATACAGCCAATAAGATTTTTGAAAACAATTCAGTAACAATGTCTCAAGATTTATTTCCAATACAACTAGATACATATCTAATTTAATGTATTTAAACTTTATGTAGCTATATAATATATCTATAGGTAGATATATTTAGTATTATTTTTACTGTATATTACCTACCTAAGAATTAGGTAAATCTTTACAAATAAAATATAAAATACACATATATAATATATTTTAATCCTCTCCCCCAAAGGAGCCAGTAATAAAATGTCATGGTTTCAAACATTTTGGAGGGAAAAACTATAGCAACAAAACAAATACAGCATAAATCTAGATTCCAAAGGGAATAAAAATCTATAGCAAACATTTGTACACATTTAAATAGTTATCACAAGTTTATCTCGAGTAAAAATAGGACGCAGTATATTATCAAATTACATGATAAAAGGTAGAAATCTAGCTCTTAGGGTAGAAAAAAACCAAATATATGTATTTTCTGTGCACCCTGTTTGACCACTGTTCCGTGATTGAATTAGGTAACGAATAAATGTAAAAATTTCATATATTTTTGCGGGAAATTGAAAAATCTGAACTTTGAACGCTGATAAGGTAAGAGAAGGAAATGGAAAATATATAGGTAAATTTTCGATGCTTTGACTTTTTTTTTTTTGACTCCCAGAGACTTTCAGACATTAAAATTTGTCTAAGACCGCAAATGCGGACTTCTAAACCTGTCATATCCACAGGAAATGGAAAAATCGAAAATTCAATCGTGGAACATTCGACAAATATTAGTATTTAGCATTTTTTGATATTTTAAATTTTTTTTTTTCACCATTTTAACCATTAAATTTATATTGTATAATTTTATATGAAATTATTTAAACGTGTATACGTGTTTGCTATAGATTCTTAGTCCCGTTGGAATCTGTAAACGTATTGTGTTTGATGAAACTCAAGTTTTCCCTCCAAAATGTTTGGAACAATGACATTTTACAATCACGGACCACTTACTAGTTAAATGAACGCAGTTTTTGAAAAAAAGGTCGTTGAGGCGGTACATAATATATTTATTCAAAAATCGCACACGTTTTAACCACCAAAATATTAAGATATTTTTGCGTAAATAGAAAAAAAAATTTGACGGGTATACGGTAAGGTCAGTGAGTTGTTAAATTGGCGAGAGAAAAAAACTCATCTCAAACTTTGAGTTTGAGAAACTTTTTTTTTTTTGGGGGGGGGAGGGGTTGTCAGTGGATTACCCAGTACCACGACCCGATTTTCCATTTTGCAGCTGACAAGAAAAATGCGCAGGATGATGGTGAGGCATAACCGACGACCTGTTTATCTACTCCAGATTCCAAACGGCATTAAATTTCCCGTATAATGACACGTTTTACAATAATTAACCCAATAAATCCAATATTGAGAAATACAGTCGTGCGTATTAAACGCCTGTCGGCCGAGGACAACGCCCGCGATTGCAGATACTAGGTAGACAATGGCGGAACAACACTGTGTGCCCGTGTCAGAGCACCGTGTCGGAAATCACGGAGCTTGGGAGCCGCTGCCGAATCGGACAAAAAGCATATTGCATAAAACCGATTAAATACCTATACGCCAAAAACAGAGTATAAAAAACGTCTGCCGAAAAATGGACAACCTGTATAGATCTTGGAACCAAAGTTGCCAATATGAAAAAATATCCCCGAACAGCATTGTCGTCCCAGTGTTGGCCGACGGCCGTCCAGGCCCCATACCAACCAAATGCACGACGGATTGCCGGCTCACCGAAAGAATGTATGAATTAAACAATAACTTGACGAAAATGGATAAGCTGTACTCACTTGGTGTTGTTTACGGCGCTTACGTTGACAGCTTGCGATCGTCTCCAACAGCGTACGGATCACGGGACAAACAATGGCAACGACATTATTACGGTGAGACAGTCGGCCATTTTATTGGGATTGTTTTATGTGGCTGGCGGCGTACTGGTAGCCGTGTGTTTGTTCCTGCGCGTGCGTGCGTGCGTTTCATCGGCAGCGGCGGCGGTACAACAACAACAACAACTTCACTAAACATCAATTATTCAATACAAAGATGATTACAAACGGTTTGATAACGCATAGCCCGCTGATAGTGGGCTATCGGCTACTACCGTTTCATTTACTATTCCATGAAATGCGAGGAAAATTGTTTGCACGTTCGTAATATTCGCCGCCTGTATTTTGACTTCCGTGTCGATGTCCGTCGAATTGCCGGTCTAAACGGATCTTACCTTTTCGAATACCGACCAAAGTCAATGCGCACCCGGGCCCATCCGTCAAGCCAACTCGGAACGAACAGGTATGTCATCGCTAATGCTAAACAACGTCACGAGTGGACGCCTCGTCGTCACCGAGAATCGTGTGCATTTTAAATTCGAAGGCCGTACCGGTCAACCCGCATGTATCATCGGACTATGTGACTAGTTTGTTATCCGCCCCATCTTCGAATTTTTTGCCCGCCTCACCATTTCACCCAGCAATTGCTCTCGCTGTGTTGACTCCCCTATATTCATATGACCCCCCCAAAGGGCCTCTTATCTGGCAGTCACCAGTTGCCTGTTTCTTCTCCTCTCCATTCGTCTGATAGTCTATTTCCTTTAGGTTGGTCAACACATAATCCTTAGAACTGCAGTCAGGGTCTTAAATAAGTCTGTCAATAGTTGTTTAACTAACAATATTTTATTATTTTTAGTTTATCCTTCATCTCTTCTTAAATATATCCTTTAATATTTCCCATATGTTATAAGAATACAAATGTTTTCTAATAATTTGATTTTGATTTATTATACTTATGTGTTTTCATTGACAAAAACTATATGTGCACTTATTTTTATTAGATCTGTATGCAACATAGTACCTATAGGTACTACAAAAAATAGGATTTTCATTTCAGAGTTGTCAAAATGTATAGCTGAATGAACAGTTTTATTTTAATTATACCACAGTTGTATACAATTTTGTTTTTTTTTTTTTGCTTCACTTAAAATATTATTAATATAATATTTAAAATTTTAGGTACCTACTCATTGTAATTTATTTAGCTTTGCAATAATTACCTATTTAAACACAATTTTACATGTTAGAATTGTTATAATTTGAACAATTATAATTATTATTTGCTTTATACTCATACAAAGATATTAATCAAAGACATTTATAACAATTAATTTTTTTCCAGATCTTTAAACAAGTTAACCTGGCGTTATGTCAAGATCAGTGAATGATCCTTGTCGTGACTCTCGAGTTAATAATTTTTCTCTTGGTAATCGTATAGCTGAAAATGGTGGACACAAAAAGCCTGCAGTAAAGAATTTTATAAAGAATCTACAAGAAAACTCAATGAAAAAAATTGTTAAAATGGACAATTTAAAAGAAAGCAATACTGAAATCATTACAGTTTCTCCAGATTTCTTAGATGACAGTTCAGTTGAGTTCAAAGATCCAATGTCAGATTCTAGTAATGATGATTTAGAAATGCACAGCATATACCAAGAAGATCCAGAGGTTATAGTTGTCTGTGGTGATGAATTTGATCAATCAAGTGATAGTGATTTGGAATTCATAGAAGAAATTCAACAAGTTGAACCTGAAAAAAGTAAATTAATAAATGACATAAACTCCACTGATGTAGTTGTCAAATCAGATATTTTGAATGATTTGTTAGAAGGACGTGTGACTAAAACAACTAAAAAACTTCTTGAATCCACTAAAATTACATATTTGCCCATGCAATTAACTCAAAGTGAATTTCGTTCTACTTATTCCAATGATAAAAGTCCATTCAAGGTTCGACCTGTAAAAGCTAACAAAGGCTTAAGACACTTTTCAAAAAGAGTGTGTGATAAGGTAAAAACTAAAATGGTAACTACATATAAAGAAGTAGCTGATGAATTAGTTGCAGAATGTGTTGGAAATAATGAAAGTCCTTCGTTTTTATATGATCAAAAGAATATTAGACGTCGTGTTTATGATGCTTTGAATGTATTAATGGCTTTAGACATAATTACTAAGAACAAAAAAGACATAACATGGAAAGGATTACCGACTGGATCTATACAAAATAGTGTGTATCTTGTTCAAGAAAAGGAAAATCGTCTTAACAATGTAAAGCGAAAACTTTTAGCTCTTCAAGAGATTATTATGCAAGAAGTAGCTGTTAAACGATTAGTTAAACGTAATCAGGATATGGAAAATGAATTTGGACCTCCGCCTAAAAATACATTTGTCAATCTCCCTTTCATAGCTATCAGTGCAAGTGAAGATACTGTTGTTGAAGTTGAAATTTCTGAAGATCAAAAACAATATGGAATGAATTTCAATGATAAATTTAGTGTGATTGACGATACAGAGCTTTTAAAATCTATGGGCTTCACTTTAGGGTTAGATTGTGGTGAAGTAAGCAATGAAGATTTGAAAGTTTTAAAAACACTAGTACCCAAAGCCTTTGAGAAACACATTGTTATGATGGCAACTAAAAATGGAGAAATGTTCAATGATATTTGTAAAGAATTTGATGAAAAAATTAAGGCTGCTGAAATTGAACAAACTCCATCCAGGCCTAATATTATTAATAGAAGAAGAAATAAGAGATGAATAAAATTATTTTATGTTTTATGTTTTATGTTATAACATAATCATGACAATCATCAAATTATTCAAATGTATACTATTTTCCTGTAAATATGTTTAGAATGTTAATTAGTTATAATTTGTACAGATTTAATTTGTATTTTAAAAATTGTGACAAAAATGTCATTAAAACTATTTTCATTATAGTTGATTGATTTGTTATATTACTTATATTATGTAGGATTAGGGAACTCTAGCATTTTCATATTATGTTTGAAAGTTTAAAAAAAATAGCAGAGTTAAATATAAATACTGTTCATTATGTAAAGATTCTAAATCTTAAATTGTTTACATATCTTACAGTTCACTTTTTAGAATATATTAGGAGTATGCAGATTTATTAAGTGCTATAAAAGGACATATACTCATCTTATCTTATTGTATGCCACGTGGTATACACACTTTGATTTTGTGAATGTATATATTTACTGGTTTTTAGAGTTAGAAGTCCCTAAACCTATGTTATGACAGGGGTGGCAAATTATTTTGAGGTAACGGGTCAAAAATAACCTTTTTTTTTTGAGCATACAATTAAATTTTGAAAAGATATGTGAAATTGCAAATTGTTTAAAAATAAATTAATAATTAAATAATTATGTACAAGTTGTACAACTTAATCGCCTACCAATAAATAGTACTATATTTTACAACTCGTAAAAAGTGTATGGGTCATGAACTCATGAAATTTTATATTAGTAGTTGTATAAAACAGTGATTAATTAAGCAAAATGGATGGATTTATATTTTCCGAACATTTAATATTTATTAAAATGGGGTACAAGAATCATAATAATCTAAAATATGTTATGTACAAGCTGAATAATATTTGTAGACAAGGTAGTTATAATTAATTTTTCTTTCCAAATTTTTTTTAAATATTTGATCTTATAAGAAATATATAGAAAATTAAATACATGAGAAAAATAAAAGAATAACCTTCAACCAACCCCTCAACCGCAAAGCTCTTCTTCTTTTGAATTTATTACAAAATCACCAATTGTAAAAAAAAAAAAAAATAGTTTAATATACACCAGTTACATCAATAAAAAGTTATAAAGAATCTATAAATACAAATGTACTCAAGAGGAGTCACAGAAACCAGTGATATCAATCTTACTACTTTTGGGTACTAAATTCAAATAGTTCCTGAACTTTTTGAACAGACTTCGTATGAATAAACTAAATTTATTTTAATTTTAAAATGTAGGTATTAGGCAATAAATTTTTTTTTTAAATGCAATATCTACAAATTAATATATTTAACAATTAATAATTTAACATTCTAATCAGCATAATTAAGATTCTCTCACATCACTTGACTATTTAAATATCTAAAAAAAAAAACATTAACTAAATTGTATGCCTTTTTCTTCATGAATTTGTCTCTGTAAGTCTAATGCTTTTTCTTTAAACTTTTGAGCAAGTTCCGTGTCCATAGGTACACCGTCTCCTTTTTTATATACAATTGATGCATTAATACAACCTTTTATTTCATTTTGTTCACAAGCTTTTACTGAATATTCTGCAAATTTTGTTTTATTTGGTTTTAATCCAATTTCCTCAATGCCAAGAAAATGGATATTGCTAGCAACATAACATGCTTCTGAATGACGATTATTACAAGCTTTTTCCAAATGTTGTAGACTCTATAGCAATAATTAGATTTGTTAATTCACTTTCAATAATATATTGTTAACTAAAACTTGCCTCTAACAAACATTTTGTCCGTTCATCAACATCATTTATTAAATCACTATAATAGCGTAATTTCATTCCAGCACCGAAACATCCATCTGACCAATTAAATTCACAGCCTTTCTTATAATACTTTATCATCTGTGGAAGTAATAAATAATAGATATTTTTTAATAAAAATATATAAATAATTTTTTTAAACAATCAAGTTGTAGAATAGCATACATTAAATTGATTTGCTATATACCTCAGGCAGTACAGGTTTAAGATTTTTCAAGTTTTTTTTTTCTATATAGGCAGCATACTTATTGCAACTGCGTCCAAAATTATTATTATCACAATTTTCTTTAAATATTTTGGCTGCTTTATCTGGGTTATTTTCAATAGCCTCTAAATAATCACCGAG
Organism: Cinara cedri; assembly: GCA_902439185.1. NCBI lineage: Eukaryota > Metazoa > Arthropoda > Insecta > Hemiptera > Aphididae > Cinara > Cinara cedri. The sequence goes on along the minus strand of CABPRJ010001485.1, from coordinate 160,366 downwards.
TAACTGACATACTATAAATCATTAAAATATAATTAATAAACTAAGAAAGTAGAATATTGATTTTTATAATTTTACTTTGAGGATCTTTTTCACTAAAACAGCCAAATCTATATTCAATTCCTAGATTTTTAATGTACTCCTTAACATCTTCTTCATTCTTGAAATCATAAGACATTGTTAAATACCAAGTGAAATTCTTAGAGAAATATAATAGTTTGTACCTACTTCCTATATAGTAAATTAATTATTTGCAAATTTAAATTTACAATTTAATACTATTTACTACAAATAAGTGAAAAAAAAATAATATCATAACCTCAAATAACATATAATCTATTAGTCAATGTTATAAAGAATTACAAACCTTATCAATATTATTTGCTGATCACTCCACTATTCTTTTAAACACGTGATAATAGTACTATACTCATTATTAGTTATTTTCAAATTTAAAAGTTTAATACAACTAATGCAAGATGCGTTGTTAAAAGTTTAAATTCGTAACCACTAGGTGTAGATATCATTTTTCATTAGGACTTCTGGTAAGTACAATACATTTTAACATTTTAACATTTAATGTTAACAACGCTTTTAAACTTATGTATATTTATGATTAAATTAAATTAAATATTTATGATGGGAGTAATTTTTAAATTGTTGTCCCTAACACTGTTCCCAAGTTCATTTTTTTTGTTCTAATTTGTTACCAGAAACTACCGGTCACACTATGGTAGTCCAGAAGAAAGAAAGCGTGTTCAACACACTCAACGAATGCGAAGTCGAAGATATTACTTTAGAGTTTTTCTACAAACCCCATACAATAACTTTATTAATATTGTCTATTGCTGGTGTTATATTTATGTCATTCATCCGAGATGATAAGTCCATTGATAATAACATATGGGCAGGAATCTGGTGTGTTATATTCTTTCTACTTCTTGTATCTTTACTGGCATTCCCCAACGGCCCTTTTGTAAGACCCCATCCAGCAATCTGGCGTATGGTATTTGGACTGAGTGTTTTATATTCACTAACATTGCTATTTTTATTATTTCAAAAATATGAAACTATTAAAGGAATGATATTATGGCTTGATCCTAACTTGAAAGATTTTAAAATCGATATGGACAAAGAATATGGTGTTAATTGTTCAGATATCAATGTTGAGAAATTCTGGGCTCATTTAGATGTATTTGCTGCTGGTCATTTTTTCGGTTGGGTATCAAAAGCTATACTTGTGAGACATTATGGAATATTATGGTCTATGAGCATGATGTGGGAATTCACCGAAGTAATGTTTTCTCATTTGTTGCCTAATTTTAAGGAATGTTGGTGGGATGCATGGATTTTAGATGTCCTGCTGTGCAATGGATTCGGTATATGGGTTGGCATGAGAATTTGTAAAATGCTAGAGATGAGAGATTATAACTGGCCCGGTATCAAAGAAATTGACACGACTAAAGGTAAAATCAAGCGAGCTGCACTTCAATTTACACCAGCTAGTTGGACACAAGTTCGATGGCTAGATCCAAATTCGTCATATATGCGTTTTTTTTCTGTGTGCCAAATGGTGATCATGTGGCAGGTATCAGAATTGAATACATTCTTCTTGAAGCACATATTTGAAATGCCACCGTCGCATCCAATTGTTGTTGGCAGACTTTTTATTTTGAGTATTGTAGTCGCACCATCAACTCGACAATATTATACCTATGTGACAGATTCTAATTGTAAAAGACTTGGGACACAGTGTTGGGTCTATGCTGTCATAATGGTCACAGAGTCACTGCTGTGTATAAAGAATGGAAAAGAGCTATTTCAGCAAACTGAAATTTTCAACATATCAGTTTGGCTAATGATTATGTTATTTTTCTCCGTCGTCAGTGTTTTGGGTTTTTGGCAGGCAGATTGGTTAACAGGAAAAAAATTAGATGTTGAATCAATACAAAATACAAATTTAATTGATAATAATTTTGAAGATGACTCCAAAACTAGCAAAAGTAAAACAATCTAAATTTATGCCAAACTTATTTACCCAAGTTGATTAGTGATGCCAAATATTGCACAAATACTTATATATGTTAGATGACAATAGAAAAAAAACCGTTAACCTGTATATATATATTTGTGTGTGACCTATTCCTCAAAAATAATTATTTAGATCATATTTTTATTTTCAAAAATGAGACATATATTTTTCCTTCTAGAGTTCTTTTATTATCAGATCTTGTATTATTATTAGTTATTATTGTTATTAGTTATTGTAATAACATTTGATAAAAGACCTATTTAAGCCTAGTCACCTTATGTGTATCATTTTAATATTATTTATTGGGAAATATTGGACTTCTTGTTTTTATAAAACTATTTATAGTAGTATGAGTTAGTGTCAATGTTCCATAATAAATAATATACATTACAAAAATACAAAATGTAAATGTATTAAAACAAAAAATACCTAGAATATATATATTCTATATGTGTTATAAATATTATGATGCCATTGTAAACACTCAAATGTGTTATATTTTATTTTATTTAAATTTGTGTTTGTGATATTAATTAATATACAATAGAAAAGAAAATGTACCTATTGTATTTTAAGCGTTTTTATCTTCTTTACACTTTTAAGAATATTTAAGTAAAACAATTACACAATATTAAAATTAACATATTATTGAGAATATTGCGATTTTATATTAATTGTAAAAACATTTAAATTATATCCTGAAGTCGTTGGTCATATTAAAAATCTCTAATGCAAATTGTATTAATTATTTATAATATATGGAAGTATTTTTAAGAAATGTTTAGATAAGGTTATTTTTCAATATGAAACTATTAGGATTGAATATTAAGTCGTCTATTTACAATTTAAAAAGTTTGAATAAACTGTAAACTATATTAAATGGAATTTAAATTTGTAATAATTAATTATTGACCCCTTTTTATTCATATAGCTTATATTTCATACTATGCTTGACTTTATTTCTATACACCAAGTTATGATGAAAATTTACAATTGTTTCACCAAAGTTCAAACTTAGATTTATTGTTAAAAGTAAAAATAATTTATAAGAAAAAACCATTTAGTTTTGCTGTAAATATAATTTTAAGAAGAGTTATCCTTAAATGATTTATCTGAATCATTAATTTAGTAAATTGTTTTTAACTAATGATTAAAACTACTTCATTTGCTGTCCTAATAATAATTTTAAAAATAGATTGTATTTTTTTTAATCAATATTTAGGTTAAAGCTTAGGCTTTGTAAAGTAATCACATTTTATACAACACACAATTTATTCATGACTATGATAATTGAAATTATTTGTTATTAAAAAGTCGAGCAATTATAATTAATTATTTAAATTAGTCTTGTAGATTATAAAATTAGTGAGCAATAATTTACAATTTTGATTATTTTTTATGAATTAAAATTAATCATTAATTTTTGGAATCTATTCATAGGATACTGATTTGTTCACATATTCATTTTAAAATATCTAATAAATTTATACTCTATTAGATAAAAGTATGTATTCAAAATTAGTATGTGTTAGTAAAATTATCAAAATTATGTGTCCGGTTCTAATTACCAAACATTGTATTTATTAATATTTTGTTTAATGAAAAATTATATTATAATTTAATAAAAAACTATTTTATAATTTAATAAAAAATTATTTTATTTTTATAATTATAATAATTGTACCTATTGTTTTAAAGTGTACTATTATATTTTATTCAAACAAACTGAACAACCAATTTACAATTCATCAGTTCAAATAATATTATTTCATCATACTTAACTAAGACTAGCTAAACAATAAAATCATTATTTATTCAATGTTAACCTATGAATAAAACATTAAAAAAAAAATATTTTACACAGCAAAACTATGTATTGGTCCATAGTAATTTATATAGTCTTTATAAATATTAATCTTGTTTACTATAGGTAATTTTAATGATAATATATACACTAAAAATAATTTAAGTAAGTTTTAGTACGTAAAAGTTTCATTTTTATTATTATTCAATAAAAAAGATTAAAATTACTATAATATATATAATTTAATGATCATAGGAAAATGTTCAAATCCATGCAATATTATTTAAGTAGTTAATATTTATGTTAATTGTAAGTTTGTGTTCACATATTCAATAAATTACATTTCTAAACTTTAAAATAATTACATTTTTACATTATAGTTATATTTATATAGGTATGCATATGTGTATTCAATGACTGTACATTAATGTGATTTACACTATTTACAAAACATATATAATTATTTATCTACTTAATAAAACTTAAATCTTAAGAAGAGAATCCTTATGCAATTTTCGTTTCTTTATTGCGTAAGTTCAATTGATCTTCTCGAGTTCTATCATGGCTTTTTTTAACCACTCTGTATAATAATAAACTCTGGTATAAACGCCTGGTCTATTTTTTTTACCGCATCCATCGCCCCATGACACGACACCCGTCAGTATAAACCTTCCTAAAGACAAATTAAATTATGCAAGCAATTTTTAACAGGGAACATAAGAGTCTCAATATATACTTAATACATCACATAAATATGCAAATAGACCTCGAATAAGCACATATACTGCCATCATAAGTAAAACTGACACAAGTCATAAGACAACGTTTTTGAGAAAAACTGATTTTTATATTTTGAATTTTCTAAAATTAATAATGCCTCTTACATTTTACTTATCAAAATATGATATGGATTTGCATATGGTATTTTACCTGATAAATGCAATGGAATGAAAATAAATAAATTCTGAAGTACTCACTTAAATTTATACATTGATCCTTGGTATTGGTATATAGAACTGTACTGAATAGACTCGTGAATAGAATCCATGGATAATCGTATAAATAACTAACAAATAACTGATATTGTATCATTCGTAAGGTTTTTATATTAACTTTTATTATATTTTGAATATTTATTAATTACAATATTACGATAAGTAAAACTACAATCTGTGCTAAGTATAAACGCTGCAAATTATTATTTTTATTATATACTAAGCAAAAATGCTGTATCTTCATTAATATACAGGGCGTTTTCGTTTAGTATAGTTATTATACAGTGTTTTTCCCTAATAAAAATTAATTTTTCAATTATTTACGACATTTTTTTAAAATCAATATTGCTAATAGTCATTTTATAGAATAATATTTTAGGCATATTGGCCTAAAACGTTTTTCTTTATGTATTTAATTCATTTTCAATTTGTTTGGACTTATGGCGTTTTTACTTAAGAGGGCAGTATAGGCGGAGGATACATGTTTAGTGAAGGTAAAGATAATGGGGGGTGACTTCTATTTGACTGTGTTCCGAGTATATATATATATACATATTAGGATTACATTTCTTGTACAAGTTAATTATTCTAAATTATATTTAAGGTACATATGAGCAAATAGTTAGTACTATTCCTTATACAAGAACTATGTGTAGGAGGTACTAGGCTTATTTTTTGCAGGCTATTTCTTTCTATCGCTTTGAGTTACATCTATAATAGCTTTCCATAATAATTGTCTCACTATATTAATTTACTAGGATTATTATACCATTAACTTGACAAGCCAGCGGTCCTCCTGAATCGCCTCCGCAAGCGTCCACTCCTCCTTCTAAACTTCCTGCGCACAGCATACTGTCCAATATGAACTGGTGTCGGCCTCCATACACGTCGTCGTGGCGACACGTTTCCAGATCGAGCAGTGGAACGGACGCTGCCTGTAGCACTTTGGGTAAACTAGTCATGTCATCTTCTACACGGGAGTAGGAGCAAAAACAAATAATATCGTAAATACTAATATAGTTTTCAATAAAGGTGATTCCTGATTAATTATAATTATTAATTATTTGTTTTTTTTAAGACCACGCCAGGGGAATCGTCACTTCTTGGAACTTAATTTTTAGGGGGCAAACATACTCGTGCTCCCCTCTCAGCCCCAAAAATACAATGCAATACAATAAAATTCCCCACATTTTACTACCACATTATTATTGAAGTTAATAACTAATCAGTAGGCGATTTTTTTCTTTTATTACTGGAATAATTTCTATTCATTTATTGTTATTTAACACGTTATAACTTCAGATTACACTTAATAATAGACCCTGTCAGTCCTCAGGTACAAATATCTGTGGACGACTACTCAATGGTCGTCAGGCTGCTACTACATTTACTTATCGCTGGTACTTCGTATTAATTTTTGTTTTAAAAACTGTATGAATAAGATTAATTTTAACCGTTTTACAGTCGAAAATTTAAGTATTGTTAAACAGATCATAAATCGTCGTACACCCCCGTCCGAAAGCATATTTTCCCCGTAATACTATAGTGCAGTTTACACGTAAATTTGTTATATTAATAACATTTATTATTAGTATTATAAAGTATATTGTTTTATATAATTATGTATAATAATGAATCACTAATTTCAGAAATTGAGCTATCACCGGATTTGTGTTTATTCACCTTAATACATTTTTTGTGTAGAAATGGGACTTTTTTTTTTATATAATCAATCTAACCGTTATGAAAACAAGGTTATCTCAATAAATTACTGAGACAGCGTGGTTTTTGTATAAATCGTATCATTATCAGCCAACAGTTTTTCATCTTGTTATTTATTGATCTTATTTGAGTCAATCTATTTCTGACTTTCCAAGTTCGTGTTGTAAAAAATATTATTCAATCTGGTTGATTTTAAAATATTCGTGAATTATTTATATATATTTCGCTAATCAAACTTCCCAAGAAGCAGCAATACACAAAAAAGATTACCATAATGAATTAAAAATAAATGATTTAAAACGTCTGAAGCCCTACATTTCAAAAGATTCTATTTCTTGATTCTGGAGAACAATTTACGAGGTGGCCAATTCGCTGGCAACTTTAATAAACTTTAATGTTAAATAAATACCTAATTATATAATTGCATTTCCAAATTGATTAAAAGAATAAAAGATTTTTCATTGTAAAAAAAAAAAAAACATTTTTATTACTATCTTTGTTTTAAATGCAAAAAGGGAAACATGTCTAACAATTTAAGAGGACGCTATACCCTTATGCGTTGTCTCAGTCCAATAGTCTATTCCAATGTTTCCCAACTAGTGTTCCATGGAACCTAAAGGTTCCGCGAACCAGCACCAAGGGTGCTGCAGGGCATTTGAGAAAGAATAAATTAGTAGGTAAACAAAATTTTGGAATTAATTCTTTGTTATGATTAAAATTAAAGAGGAGTTCTGGAATGCTATGGAAAGTGATTTCAACAAATTAACAATTGTCCGTAATAGATTGTTACCGTTTTATTGTCATTATTGACAAAAAAAAAATAAAGAATAAGTTTCGAAATCAATTTAATGTTGCTCCGGACTTATAAATCCAATTTTCAGGAATATCTCCGGATTTGATTACAATAATGAAGAAAACTATGGAAAGATCTAATCTTCTCATTAAATCTATCTTTGTGTTGATGAAAGACTAATATTACTTTCTAAGCTTTAATACAATATGCATTAATAATATTATAATGTATAGATATTACCAAAGTAAAACTTTAAAAATCGTCCTTGCTGTTATTATTTTTTTAATAACGACACACTTTTTTACCGGAATTCTCGGATTGCTCACTCATTTGAGTATCCAAAAAAATATGTCTGCGTTATGTGGTTATGAAAAAAAAATGAGGGTTCCAAAAAATATTCAAGTTCCTGAAAAGGTTCCATGAGTAAAATAAGTTTAAAAATCACTGGTCTATTCTATAACCAATGGTCCAACTAAAAAGGCAGTATAGCAAAATCTACCTTACGCAGATTGCGTAGAACTCTCTTAATTTTAGTTTTTGAGTAAAAACACCTATTATCAAATTAAAAGAGGGCAAGGTGATGCGTTTATTTTTTTTAAATTCATATTTTGAAATGTTCTAGTCTTTTAAAAACTATGAATTAGTTTTTATTTCTGAACGTAATTTCCGGAATAATAATTAGAATAATTTGACAAACGTATAGTCTTGCTCTCCGGAATATTGCTCTCTTTTATAACAAGTGATTTTACTCTAAAACCAAAAATAAGTGAGTTCTACTCGCAGTCTTCGTAAGATCGATTTTCCTATATTGCCCATTAGTTGGACTGAGATGGCATATGCGGATATGTTACGTCCAGTAGCGGATTTACGGGAGGGTCTGGACCCCCTCCCCCCAGACACTGATATAATTTCAAAAAAATGTCGTCCAAAAAAGAAGCATCTATTAATAGAGATACCTTTCAAATACATATTTTCTAGGACCCCTCCCAGAAAAATGTTGAAAATCCGCTACTGGCTATGCGTCCTTTTAAAAAAGTGCGTTCATGTTAACTTTTAGAAAACATTGAGATGATTAATTTTTAAAAAGTTGGATAATAACGTGATCTATTCATTCGCCTAGTTCCTTCCCAGTCATGGATAGACAGTTTTTTGTGCCTTCTGTAAAATTTGGTTTTCGAGATATATCCACTTTTTGCAATTATAGTGGTCCATATATTTTCTTTCAAGGCTTCAAACTTTGTTTTAACTTTACGTTGTAAAACTTTAGGTGTATCAATATTAAGTGACAAGGGAGCCATAAAATAATGATAGTAATAGAGATTTTAAATTAAAAAAACTAGATAAAAAAAAATAAAAATTAAAGACCAATAGTATATTAATATTATATTACCTATAATTGACACAATATTTTAGTGATTTTCACCGTGTTGGTTGTTAGATACAAAGGAGGAAACGTTTTGCAAGTACTTACTTACTTATACATTATATTTTATATCGAATTGGTTTACGTACGTTTTTGTGCTCCCCAGCCGGTCACCGTACACCAGTCTACGCCATTCGTATTGTGCTCCGGTAGACATATTGGTTGTACATGTGTATCGAATTTTACTCCCTTGCCGTTTATCGGATTAATTTTCAATATGGCTATGTCGTGGCTATGAGGCCCATCTGTAAAAATATTATGCAATGTAATAAAATTATGGCGTTAGGTAGGTAGATACGTACGTATTGTGTACATAATTACATTACGGGCGGTTAGGTAAAGATAGTTCAAAGAAAACATAAAATATTAAAGGTTGTGAAGTTCTCGTTTGATGAACAGGAAAACTATATACATTATTATTTATTCGATTCGCAGTTTTCACAAGCCGCGTTTGAATGGAGACTTTTGAACTGTGTAGTGCATAGGTATATCAGGTGTTTAAATACACGACTAATGAATTCATCGTTTTAATTATTTTAATCAATAAGGGCCTAAAATGTACATTTTACTTACAACAGGTAGGTATTTTGGATATAGGTACCTACAAAAGTATATATTTTCTTTTGAGTTTTAGGAAAAAAGTCGTCCGACCTCCAATGCCCTCTCAATGGCTATCGAAATGTTAACAATATGATTTAGTTTTAAAACTATGACGATTTTAGATATAGAGTTTTTGGATTTATTTACATACTTTCTTCACGGCTGGATTTTTAGCGACCGAGTGGCCTGACGGTTGCACTCGAGTTGGGCCCCGACTTTCTGTAAGTAAAATACTATAGTTTGGTCTGAACAAATTTTTTTTTCCTTCTAGTTTTCACTGACTTGGGACTGTCTGTGTTCAATATCATTTTTAACGTTTTATAAAATTGTATTATATTCGTTTTCGTTTTTTTCCGAATCTACGATATACCTAAGTAGGTACTTAGATATATCCTACGCTTATTAGACGGGGAATTATCGATTCCGCCGAGACTATCTGTTTTTTAAAAAGGTTTTTATCAATTCCGCCGCTACTGTTAAAAATTGTAGAAAATAGCCGTAATTCTAAACTATATTAATATTCTTAATTAACTAATACAATTTGAGAGTTATGAGAATTAGGTAATTTGTGTAATTTATATATATATTTTTTTATATACGAATATTATAGCGTTAGTATATATACAAGTAAAATACAAATAATAATGTAATATAATAAAAATGTTTAACTAATTTTGGTGTCAATAATTTTTTTATATATATATATAAATGTTAAAAAATCAGTATTTATAATAAAAACTTAACCTAACCTACTTTTAGTAATATTTGGACACATGTTTTAAATAAGTGAAATTGGAAACTTTATTATCATTAAAATCATTTGATATATTTTTTTTTTATTATTATTAAAAGGTATTTTTACTATTTTTTCAACATTTATTCTATTAATAATTATGTAACTGTCAGTTTATATTTTTGTATTTAAAACATGTGTAAATATAAAAATTGGGATGAACTTTTGTAAATTGAGTATTTAATTTTGAGTGGAAAGACTCGCAATTATTAATAGTACGTTCTAATGTTATTTCTCTTGACGTCCAAATGTGTGGATTGAATTTTGCTCTTTCGACGATGTGTATACTATTAAACGTAGCCGGCGGAATCGATGTACGCCCTGAGACGACTAAAGAGGCACAGGAAATATTATCGGGCGAATTTCAAATAAATGTATTTGTTTGTTGCCTGTGATGCACACAAATATGATACTCATACCTAAATATCATAGAGCAGTGGTTTTCAACCGGTGTGTCGTGAACGTCCTTGAAATACGCCTCGTTAAATCAGTTCTTTATTTCTGTCGGTATTTTTTTTTTTTTAACCGATTACCCATGAAAACTGTACAAGATGAAGTGTGCCACATTGTTAAAAAGGTTAAAAACCATTATTGTTGTGTATGAAATTGTAGAAATGAAAAAAACAACGAATATAACAGTCGTTTCAGTTGAGTTATTTTGTCTTTTTGTAGTTCCTACGAGTAACAGAATATTGGGTAATTTCTAAATTAATATAATTTTTGATATTACTATGAGCTATCAACTCGGGGCCGAACTCTGATACGCCGTGGTATAATATGTTGTACAATATAGGTGATACACTAATACCTATAATATCGCTGATACCGAATGAGTTAACGTAATGTTTAAGAGGACGTTATACCCGCATTTACTGTCTCAATCTAACTACCGGGTAACATGGAAAAACAATGCTTACGCAGAATAAGTGAAACTAGCTTAATTTTGATTTTAGAGTAAAAGTACCTATTATAAAATTTAAAGAAAACAATATTTCGGAGGGGATGTCATAGGGTTTTTGTATTATTCAAAATGTACAGCTCGATATAAAAAATACAAAAGCCTTTTTTTTTCTTTTAAATAACTGTAACGTTTTTAATAGGTCTTGATTCAAAAAACACCTAGAATATTGTTCTCCATAAATTTCACAATAGGTACTTTTACACTAAAAACAGAATTAAGCTAGTTTTACTTGTTCTGTGTAAGCATTGTTTTTGCCTATTACTCGGTAATTGGACCGAGACAGTAGATGCGGGTATAACGTCCTCTTAAGAGCCCGCGGATACCTGCAGGTTCTTTTCAATACATTTTACAATTGGTAATTGGGTGGTTATAAAAAATTTATACCGGCAAATAAATCAAAATTAAAGCGTTGATCGAAATTTAAAATTTACTCGTTTGGTAAAAATTTCGTTTTTATACGAATGGGTGAACCATTAAAGTTAGAAAAAAAATAATATATCTATAAACTAATAAACCTATTATTGTAATTTGTATTTATAAATTGATCGCCTTGAAAATATTTTGATTTTGGTCGAGTTGAAAAACAAAATTAAATTACGTAGTTCGTGTTGGTTGGCGATTTTAAAAAAAATATTAATAAGGTACCTTTTCTAAAGTCTGGGTGTACTAATGCTTTTTGAACTCTATACATTTTTTCGTGTTTGTCGTTTTTTGCTAAATTATGTTTGCCGACAATAATACGCAATTGCGATTTTTTCAAGTCTTTAAGGCAGTGAGCCGCCGTCAAAGCTATAGTCTCAGAAACAAGTGCTCCTCCACAATGGTGTTCCCATCCTCCTTTGTACGCTTGTAATTCCACCTGTAACGATATTATAACCGTACGAATAATACAAAATATTTATCACTTATCATCATTCGTCGTCAATAATTATTGAATTTTTACATAATAATAAGTAATGACAATCAATAACTGTAGAACAATAGCCGCGTTTATAGCATACTATAATTCTGTTATTTTTGTTACATTATTACTGTTAAATGTAAGCACTGTAAGTAATAGAATTAATTGCTGTCTATTGTCAAGGAATGCAAGTCAGCGAATAAATAATTTAATACTTACTAATATTCAAAGACAAATTTAAATTGTATTCAATTAGGCACCTAAGTATTTATTTATAAAGTGATCCAGTGAACATCCCTTCTCACCTCATTTAACCATGGTGTGTAGGTAATCGTTAGATTTTATTTTTCCTCAATGACTTGAATGGGCAAAAGTTTTAACTGTACCAAATATTATTAACCCTGTTATCTTATATTAGGTATATTTTTTTTGACATATTAAATAAATAAAAACATATTATGATCTAATTAGTGCATTTAGGTTTAATTTTACTGACAAATTAACATAGTTAAACATTGTATAGAATAATAAAAAAATGTCTTTTTTTTTAAATTCATACTTATAAATAAGACCATATTAATATGTATATATTATATTTTATTAGGTATGTCTTTTCTTAGGTTATACATTATAATATATTATAGTTATACATTATTTTAACAAAAACAAAAAGTTAATAGCAACTGAAACTGTATTAAAATTAACATTTTTAACTGTTAGATATTAATTAATCTTCTAAAGTATCTATTAGATGCTTTTGAAATTTATATTCTTGTGAAAGTGTGCATTACACTAATGAAGCTAGTCTTAGGTATTTTTATTTTTACAAATAAAAATTTTAACATTTGTATTTAATAATATGAAAATATACTATTTGATTAGTCAAATGGATCATAATAAATAAATAATTAATTAATATTGTAATATTTACTGACATCATGCAGAAAATAAATGTGAATAATAATGCATGATTAATTTAAATTTTAAATAGCAATACTATGTCAAATTAATAAATTAGTTATAGGTACAGATTATATTTAATTGAACCATTAAGTGTAAACAATCAACTTAATGTGTTATCTAAACATGCATTTCTGGAAGCTTGAGCCTTCCCTTATGTGCTTTACTCTCAAACCATAAAATGTTGGTATGGTCTAATATGGTCTAATATAAAGCTCTTTTTTTAAATTGTTGAAATATCTAGTTATAATTCAAATTGAAAAATTGTATTCTTTGATTGAATTCAATCATTCGAAACCTTAATAATTACAATATAGGTACATAGATATAAATATATAAAACATATGTAATTTATTTTATTTAAAAGAATTTAAAAAAATTATATGACTTTATATTAGATGTATATACATTATAAATAAAGATCAAATAAGATTTACCTGCCAAGGATATGCTCCGTACGGTGTAGATGTTCCTCCAATAATTTTAGTCTGTGGCCATCCTCTTTGATTCAATTGGTGAGACACTATTCTTGTACCACAAGCTTGAAAATAATCTAAAAATTAATATCATTATAAAACATTGTGTAATTTTTACAATTCTTTACATTAAACTATAAACTCATTGAAACATTATAATAAAATAGGTCATGTTTCATGTAGCAATTCTAAATGTCTGTCCCCTAAACAAAACATATAGAGAAGTTACACTCAACATTCAACCTTATACTATATTATTTTATAATTTATAATTTAAAAAAATAAATGTTTTAAATAAAGTCTGTAAATGTAAATTAATATTATTTTGTTCAATAATCAACATAAAAGTATTTTGATATGCATGGTATTAAAATGAAATGTGCACTTGATGCTGTGCTAACTGACTATATGATTGTCATTAAGTAACGAAAAACGCAGTTTTGAATATTATTTATGTAATCCTATTATACCTACCTGCATAACTACTCATCGTGAAACACCATTGTGATAATTTTCATTTCACTAGCCCACATACTGAGTAAAATTGATTAGCTAATTGAAAACATGTTTGAATGACCTCGTATTAATTTCACATTAATTATTTTACAGCTTCAAATTTCAATGAGTGACCTTGATCCACCATTACAAAAACTATCAACAGTAAATGTCGATACAATTAGTCACGAGGAACTTAAAGATTTGACGAGCGAAATCTTAAATGAAGTTTTAGATAAAGACGATGTATTAAGAGATCTGCCAAATAATGTTACATTAGAAGAAGTCAATTTACAAATTGATATAGAGCATGGGCGGGCAATTACTGTTTTCCTTGAACGATTTGACGGCATCGTTATTCCAATTGTTGTGAGTATACCAATAATTTAATGGTGCACATTACTATATCTGTTCATTATTTTTTATATGTATTATTCTTAGATCAAAAATACTGGAGCAAAAGTGATGGATTTGAAAAATAGCATTATGAGGAAAATGACATTAAATTTAAAAAGATCAGGTGAAAAAACAATTATAAGTTGGAAAAGAATATGGAAAACGTATTGGTTAAGTTGTGGTGGAATCAAGTTAAAATGTGATAATGATTTAATATCAGACTACATTGAAAATAACTCAAAAATAAAATTTGTAAAACGGTTAAGAGAAAAAAACATTTATGAACAATAACTTATAAAATGATACTTTAATAATTTAAATACTTGTACAAAATGCATAGGAAAATAAAAAATAAATCGTGTAACAAATATACATTTGAGGCTAATATAAACTAATTATTGTCCGAGGTAACTGAAGACGATGATGAATTTGATGTTTGAGAGCTATTATCATTATCTTCTCCCTCCTCTGAAGACTCTTTACCGATCAATTTATAATATTCTGCCATGGTAATTTTTTTAGGCAAGACTTCTGAAAAAAAAAAAAAAAAGGTTGAAGTCACAATAGTTATAAACTAAATAGAGTTAACAGAGATTTATAACCCCTCACTTCTTCAATTATTAATGCACACACAATCTTAAAGACAATGATATTACTGTTGTGTATATAAAAATTAAAAAAAATATATTCCAGATTTGTGAGATTAAAAATCTGGATTACTATTTCAAAAGTTTTTCATATTATAAATAAAATAAAATGTGTTTATAATGTACAGAAAAGGGTTGAAATAATGTAAATATTGTAAACAGTGCTGTAGTCATAAAAAAGCAGAGGTTATGCTATAAGCAGGGCATATAGTAACACATTAATATAGCAAAATGAAAAATTAAGGAAAGTATACAAGTATACCCCCCCTCTCAATATACTATGAATATACAGGCTAAATTAATTCTATTTTTACATTAAATACATATTAGAACTTTAATTTTACTTGACTGACGATTGTTCATTATCTAATCTACAGTACATTGCTATAGAGTGTGCATTTTATATAAATTACAATGGAACCTCGATCACTTGAATTGGTTGGGGGCAAAAAAAAATTTGAGTTATCGAGAATACATTATATTTTATTAAAAACACAAAGACTTTATGGTATAATTGTATTTATTTATACATACCATGTATTATAATGTATGTATGTATTAAAATTATCAAAAAAGTATTCTTATAAATAAATAATAAATACATAGGTAGTAATTAAATTATATAGTACTATTTTTTTTTTTAAGAAATCAGATTAATTAATCTATATTTATATATTAATAACTGTAACTTTTAAGCAATAAGTAAAGATTATATTGAAAATCGATTTACGATTATCGTTATTTATGATTATACACTTTATTATACATACATATCTATGTTATCATTATAGATAACCGTTTGTTTATTATTTTAATTTTCGGCAATATATATCGAATAATTCAGAGTTATAAACAAATATTAATCTTAAATGTCTTCGACTTATTGAAAAAATGTGTCCCACATATCAATTATTGAAATACAGGGACCAAGGCATTTTTTAGAGTTACAGAGGTTTCATTGTATTTGTTTTATAGTTATGATTTATTTCATCGTTAAGTCTTAGTTTTTCTAATCACCAAAAATTGTAATAACAATAATTAATAATTATATTTTTTATCCTAATGTCACTATAACAGAATATATAACCTTATCCAAAAGGTATACCGACATATACCCTCCACTACAGCACCTTTTGTAAATAAGATCAATTTTAAAATGATAAAATTAAACCAAAATCAAATTTACATAACATATTATTTCAAAACTTTTTTTATATTTATTATAATATAAACATCATATATTTACCTCTTAGAAAGTACATGTTTTCATTTTCTTCGACAGCTCTGGAAAGATCATTATAATCCAAATGTCTATGATTCTTTTGTAATTTGAAAGCATCCAATGCCAATTTTTGTATAAAAAGTTCCTATAATCAAATCAATTATCTTATGAAAACAATAATACATAATATACAACAACAGAATAAAACAATTTGTATTGACGTTGCATTACTTGCACCAAATTTTATTACATGATTACACGCACATGGTCATTTTGACCAGGTACATATTATAATCAACTCAATTTTAATATTTACAAACTTTTACTTCATAATTTTTATATTTTTGATTTAAACAGTATACATGCATTTAAAGTTTTATAAAAAAAAAATGCTTTATTGTTTATATTCAAAACTATATATGAACTATGATTTTTATTCTGAATATATATAACTTGATACAGTATCCTACATATTTTGATTATACAGCAATATATAACGCGTAACGACATGACTATAGAAATAATAACGCCATTACACATGATACTGTCAAATAGGCAAGTAAATAACTTGAATGTATTATTTGCATTTTGCTATAATAATTAAAAATACCTAATTCATAAAATACTATTTAAAAGTGTTTAATACAAGAAGTTCTAGTTGAGTTAAGTTACAGTTAAAACATTTTATGAGTTATTTGTACAAATAAAATATTCCGGTCATTTAGACAAGTTCAGGGTTAATACTTGTTTACAAAGTATCTTCACTAAATGTAAACTTATTTGTATATCAATCCGTTCAAATAAATATGAAATATATTGAACTGTTAGTAATATTATTTAACTTGTTAAGTAAGTCTTAACACAATTGTATACAAATTATTTTAAAATTATTTTTAATGTAAAAGAATGTTTGATAATCTTTATAGGAGTACAAATTTAAATATCATAAAATGATTAGAATCATAATAATGGGAATTCTATTTTAATATCATATTGCCATTGGTGTGTAGTTGTATATTCTTTTTATAATACAGTAAATACAATTAAAATAATTTATATTTGTATTACTACAAATTTAAGTATACTCATTGTAAATTTTTACAACACAAATTATTTCTAAACTGTTTCTTGATTTGTTTTTAAAAATGAACACTATTAATACATTAAATAAAAACAATGGCTATAAGCATAGTTAAATGGTTAATCTTACCGTTGCTTTTGTAACAACGTGTAATGATGGTAATCCTATATTTTCAATGTCTGGAGTACTCTTCATTATAGTACGCACCCTCGATATGGGTAAATGTGTGTCTTTCGACCTTGAACTCTTTGATTTATTTATTGAATCATTTTGTTCCGTACTAGTAGTAGAAGCTAAAAACCAAATATCAGTAAATCATAAACTTACATTTTAAGACAATACTTACTATTATTAAAAGACGATGACATATTTCTAATTTTAAATTGACTTTATTCCAATTAAAATATGTTATCGAAATAACTGCATGAATATTGAATGATAACTGATTGAGAAAGACACCCAAGTTTTTTTTTATCTATGCACCCAAGTGCCAGTGGCCAGTAATTATGTGCATTGAATAAACAAACGAAAAACCACATTTTTATTTCATTTCTTCTAAACGCTCCTTTATTGTTTGTTTATAATGATAGTAACGGTCATCTGATAAAATACTACTAATGATAACAAAACTCAAAATTACAGCGCCAAATTGTCTTCATTTTAAATCATCATAGATACAAAACACTAAGCATTTATGATTTTTAATAATAAACTAGAGACTAAAATTTCACCATTATAAGTCTAGGCAATAGATAAATCTTATTTAAAATCGAGGATATCAGTACTTCTATTTTGTGCCCATAACTTTTTACAATATATCTTAATAATGATAAAAAATAAAATTAAACCAGAAGCAGTCAGTGTTACCAAGAAGCGGGCAGTCATTAAGCGGCGGCAAGAGCACAGGTATACACAGAGGGACATGTGTAATATGGATAAGGCCCCCTCTAAAACAAGCGTATTACTGGTCCAATAGAAGTGTTATCTGGCATGATCACGACTGTAAAATATAATTTACCTAACCAATTACCTATATTAACTATTATAGTTATTAATTCTATGCTCTAAACTATAGATAAAAGATAATTATTATATAACCAGTTAATAATTTATTTTAATCATACCATTGCTTGATTTTTTTAAAAAAAAAAAATGAATTAGTTCATGTAGGTACATGTAGGTTAAAATGAAACTAACTCTAGATTCAAAATCAAAATAAAAATCATGAATTTGAACATTTTTTTTTTTTTTTAATCCGTTTTAATAGTCTTCAAACTCTTGTATTAACGTTTTATTGTTCACTGTTATCTTCATCTAATCTAATCTGATCTAATTTAATTTTATAAAATACATTGTTTACTATATATGTATATAATATAAATGGGAATTTGTTAAAAGGGATTTTAGTCACAGTTTCAACTAAAATAGTTGTATGCTAAATAATTTATCTTCTTATGTAAACACATATATTTGTGTTAAAGCGTCAAAAATTTGATACCTTTATTTGTTTATTTATTTATTAGGAAAAAAAAATACTGCTATATTTATTTAATTTGAAATTTTTAAGAATATAATTTTAATATTGAAAAAAATAAAACGATGTTTTTTAATAGTGTGGAAATTATAACTGTGTGAAAAAATATTTATCGCGACTTTTGCTGCTGGATTTTGCTCACGATTTTTTTTCAATTTCTACATCGAAATTACTTGTGCCAGCTCTAATTAAATGATGGAGGTGGTCATCAATTAGTCGTGACCGGAGCGGGTTTTTAATTTTTTTTCATGTGAGAAAAGGCGTGTTCACATACGTACGTTGATCCAAACGTGCTTCGGGGTTTTGCAGCAATCAAAATCGTGTATTTTCAGACGTAACATAAAGAACCGCGCTCAAGTACACGGCCTCCACTTAACCGTCTAACTGGCGGAGTAGTAAAATACACCGCCATACTCTGCATCGACTTCAACCGAAAAAAAACTTTGTAATTTAGTTTCATTTCATTGGGAATGATAGCCTGTAATCCAATATTTTTTCCAGTCAAATTTCTCGCTCCGCCAGTGGTTACGCTTACCAACTTGTCTAATTTAAGATATAATAATGATAAAACGTTTTGGACGTGTAAAAAAATATCTTTACCTCGTGTTGTTTCTTTCAGAGTACATACGGCAGCCACTTCTTCAGTTGTTTCAAACTTTTCATCAATTCCTCGAATAAAATATAATTAACTGCGCAGAGTCGATAATATCTGTACTTTCATCAAGGGCCAACGAAAACTATTGAAATGTTTTGGTTTTCAGCTGTAACTGATTTAATAAATTGTCATCGATATCTTCAACGCCTCTTGTTACAATAGTACGAGCAGATAAAAGGAAATTTTGTAAACTTATCTACATTATCTGGACAAATATCACTGGCTATGCTTAAAATACATTTTTTGATAAATTCTGCGTCTGTAAATGGTTTCCCTTCTTTTGCAATTAACGCAGATATTTTTACACTAGCAGAAATTAAGGATTTATTTCGAACAGTAACCTTTGAGAAAATTGTTTGTTCTCCAGTCAGAGATTTCTGTTATTTTTGAACTTCGATTTCCCTGAGCTGCCCGTGTAAAGCTTCGTATTTAACTTATGTTTGGAATCATAATGCCGTTTAATATTATATTCTTTAATAACAGCAATGAATTCACGACGAACAAGACGCATGACTTTTTCTTTATGTTGGATAACAAAATATTGATTGATCCATTTTGAAATGCACAACCAGAATGGTCAATTTTTCTTTTCTTACTAACATTAATTTCTTAAATTCACTCAAAAAACCAATTACTATACTTGTAGTATTATAATAACTATAACTTAAATTGCACTTACAAAGTACTCTGTAAGCTCTCGACTCTCGACGTTACTGAACAAACTGATTGACATTAAAACTATAAATTGTGATTAGGTTTAGAACGTGTAAATATCTACCAACTTTATCTTATCAATAATATAAAAATATAAACAAAATTTAAGAGCACACACTACACTACACACATAATGTTATATTTTATCATGACTGATCAATTAAAATGTGCAGTTAAATTATTTTTATTGAATATGTTTGAAACTTTGTTATACATGTAGTTATATAATAGGAAATTAAATTTCGTCTAGCGGGCCGCATAAAATAGACGCTCGAGCCGGATTACAATTACTTAATAAGTAAAGATATTTATAATCGGGTTTTTTTGTATTACGTACCATCAATAGAAATAAATTAAAAATTGGAATCCATTTAACTTTCAACATGAAATTCAACAAGTTTAAATTAAATATAATTTGGAAAACAATTGTGTACACTTTAAAAGTATTTAGAGCAATTATTCGATTTCATACCCAAATGTTTTTAAAAAATATTTTAAATACAATACCGAGTAATTTTCGTAAATTCGAATACTGAAAAATTATCAAAATTATTGTATTTAAATTCTTTTAATCGTATATTTTACAAGTCTGCCGGGGACACTTCGATGTGGGGGCAAAACGGACCTATATGTCCCACAAAAAAAAAAAAAAATTGATCAAAATGACTACGGCACAATTCAATCCGGTGGGGATTTTCGGATCCTTATTATACAATTATATTTGTTTACAAAACGGATCAAAATAAATAAATTATTAATTATCCCATATGACCTATAATTGTATTAAAATTTGTAATTATTAATTTAGATTCTGATTTCTGAGAAATTATTGTTAAATTCTTCTAAATGTTTGTTATTTTAGATTCGAAGCATATGGATCTATTGGTTTTTGTATTTTTCTGTCCATGAACAACTTTTCTACCAAAAAACTTGCTCTGAAGTATAGACTATAGCACCTTTTCTGAAAGGTAATTTTCTCTCGTTGGTACATTGAGCAGATCATTTTTCGATTTTCCAAGGGGTTTTCGAAATAATTAGGAAAAATCCAAAAGAAAATTATAGTTAAAACGGCAAATATTTACGGCGCGCCGCGGCGTTACGGTTTTCATTATTTTTATTATCCTAACATGATGTTTTCTACTAGGAATATTGTTCCAATCCAAAAATGACAAGATATCAATTTTGTTCCTTATGATATTTCATCACTGACAGAGAAAATAGTTTTTTAATATCTAAAGTGTTTTTCATAATAATATTTAAAAATATTCGCAGAGACTTAAAATGTTGACAGAAAACATATAGGTATTAGCTTTTCCAAGACGTGGTAAAACGTTCAGTAAATTTGAGAAATTATTGAGCTATTTATAGACATTTAAATTTTGCGAGATTTTACGTAATTTTTATTTGGTAGGTACTCTGAAGTTTATGAATAGTCGTACTCAGTGGTTAAAAACATTTATTAGTAGCATTTTTTTTTTTTATATAAGAGCTTTAAAACCAAATTTTGAAGACTATAGTAAATATTTATCGTAGATTAAAGATAAAAATTAAATAACTTTATGCAACCCACCTACAACAGTAGCCGTCCCCAGTATCAGCTCTTTTTTTATTTAATACGTTAATGCTATATGTACAAAGTTATTATCTTCGATAATTGAAATTATTAAAACTATATATTTTTTAGATTCTAATTGTAACGATGAATATTTTAGTCTAACAATGATATTAATTTATTTTAGTTTTTTTTTTTCTATACCATGACAACAATTTCTACTAGAAATCTTGTTTCGATATGCATTCGTGTGCCGTGTGGCACCTTTTCTGAAAATTAATTTTGTTTAAATAGTACTTTAGGGAGGAAAATTTTTGATTTATTAAAATTCACTTATTTTTTGTTTGTACATTTAGGTTAATTGTACTGGGAAATTAATCGGACGAAGGAATTTCCGACTAAGAAACGACGATGAGGATATGTCAGACGGGGAAATGTCTTTTATACTTATCAGTTTATTATCGGAAGAGAGTAGTAGTCCCACATAAATGATATTCTATTAATTTCTCCCGACCTAAACTTAAAAGTGAAATAGTAAAATTAAAAATGTCAACAACAAAATGTATTTCATCTAATATTCGATCTATTTATGAGATTTTTAATATAGGTTTCTATTTTAAAATAAAAAGTAGAAAGTCGTTTCATCACAAACAATTTGGGTGAAAAACACAACGTAAATGCAAAATTGTAGAGTTGCTTATTTCTGTTTAATTTTCCATAAAACAGATTCCGAAAAAAGTTAATACTTTCCGAGATGATTGTTTAACGATAAAAAAATCACCCATATTTCGGCAACAAAAACAAATATTAATTATTCAATTTATTGTTTATATATTGTATTGTTATGGTGCATTCCCTTTGGACGCTTCCGCTCACACACCGTACACTTTTGGGCTTTACTTTGCTTACTATTCCAAAACGAACGAGTACTTGCATTTTTGTCTGTTATATTTTCATATAAATTATTTTTCGACTAAAATACTTTTCTAGTCAGATATTTTTCTGCTTGAATAATTTTCGTAGACATATTTTCTGTCAAATTATTTTTTAAAAAAACATGAGTCACACTATGTATTTATCATTGAACTAATATATTATTAAATTGTTTATTGTGTTTTTTGTATTTTATATACATGTATAAGTGAAAAATAAAAGAATAAAATCTAGTCTTACTTTAGACAATGGGAAAATATAAAAAAAAAGGTAGGTGGACATTCTTATCAACATTATGAAACTAATATTTTATAAAATGTTGTAATTGAATACAAGAAAACCGAACGGGCTTAAGAAAAGTGGCCGAAAAATATGGAATACCAAAAAGCACAAAAAAGGGTGACTATTTAAAAAAAAAAGTATCAACATATAAATAAACCAAATGGTTAACCAGTTTTTTCAGAAATGGATGAAAACTTCATTGGTTTATTTTAATTTTAAATTAATTGAAATGATTATGTATGGTTACAAAACACTTCTGAATAAATAATTTTTTTTTTTTGAAATTTTAAATTAAAAATATTCCAATTTCTGAAAAGAAAAAAAAAACGTGAAAAAAAGGCTGAAGTCACCAAATAAATGATACCTAGTATAAGCTAGTAGTATAAACTTTAATAGTAGACAAAATTAGAGAAAATAAACAAAATGGTTTGGGTATGTAATTAGGAGAGAGTAATTGAAAGATGTAATAGTAGTAACGAAAATAAACAAAATAGGAAATAAGGGAAAAGGAAGACCGAGTAAAAAGTTTTTAAATGCAATTATGAATATGAGAATAACTGGTATATTAAGGGTACATTGAGTCATATGGAAGTCTAAGACACAGTGACTAACCACAAATAGTAGGGATGAAGGAGAAGAAATAATTGCACCATGATTTTCTGTAATATTTCATAATTCATATATTTTCATAGTATCTGTCATTTTTCTTCATTTCTTTTTGGACATTTTTATGAAATTTACTTCAGTTTTTCATCCTTGAAACCAAAGGATACAATTAATGATATAAGTCATCATTTCATCAGCAATTATAATTAATAATAAAATATCTATAAGATGACAATTCTTCACATGACTATCCATCAAATTATATTAATTCATTTGTGGACATAATATTATAATGTGCGCATTAGAAATTAACACATTTATAAATTAACAATAATGCTTTTAGTGTTCAGTATTATTTAAGATAAATTCAAAAGATAATTTTAAAACGTGATTATTACCAAACTAGTCGATTTTCAGTTTTCGTGGTTAACATGCTGTCCTTGTCTACTAGAATTTGATAAACCAAGGGAGGTTAAATAATGTTATAAATAAATACATATTATGTATTTATATAAGGTACAACATACTGTAGGATTAAGGCAACCTTAACTGCCATAGAGGTGAGAGTGAGAACAGGGAAATAAGTAAAAGTTTTATTTATAAGGATACCCTTAGTAAACACCAGATAAAGTCAACTAGTACATTTAAATCTTATTGATTTAAATTTTTCAATCAAAACAGTATAATAAATATTGTTAAATAGTACATTTGTGGTCAATAGTTGTGAGAATAAATTAAAATTTAAAGAATGCTCTAAAAGTATTTTAATTATTTAATCAACGGCAATGTGTGAAAAGCATATTAAATAACACTTAACATATTTGAATATGTTAAATATTTATTTTATTTTACCATGACAAACTTATTACACTTACATTTTAAAAAATAAATAAATAAACGAAATAGCGATAAAAAAAAAAGGAAATAAAAAAAAAATACAAGACACTATAAACTACTTGGTTTGTAGTGTTTTTCCTTTTTGGCAATAAATTAAAAATTAATAATGATAACTTAACTTATATTTAAATTAATATGATTAGAAATTCGACAAAAACAGCGATATTCTTTTACTGCAATATTTTTTAATATTTTTCTTTTTCTTGATTCCTTAATAGTTATCGTACAACGATAATGTTAAGACCTTATCTTTACATAAGACCTAAAGTTGTAATATTTTATAATTAGTAATTTTATAATTATAATTTATAACCATAGTAAAAGTACCTATATGATACAGTTTGTGACATCAAATTGTTGCCGGGAGGGGGAAAATTATAATTATAATTGTAAATTATGTAATTTCTATTTTATATTTACATAATAATATTAGATGGTAAGATGTAATCCTATTGATAATTTTTTTTTTTTTTTTTTTAATTATAAAATATACGTACTATAGAAAAATTTCAAAAAATGACTGTAACACACTCAAAAACAAAATCAAAACGAAGGAAGAACACAAAATCATTACGATAAACTATACGATTTTCTAAGTACTGAATGTATTAAAATGTTTACAAAAATGTTCGGTTAAGCAAAAAAATGTAATTATAAATTTGATATTTGTACATACTATTAATATTATTATTAATGTATATCTATGTATATGTACGTATAGAAACATACATGCAATTAATTGTATAATTTTTTATTTTTACATAATAATCTAAAAGTAAAGTTAATACTTTTATTTAATTTTATGGTTTGTATGATCATAAATTATTATACACCTTGATCATTCAAGTTGAAAGAAAAATTTATTTCCAAACAATTAACCATGTGGTCGTCATTAATGTTCAATGAACATTCATCTCATACTCAATGAAATTTTTATTAGAAATACATAGATTTTTAGGAAAAAATATATGCTTATAAAAATATTAAATCATAAAACTAGCAAAGGTTTGTTTCTTGATAATTATTCAGGTTGTAAGAAAAAATGTCTGAATCAGATAGCTAACGAAATAGAACACAACACATGGTATAGTATACAGTGAATTCATATAAAAAAATCTTTTTTAGTGTTTGACCAAAAATGCATGTATACAAAGATAAAATAAATTATTAGGTACATTCCAATGCATTTCTGAAAGATCTAAGCATCACATCTTCTGCATGATTGACAAATGTCAAATTAACAATTAAATTATCAGATTTATTAATAAATGAAATTCACCAAAAATATGGAGACTAAGTGTTAGCTATACCATACCAAATTACTTTGAAAATGAAAATATTACCACCACCATTATTATCAATAAGAATTTTAAGATACGCGTGAGAATATTCTAGTACATCTAAACAATGGTGTCGGTAAATTTATATGGAGAATTTAATTATTATTTTAATAATTCGTGGACATTTAAAGATTTAAGTAATTAAATAATAATAATCATAATCATAATCATAATAATAATAATAATAATAATAATAATAATACAAAATAATGGCCACCAATAGATTTATAGTGGCAAAACTTAAAGTTTTATCAGATTCATAATGCTAACGTAATGGTTTTGTTTACAAATTAACAATAATATTAATATTAATTAAAATTAATTCTATTGATGAATGCATGACAGTTTAAAAATCAACTCACACGTATGTTTTAATAGGTATAAATGCTTTTAAAAAACTGGTTATGTAATATAAAAATGTGTATAATGTGTGCATTAGAATGTAAAAAAAAAAAATAATAATAATACATTTTTTTTTTTTTTTAATATATATATATTAAAAGAAAATTGTTTATAATGAAAACCAAAATATGTGTATGATCAGAGCACAACCCTCATGAAGGCCGTCCGTGGTGTTACAAAACTTTTAAGGCAAATCTAAGTAATTTAAGAAGTTGATCTTAATGTTTTACCCAAAATATTTACTTATAAATTTATACATAACATAAAATAATTAAATATATATGGGTATCAGCAAAGAAAAACAGCTGATCATTGCAATGGAAACAGACTGTCACTGATCAACTTCTTTGTATAAATAACACCTGATCATTTTTAAAAACCAATAATGGTGTAAAATCTAAAACTTTTCAGTGAAAATAATATATAGTTCAGATTTATTAAATGAAAAATGCACACAGTTCTGATTATATATTTTAACTAAGACTAATATTTAATATTATACACAAGATTTAATTTACTAATATTTACATAGAAATGTATATAAAGTTGTTTTTTATTGTTTTAAAAATTATTTTTAATATGAACACTCGTTAAAAAAACTTTTTAGGAATATAATTTTTTTTTTTAGCATTTTATATCTTTAATAAATACTGATCTATTCTAGTTTTATGACTTAGATATAAATATTTATACTTATTTTAGTTTGTATATATATATATATTTATAATATTAAATATATAAATACATATACTTTTGTAAATAAAACATATATATATATATATGTTGTATATACATCTGTATATTATGTTGTAAATATAATTGTAAAGGCTACGTTTCCATAGATAGTTTGTGTTGCCACGGTTTTGTTTTTTTGAGCACCTAAACAGCCGCGGACACTTGTCCCAAAATGCGCAAACGGAAGACCTTCATGTCGGGTGGTATTTGATTTTGAATAATGCAACTTAGAGATTACTTAAAGTGAATAAAACAAAACATTTCATTTCGCGTGAGTGGTCCCCCGTTGAGAAAAAAATGTTTGAACTGTTTTTTTTTACTTTATTTGGGTTTTTTTTTTTTTTGTTTTATTTGTATATATTTATTTTGTATTGTGGGAGGTTTGTAATTCAGGGACCGTTTGGCTTCATAGGTCTCATCAGAGGGCCAACTCAGTTCCAAATACGTAAAAAGCTATCCCAAGAGCCAGTAGCTACAGCCATGCCATCTTCAGTCACTCCAAGACAACTGACACGGTTGTCATGACCAGCCAATATACCTAAAATAAAATAAAAGTTTTTGAATCAAACATATTTTTCATTTATAATGCTATTTTACTGGGCATCTTATTTTTAATATATTAAAAACTTACAATATTTATGTTTTAATAAAATAGTAAATATTATTAATAAACATTAATGTACTCACAACATAAATTCAATATATAAAAATACATTTTTCTATTTAACAACATTTTAACAACATTAATTGTAAATTAAAAATTTAAAATAATTTTTGTTATCATATCAGCGAATATTTGATGTATAGTGATTAGAATTTTAAGGTTATTTTAGTACATTTTAAGTACCAATGCGATTTGTATCAATAAATTACATTTGATGACAATGGAAAAAGATTTTTTTATACCAGTATTTAATATGTTTGTTTAGGTATTTTTAGATTAAATAATTTAACTAATAATATATTTAATGTTTCTCTTGGAACTTATCAAGTAGCTAAGAATTAATAACCACCTATTAAATGTAAAATTTATTAATAATATCAAAGAAGTCGCTACTATTTAAATATATTATTTTTAGTTTATTTTATTATCTTACACTTTATATTTAATTAATATGTGTAGGACAGAGTCTCCACCTATATTCTTAAGAATTTGTTTTTATAAATTCTTGATTTAATCTATTTATGGTTGTTGAAAAAAAATTTAACCATAAATGACCATCTAATGGCAATTTTATGCAATGTACTGTTTTTGAAATAATTGATATTACCTAGTAAATAAATTAATACAGATGTAGATAAATACAACAATAACCATAATATTGAATACCAAATTACAAATAAAATAAAAGTTAGTGGCCATAGTAGGGAGTATCTGGCAACAGGTTGAAACTCAAGCCCTACCTAAAATCTATATAAATATTAGTACTTATAGTTTTCTTATATATATTTTTTTAAGTTGCATTAATTAATTAAAATTTACTAACCAGCACGTTCAGCTTTCATTGAGTCCCAAACATTGCAATTGAAATCATCATAACCTGCTAATAACAAACGTCCTGATTTTGAAAATGATACAGATGTTATGCCGCATATGATGTTATCATGAGAGTACATGGCTAGTTCTTGGTCAGACCGAATATCAAATAGACGGCAGGTAGCATCGTCTGAGCCAGTAGCAAAAGCATAGCCATTCGGGAAAAACTAGAAGTAAAAACATATTATTAATTTTAATATATATATATATATATGTATACTAAACTTTTTATGTAATAAAAAAAAATGTACACATTGCAATAACTTTTAGAATATTATTAAAGTATTCTTAATGTAAAATTGTTTAATTCAACAAGATAAAGTAGTATATTATAATATACACTTCAGTATACAATTCCTAAAAAATGTTAAATAATGTATTGTATCGCAAATAATTACGGTGACTGCGTTGATATCAGATTCATGTCCTGGGAACGTCTGTTTGCATGTTCCATCTCGAACATCCCATAACTGAAATTTTTTTAAAACAGTATATAATTGACTTGTTTATACAAATACTTTTAAATAAATAAATATTATTATTATTAATACATTATCAAATTAATGTAAATAATACCAAATATATAACATGTAAGATATAATAAGTAAAACTTTAATTGAAAAAAATTAATTATTTACTTTTGCTGAAGCATCACAAGCTCCTGAAACAAATGTCCGCATATCTGGAGACATTGAGAGTGACATAACATCACCAGTGTGTCCAATGAACGATGAACACTGTTGGCCAGTTTCTATGTCCCATAATGCACTAAAAACAAGTTTAGTTTAATAAATTGGTATTTCTATAGTTGAAATAAATAATTATAAAATATGGCAATAATTATTAATTAAAAATAGCATTGAAGAAATAAATGATATAAACAGTGTAAAGTGTGTTAGAAATGTAACACTTCATTTTCTTTAAATGTTATCAGTAGATGAATCTTAAAAAACATATCATAATTTGGATACTACAGTAGTGATAGATCCAAACTTTGATACTAATAACTGGATAGTAGGTGAATAAATTATAGAAATCCCAAGAAATTAAAAAATATTATATTGTAAGACTCAAATATTTACCAAGACATATCTCCAGAGCTCGTGACAATTTGGTTATCATCAAGGAATCTACAACATGATAGGTAACCTGTGTGCCCTGGCAGTTCTCGGCTAACTCTTACATTACCTTCTCTTGTTTTTAAACTGAAATTATTAAAATAAATTATTAATGATACTTTATTAAGTTTGCTTCAATAAAATATGATGTTATGTACCTATAAATTGAACATATGTTGTCTAAGCCACCACAAGCAACAAAACTGCCTGATGGGGCATATGCACACGTCATTACCCAGCTAGATCTAAGTGGTATGGCGTGTACCTTATTTGTCGTATAACTGTCCCATACGATAAGCTTTCCATCTTGTGAGGCTGATACTAGATTTCTGAAACAATATTGTTTAACGCAAAATTAGTTTAAAAATAAGTATTTAAAAATTATAAATATTTATAAATAAAATAAAACTAAAATTGTCACTAAAGAGACTTTAATTACCTGGAGTCAGAACCCCAATGCATGGCATAAATTTTGGCGAGATGTCCACGAAGGGTACGCCTAGTTCGCATTTGTATCCGGCCGACCGGTTCCATACTAGTGGTTGCCTGCGACAAACTTGTGTCGCATGCTGCTTTTCTTGCATCCTACAATTAAAATTCAAAATGTTTAATAAACCTGGTTTGAATATCACTGTTTTATTTGAAGTATAACACCTAGTTTACATTTTATATTAAATTAATTTAAATAATAATACGATTAACAAACTTTGGATAGACAAATAAAATATACTAATACTAATGATATATTAGATATTCTTTAAAATTGTAATAAATTAAACTTAAAACTAAATTTATATCTGAATAAAATAAAAAAATGTTTTTTTTTTTTTAGTATGTTATTAATATAATAAGAATATATGTTGCATCCTTATAAGTTTCTATCTGAAGACCAGAAGATTGAATACAAATTAAAATATAAACTAATTAAAATTATGCATTGCGTACATGCACCAAAATATATTAAGCAAGTATCTCCAATGCATTTAAATAACAGCTATGGTTTTAATTAAGTTTTATTTTAGTATTTCAGAAATAGTTTATTACTGCGTCAAATTTAAATTAAATTGTTTATGTTAATTCATGCAATTCTATAAATTCATTCAAAATCTATATACCTAAGTAGTAAAATAATAATTGGTAATAATCTAGTTAACTCAAAATTATGGTTTCCTATATTATATAATACTTGTATATTCTATACTCAAGTTATTATCAGTGTAAGAAATGGGGAGAGGCAAGTAGTTCAATATTTTTTTTCTCGTAAATTTAAGGTTTACCTTATTACCTAGAAGTTTGGTTAAGTTTAATCATTGCTAAAACTCTAATTTTTTTATGTCTCAGAGGCAAACTTCTTTTATTTTTTCAATTTAAGCCCAGGTTCTTAGTAGAAATCTTATTGATTTTCGTTATAAATTCTATATGCAATAATACCCGGGCCCGGATTAGGGGGAAGGGCGGAGGCCCACGAGAAATAGAACCAACAAAGACCATTTTATGAGTTGAATTAAATATTTGAGAACCTTTTTTTTTTTTTTACTTTGTTCATTTGTTAGATTTAAACACACAATACCTTGTTTCAAGAGTATACAAATTAATTGATGACTTTTTTTTTTTTTTGCTAAGTTTTCCATTTTAATACAGTAGGTTCCGTACTAATATGGGCCCCAGGGCCCCCACAACCCTTAATCCGTGCCTGATAATATTATACAGATATTATAGCAATCAAAACAAACAATTTATTTTCATTTTTCTGAAATAATGAAATAAAAGGTTAAAGTATTGACTCAATGGTTAGATTAGAGATGGTACACAATTTGAAAAATTACATTTCACTAGCAAAGCGATAGTTATTATGTTATCAATTATTATTATTGCTGGGAAGAACTAGACTATGTGAATACCGTTTTTGTTAAATCGTTTGAAATTTTGGGAGATAGTACAACGGGGCTTA
Source organism: Cinara cedri (assembly GCA_902439185.1). Lineage (NCBI taxonomy): Eukaryota > Metazoa > Arthropoda > Insecta > Hemiptera > Aphididae > Cinara > Cinara cedri. The sequence goes on along the minus strand of CABPRJ010001485.1, from coordinate 128,812 downwards.
TCGATTATTATACTGAGTGCCGAGTTGGCATTATCCTTTTTTTGTTAATGTGACGCACAAAAATTAATTAATTGCGGAATGAAAATTAAGCGAATGTATCCGACGACGGCTTTGGTCCGATTTTATAGTAAAAGATGAAATTTATCTCGTGATCGAAATTAAAATTTTAAACCCAATAAGCCTGCGGTGGTTTTTTCTTTCTTTTAAACATTTTTCATTATATATTCCGGCGGGGCGAATTGGCCGGTGTGAACGATCCCTCGTCGTGCAGCAAGTCAAACAACGGCAGCGGCGGCGCACCCGCACGAGACGGCGGCGGTGGAGGCGGCGGCGGCGACAACGCCATATTGATCGACGGGCACGCTAGATAGTCGGCGGCGGTGGCGGCGGAGGGATCGGCATAGAGGGTCAGGCGATGTTCGGTGAGGGAGAAGAGGTCCGCCGCCGCCGCCGCGTACAAGACTGCAGATGCGGTGAGAGAGGTGTGGCCTGAGGAGCGAGACGGCGGCGGCGGCCGAGGGGGAGCGAGACTGCCGGCCGGCTTTCGCATGACCCCTTCGCGTTGTTTCCACCGTCGTTTCGCCTACACTTCGCGTGACACCCTATACCGCCGCCGCTGCAAAAGCTCTCTCTCGCTCACTCGCTCACTCGCTCTCTCTCACTACGGCGCTACTACCGCCGCCGCTCGATTCGGGAACGGGCGCGACTTGTAGACGTGTGCGTGTGTGCGCGCGCTGGCCAACGCCGCCGTGTTTATATATATATATATATATATATACGCGTGAACATTATATACATTATAATGCCGCCGCAGACCTGCGTACGTTGGCCGCATCATGTAGGCGAACTAACTCTCCGCGCGCGCACAAACATACTACGAACCGTTTTATACAGAGTGATCGATCATCCGCCGCGGACACGCTTTGATTTCCGAACGGCAATCTACATCGGGAAATTCCGCAAATATTGACGATAAGACTTTAGGCGGAAATCGCGTTCGGCGTTTTGGAAGTAATCGTTTGCAGCCGTAGACGAAATACAGGCACCACCGCAGTGCCTGCTCGTTATGCCGCCGTTAATGACCAAAACTAAAAAGCGGTATATCCGTGAAAATAAAAAGAACGCGCGCGTGTTTGGTGGGGGGAGGAGGGAGACGAAAGTGATGTAAAATATTACGGGAATCGCGTATCTTAAGCCATTTCGCCGATAGAAAATTCCGAGATAATGGCGGCGCGCGGATGAAGATCGATCACTCTGTATACAAAGTCGAGCATGCGCATATCGCGTACGAGAGCGTGTGTAAAATGTGTGTATTATACGACGAGAGAGACGATGACGAAGGCGGCGACAAGCGGAGCCTGCCGACGACATGCCCGGCGCAACACGTGATCGCATGAATACTCGACGGCGACGACGACGGTGCGCATTTCCGACGGAAATAATATGTTATATCGTCATTTAGTTTTCACACGGTCTCTTTTTATAATAATTTTCGCGGTCCCGTTCTCAACCTATTACACACCCTATACCGCGGCGGCGCGTATTGCCCAAACTGCAAATTTCGGTGGGAGGTGACGACCGGGGCGCGAGGGTTTTTCCTACCAGAGACGCCAGAAGCCAGTGGACGACGATAATAATAGGCGTGTTTCCGACGTTGTTTGATCATTGACGACTTTTCGTCAACAACACGCGAGTTATTACTCTGAAGCGACTCAGCTCTCATTTGAGTATTTATATATATTTTTTTTTTTTTTTTTTTGGGGGGGGGGAATTTACAAATAGCTACAAACGGATTCCACTGAATACAATACATTGATACAGCCCTATTATAATATTGGCCACGTTTATTTTGAATGATGTCCAAGCTAAGAGGACTAAGATTATAATGATTATAGATAACATATTTTATTTATATACATGTTAATCGGCCCAAAAACAGAAAATTGATCGCGACCGCCGAGTTTTTGTCGGTAACTCTACTGCTCAATCCGTCCCTGATAGACATAACGTTCTACGGAACCGTAATTATATCACCTACGACGGAATCAGATAACGGGCGGATAGGACTTTCGACATTGCCATGAAAACGGTTTTCTTATATGTTTGTTTATGTTGCGGGTTCAATAATCATAGTTCCATATGTATGATGAATTTCACAATTGAATCACGTTTTGATAAAAAAATTATTGTATATTAATATATTCGTGTTGTTACATCATCGAAATACACAATAATTTATTCAATGATGCCGAACATTATTATTGCAGTGAAAAATTCGTGTATTAAACGCTCGATTTATGAATTTATTAGAAAAAACAAAAATCAATGGCCATGATTTTTTAAACAGAAGAGCGTATTGAAAAACACCTATATAAATATATAATTACTAATAGGTATAAGAGACCCCACCGAGGGAAATTGTAAATCAATAAATATGAATTCGTCACTCCTATACTTGTACAAGAAAAGAGTAAAAGTACACTTACAAAGTGTAAAATTAAATACAATTTTAACGTAACTATTTTGAGCAGCTTCACTGCAATTGTTAGAAATATAAATAAAATAAAATAATAAATTCAAAATCTTCCAAAACCTTAACGGGTATTTAATTATATACAGGCAATATGCATTCAAGCGATTATATAGTATTAAAGCGATAAAATTATATGAAATATCAAAACAAAAATTAATTATCTATTTCTATGTTACATATAAAATACATACAAACAAGTATATAATATTGTCGGTTTAATACCAGAGTAATGACTAAATACAACTTTTTCAGGAAAGTTAAGTTTGAATAAGTTAGGGACAAGAAACAATTTGTTTAAAAATTAAATATATATTTATATTAAATTGGTTAGTAATAAAAAAAAATGATTAAAATTAGTTAATAAGGGTAAAAAAAATATATTTTTTGGTAATTTTCTTTGTCGATAATACTTCATTAAATTAACCCAGAAACGCTTTCGTACAACAAAATTGGTTGATTATTATTGATGTTCAAAATTAAAATTCGGTTTATCTCTAGCTTAGCTTTTGAATCCGAAGGGAACAAAAAGTAAAAATATCGAAAAACGTTTCATATAGGTAACTTTTGTTAGTATTCCCTCACAGATAATTACGACTTTTAATTTTCCTATTGTCTGACTGCTTTTATCAGACCAAAAGCTAGGGATAAACTTAAATTTCTATTTGTTTTCAAAACTTAAGTGTTTTTTCTGTTCAATAATAATAAGATTAATTTAGGTATTAATGATAAAGTATTTTATATTTTGTGTTGTGAAAATAATTATTTAATTATCTTATTGTGTAGGGTATGAGGGAAACACGAAGTATTCTACGGGTACTGAAACATTTTTCAGTTTTTCCAATTCGAACACTGCTTCTATTGGTTATAATATGAAAATACTAAACATATAATATGTATATTATGATATTCTAATTCTAATCACAAATAATAACCTAAAGAACAATTTTTGGTGTTATTGTTATTATTTTTTTCATTTACTTACTCGTATGGCATTTTTCAGCGTTTCAGCCTCTTGCCTTAATGAGTCCAATTCATTCATTTTGTACGGCTAGGGCCTCCGGTCTCGACCGACACAAATGCTATAAAAAATAAAGTATAAATTAATATTTACAATAAACAAATCACGATGGTATAATACAATATGATGAGTGTACATTTCCTGCGAGAGCTAAGAAAATCCAAGAGGGACAAATGCATTATAAAGTACACGACCATTTAAATCAAGATTCATTTGGTTTTGATTAAAACTAAAATATAATTCTTTGCATTGAGTATTGAAAAGCTTAGGTCCCTTTTCCCTCGATGTACGCCTTGCATAATGAATTGTAACATAATTAATTACAATATTACTTATCGTCATTAAAAATTATATTATGTATACATTGAGTTTAAATATTATGAAAAAGATATGCCTTATTAAACGTATAAAATGAACATATTATCATAGAATGGGAGAATATACTCAGTAACTAATAAGTATATAGTGTCTAATGTCTATAACAATAATACCAGGATATTGTATTGCTGTATAATTTTAATAATTTATCTATACGATTGAAAACCAATGCAATTAACTTGTTAATCTATCAACACGGTTAGCTGACAGGATGAAGAGAGAAGGGTAGCATTAACTACTAGCGAAATTGACTTCCGTCAATAGACCACGCAATTTATGAATACATTCCAGCAGACATGATAATGGGTTAGGGTGGGAACAAAATACGGATGCGTGACGTCAATTACCAATGAGTTCATCATTCCGCGTGTCTAGTTTTTCAATGCTTGACAAATTTTGACACGAGAACGACTCGACAATAAATTACTAATTTCTTTTATAAATAAACCTTTCATATTAATCATTTAAATATTATAATCACTGTGCATTCAATAATAGAAACAATACTAGGTATACCCATTTCTGATTATGTAAATCTAATATTTTTACTGAATGAATTACTTCTTATCTTTACAACAAGACACTTTAAACAAACAGATAAATTAGGATAATAATACTATTGTTTATAAATAGATATTGTATAAATTAACAACATAATAATATTATGTACTCCTATTTAGTCTAATAGTATATTGTTATGATAATATTATAGCAAATAAATAGTTCAAATTTAACACTTAAAATTGTTTTATTTAAAATGCATATAAATGTATGATATTAAATTATTATAAAAAAAATTGTAGATAAATAGATAAATTTTAATTTCCTCAATTTTAATCAAATATTCACATTTTTAATAGTAAATTTAAATGTATACTGAAGTAGCTGAAATAATCAATATTCACATATTGATCACATCATTTGATACAAGAGGCTATTACAATTGAAACACCGACAAGAAACAAGGCTCAAATCTAGTTTTTACTATTTGACAGTAGAAATGAAAAAAAAAATGTATGGGCTTTTTTTCATCTCTGAAAGTGAAATTTATTTTTCATGTTGTTTCTATGCGAATTATGAAACTTTTTTTTAATATCAATAGGACCTTATTTTCAATTCTTATCAATGTTTCAATAAATAACTATTGACGAATAAACAATATAAGGACGGATTTGAGGAGTACAGATGGGTAGTTACTTTGAAAAATTTCGAAAAACTAAATTACGATCGCAATGTACACATCAGAAATAAATCGAAAAATAGAATACTATACTTTAATCAAAAAATTTTAAATTAATAAAACTACGTAGGAATAGGTGCGTTTTCCCGACGAATCCCTTGTGGTATATAAGGTTATAATATTATTATTATAGCGGGTAATAACTAACTCAGAAAAAAAAAAATAATAATAATAATAAATAATATTATATAGGTAGGTATAGTACAAGGCGGTTTGGTCAACGGTGGCCGACTGGAATGGCGGTGGCAGTCCCGGTGGATAATGCGTGCACGACGGGGTCACGAATGACCTGTCTGAAAGTCAGTGTTTCTGGCCATTACATAATAATATAATAATACAATTAATTTTTCGTTGCACTAGCAGAGGGCTGTGGTATATAAAGTGTATATAGGAAAAAAAAATAATAATAATAAATGTGGAAAAAAAAAAAAGTAATAATGAAATAAAAAGGGCGAAAACTAAACCCGTGGCGGTGCACGATTAACGCACGCATTCTGCAGCGAGGGGCGTAAAGCGCAAGCGCGAAGCCGATCGATCATCGGGGCAGAGAGCCGCGTGCTCATTTTACCCAGCTCGCCGCCGGCCGGCATCGACGGCATTACGTGCTCGTGTGTCCGCGTGTACACGCACGCACATGCGTTCTATGCCACGAGCGCACCAGCCCAAAGAATATTATGCAAAATTTTATCACTTTTTTTTCTGTCTCGATCACAAACTTGTAATATACAGGGGGGTTTAATTATAAAATCGGTATATCTACAGACCTATAATGCGGGTTATGCATTATTATAACAGTAATGCGGTGGTATCCACCACCACGACCACAGCCAAAACTAAATATAATAAAATAATACGTATGTGTCGAGTTGCATAGACATTCGTCAAAAGAGAATTATCAAGTGTATACAACAATATTCTTCGAACGTCAACAAATATTAGTCATTTATCTATTTATTTATTCATTTTTTTTTTTTTTTTTATAATTCACCTTTTAAACAAACATAATTATTTGTGTTAAATGATAATAAAAACGATACACACATTTTGTCGTTTAAAATTGACTTTCGTTAGATTAAAAAAATCTAATCGACTATAGATATTAATTTGGAATTGAAATTTCTGGGATCTAATATTTCTATCATATTATTAAACAGTCTTTTTCTTCTCGACCTCCATCCCGACTATTCGGGGTTGGGCAAAATAACCTTGTTTGGACTACTCATTCTGTGACAACATTTTATACAGACTGTCGAATTGACGCAAATCCTATTTATCGCCTCCTATGACATGGAGAAATACCGTGAGTGTATTCTGAACCCTTCCCACAAGGATATTTAAATATCTGAATAAATGCATATTAGTAATATGTCAAAATCGTAAAACAAAAAATTAAGATGTGCAGACTAGTAATACCAGAATTTATAATAAATTTACTAATGTAAATACCTACGTATTTTACGATCAAAATTAGAAACGTTTTTGTTATCAAGTTTTCATTTTTTTTTTTTGTAATTTTATTACGTGTTTAGTATTATTATTTTAAATTTGAACGTTTCTTTGAAGTTTAGTCATTGTATAAATTAATTTCTTACACAAATATTGTATCTTTATGAATCACTAATATTGCATTTCTGTATTTTATATTTTAATAGTGCAACTAATTGTAAACTATATTATCTGTGAGTCGGGTTGAGTATCGATTATCGAAAAAGGTAAATTCTGTGTATAACTACTGTTATGGAAATTACAATTTTCTTTACGCTTCATCTCTAACATAAATATGTATTCATTCGTCACAACTAATGTACAGTGTATATGGCTACCTTAGGATAGATAAAATGTATTTTATCATTTTTTTAATAATATTTCTGACACACACAATAGAAAATATACATCTCCATTTGAAATATGGCACCCGTATTCACGACTGAATGTCAATTAACACTATAACACACATCGTTTGCACTGTTAACAGTTACAAAACGTTACAAATAAAATATCGATATAAAGCGTTTTAGAATCGGAATATAAATTTTGCAACGACGTTGAACCACATAATTATCATAAATAATATAATAGAACGTATAACATTATGAAGTCATAAGTAATTTATACGATATTGGATCATATACAAAACGTTCGAGGAATTGCTTTAAAACTGCCGTAGTTGTAAAAATGACTACTCGAAAGTAAATAATATAAAATGTGCCGAATTTGATAGGCGTATAGTAGTGTACTTTGTTGTAGTGATTTTCGTTTATGGTTTGCCAAAATTCGACGTCGGCCATTATTGCTATTATGGTAAAATTGCAGACAGGACCAAGTAAAACAACAGACCAACACAATATTGCAATACACTTGATATATTTATACGAGTTGAATTAAGGATGAAACTCTATATGCTTTGTATTTTTATGGTTTACAAGGCGAGACTATACTATTTAAAACTGAATGACATTCTCTCCCGAACACGCGCGTCAAACTAATACCAGCAGTATTTCTTTTTCTTTTTTCTTTTACATTGGCCATATGGTCGCGGGACATTTATAACTTTATTTATTCCAAACTGATACAAAAATAAAACTTTTGTGTACGTCTACTGTACTAGTGACTAATAGTGGTGAGATACAATATATTACTATTCGTATATAAAACATATAAACGTTTGTCAAGTCGGTGCATTTTGTTTGTTGCAGTAGTGTAGAAGTTTATTCCTTAAAATCCAAAGTAGGTTAGATACATGTTATAATACACGTTTTTGGCATATTCAACGAGGATATCGTAAGCACTAGTATGATAAATACGTCCAATTCCGCGGCCTATCCAAAAGCGTCCGGCCGTTTCTTAGCTCTAATGTGAATTACGAGTCTCCTAATTTTTGTCGAAGAAAACATATTTCCCGACAAATAATATTCTCTCGGCGTGTAACCAACCAGCTAATTGTAATAACGACCCGTAAATACTACACGTAACGTTACGAATTAGAACTTCTACGGAACTTTACACACACACACACACACTCACTCACTCACTCACTCACTCACTCACTCTCTCATTCATTTCGCGAGCTATTACTTCGTCGGACCTCGATGGAAAATATCACTGGTCTGTTGAGTATATTACGAAAAACCACTCAGACTATTGTCAATAGAAAATTATTTTTCCTATGGAAATATTACGTTTATCCGATAAACATGTTCCCGATGAAAACGATCGTCGATCGATTTTCGAGAGAATCATACTACGAATTTCGGACTTCGTACGATAATATTTAGGAAGAATTTAGGGGCCACTCCCGTATAAGCCGGCGCGTGTGATCATCATATTTTTTCTCGGTGGCCCGAGTATACATTATATAGTACTATGTACCGTGTTATAGTATACACAATCGTGCGTATACCGCGCGTGCCAAAGGTCAACGTTACCGGTGGGGCGCGGGTGTTGCCGTGGCGACCGACCGCCGTTTCCTCCGGCGGCGTGCGTGAAGGCGATACGGCGCGGCGGTGTCGGTGGCGGTGGCGGTGGCGGTGGCGGCGGCGTTGTATTTTCTCTATCATCTCCGCCGGTGCTGCCACGGCCGCCGTTCGACAACGCCTTTGACAACGGGGAAATGAATGATGACACCCCGTTCATCGTCGTCGGACCGGACGAACAATAATAATAATAAGAATGACGGGCGAAATATATGAAGCGATATACGACGACGATGATGTCTCGGATATCGCACGAGCGAGAAAGAGGATTCGACGCGGTTTCGGGCGTTACGCGTTACGCTGATGTGCGGTAGAGCGCGGGCCGGCACAAATGATATTGTTATAATGTTCAAAAGCACCGACCCGACAACGGAAAACGACATAGCTACCTAGAGTAGACTATACGCTAACTTTTTGTTTCATCTGGATTGTCCCGTGTCGCCGTTCACGAATGACCTTTACAATAATATGGGCGACGGATCATTACCGGGAACACGAACGACGCGCGTATTACTCGGACACGACCTTTTTACACCCTCCCCCAGTTCCTCTCCATCACCCTCGCGTTACAGAGAACGCGTGTACCGCAGTCGAATGTCCCTGCGCAATGGTTTTTAGAAGCGAAAACGATTAGGATTTTCGACCGCGGTTTGAGTAAATAAAAAAAAAAAAAAGGAAAGAAAAACCGAGGGTGTAATGACCTACACCGCGCGGGATTTACGCGTAAAATGTTACCGCCTGTGGAAAAATACGAGAAATCCCATCACGATTTATACCTTTTGTCTCGACTTTTGTAAACTGAACGCAACTTTAGCAGTCAACAATCCAATAAAATATGGACATACGAATGCATATTACTATACACGCACGCGTAGACTCTTTAAATCATAATTTTATTACGGAAACCATGGTCGTAAGAGTATGCCTGAATACAGATATACTCGGATACTCTATGAATTATCGCGACCCATTCACAAATACACGTAAATGCCGTGTAATGCTGTGCTAAAAATTGTGCGTAGTGCGAACACCACACACCAGATTTTCGTAGCCGTATCTCTGAACGTAAAACAGGCTTCGTTTTAAAACGATTTTTTTTCTTTTAGGTACAGCACACCATAGTATTATATTCTCCATAGCCGCAGGCAATTGATTCTGTATGAATGATCACCAATGCGAAACTTAAACCTAATTTTGACCCACCAATAGGCTTTTAAAAAATGTTACTATACCCAGTTATAATAAATATCTTACACCATCGTGAAACATTCATAAAAACAAAAAAAAACAAAAAAACAAAATCATAAATTATAAGATTGTATTATTATTATAAAAGTCCTTAATACAAGTATTCAAAATAAAAAAACTTACCGTTAATTCAAATAGCAATAGTATAAAACATATTTTGTTTTAATTTTTTATCTATCATACTATTATAATATAGTTATCATTTATCAATATATGAATATGATATAAGGCGATTTGTTTACGATATAAATAATAAACTATCTATTTGTATTACTTGTACGTATACCTTACCTTACCTATAATGGAATCTTAGAACGATCTCTGCATGAAAGTATAAGTAACGATTTATTACCTATATTATTTAATATAAACGTTACACTATCTACAATGATGAATTATAATTCATTGAGCTAACCGATGATAGACAATAGCAATGATAAATGAATAAATAATATACTTAGATGTAAATTATCTAATAACCATAAATATATATATATAATACCTATATCTATGTATTTTTAGATGTATCAAAAAATCGACTCAGATTTTCAGAAAAATTAATATCTGTACTATTCTCAAAAACTGAGAGAATGGAATGAAAATTACAAATTTACCGAACTTAATGATTATTTCAAATTGTACAATGGGGAGAATCAATAAAAATGATTTATGAAATGTTACTTACTAGGTATCTATATTAAAATATAAAACCATAGATCAATATGAAATATATTCCTCGTTCCGTCAAAATCTAAAACAATAAAGTGTAAAGAGTTAAATCGAGATTTAAAATAATTGTTTGGTTTAAAAAATAAATACCTAATCGTGAAATTAACCGAGCGGATGTATAAATAGAAAAACCATACAAAATAAATCATAATAATAACATACACTTAAACATAATTTTATGATTAAATATTGAAAGTCTCTTAATTTTAGTATAGTTTAAGCAGATGTATTTGAAACGCGAAAGCTGATGTGTTCTTTATTACGACGCGGTATTGTAAATATTTGGAATAAAAGTAAAAACTGAATTTTACAATACAAAACAAAAACGTAGGCTGAATTATTAGAGTATGGTATATTAATACAGTATTTCCTGTCGATACTCACCTAAAGATGTAACCAAATGTTTAAGGTCAAGACATGAATGTATCCGTCAGGTTGAGCAGCAGGATGAAAACAGGCAGGACGCCCGTTTTATTATCGGTCGTTAGACATCGTTTTCGGAGCAAATTTAGTATCGAAACTGACAAATTGATGGCGTTTTATCTCGCGAAAACAACTGGAAACGCACTACTATCGGCATGCGAGACCGGCCCATTCAGCATTGTCGTACTTTTATGTGATAAACGAACGAATTACAAAAAAAAAAATATTACAAACATATATTTATACACCGTTGGACGTCGAATTTTGTTAAAACGGATAAAATTAAACCAACAGATTTAGCGTGAATGGTAATATGCTGAAAACGATATGTTTAAAAAAGGCGAATGTTGCAGTGGGAAAGTAGAAAAAAAAATTAACAAAAAATACTGCGTTCGGTCGCCGTTGTATTCATTCCTATGCGAACCACGCCCAATACCGTACTGACTGCCTGTAACGCGGCGCGGATGTAAAGTTCCGTCGCAGCACGCTAGGGCTTTAGGAAAGGCTTTCGCAGCGCCGCCGATCATACTCGCATTCATAATACCCTCTCCCCACTTTCGCCATTCATTCTACGTTTCCACTGCCGTATACATAAAGGCTATATTATATATATACGCACATGTACAGGGTGATTTTTTTTAAACACGCTCACCCCATTTTTATGATTAAATTATATGCATACGTTCAAATTATGATTTTTCGAATTCTTAAGTCTAGTAAAAGACAATATTTTTGCATTTATAGGCACTTTTTGATTTTTTTACAGCATTTAAGGAGTATTCTGTGGGAATACCAATTACTTTGGTTTTTCTAATGAGAATCGTTTTTAATAGTCAAATCGTCAAACAGATGATTTGGCTGAAATTGTTTACGTATTGTATAATCGAAATTTGAACGAAAAATGTTTGAGTTATTCAACTTTAAATACTGAAATTAATCTATTATGGCCTTTTACGGGGATTAAATACCGACCTTTTTCATACGAAACGTATGGAGTAAACAATTTATTATTTTGAATCGTTCTGTTATCAAAAAGCCGATTTTATTTTTAGTATTTAGAATAGAATAAATCAAAAGTTTTTTGTTCAGATTTCGATTACAATTTACAGTACATCAACATTTTCAGAAAAATAATATTAAAATATTTAGATTCTCATTTGAAAAAGTAAGATTGGTAATGTTACAAAATACTCCTTAAATGTTGTTAAAACTCTAAATATGAGAAAATATCGTCTTTTACTACCTTTAAAAATTCCAAAAATCAGAATTTGATGAATATGCTAAAAAATCACCCTGTGTTTATAGATATATATTATATACAAAATATGTATAAAAACAATTTATAAACAGTTTGATTGATATATTTTATACGAGAATTATAAGTTTCAAAACTAGTACTTAGTAAACAAACAAATATTGAAAAGTCTAAATGGTATTTAAAGTACGTCACTACTAAACGCAGTTTAACCGAGGTACACTGCACAACGCCAAAGGTGATATTATAAACATTACAGACTATATTATACTACATATAGTCACTAGTCGTATTAATTATACTCATATGGTTGTATATTATTTTGTTATGTCGGTTATAGACAATTAGAATGTATAATGTGTCTTAAAATGTTTTTAAATAAACAAAAAACAACAATAATCATAATATTGCTTTGATAAGAAGTGTGAAAAAAAAATGTCATTAAGAGCATGATTTATTCTGAAATAAATTGCAGCCTTTTATTATTTAAATGATTAAAAATAAAATCTAAGACTTCTATATATCATATAAAAAAACAAAACAAAACAAATAATTTGTAAAAATAGCTTTATACCATTATATAAGTCTTATTTTAGTGTTTGAGATATTGCAGATTCCCTGAAATGTATTTAGATTACAAAGAAAAAGATTTATACAAATAATTGCATTACGATTTAATACACCAACAAATAAAATAATGAAATAAAAACAATACTGTTTTTAATAAAGAAAAATTATTATAAATAGTCTTCAGTTTTAATGGGTCTCGGAGTGACTTGAAGTATTTCATTCTTACAACACAACAATGAACTTTACACCTCATTCATATATTTGTCGAGGCATTTTAATTTCTTTTAAATATAAAATTAAAAGTTAATTGAACCAAGTTAATTTATTCGAAAGTTATAACATACAATTAACCCCAAAACCATTTAACAAATTAATAGAAAAAGATGAATTAAAAATATAAATTTACAAAAACATTAATCAACAGTAAGATTTAATTTTTGAACATACAATAAATATATATATATATATATATATATATGGATAATATTTTGTATAGAAATGTATGTTAATTTATGGCTTTATGAGTATTGAACTAAAATGAAGTTACTCAAAATTTAGATTATGGAGTACGTAGGTTGAAAAATAGTTTAAACACAAACAACAATATTTTAATGAAAATAATATTTTCAATAAAATCCGGGGCTATTTTTCTGAAATATTATCAATCAAAAAAGTTACATAAGCAAAAACTCATATGACTGTAACTTTGTGACAGAATTTTTTTTTTAAAACCCTGGAAATGCTTACGAAAATATTCTCATCTTAAAATATTATTATTTGTGTTTAAATTCGAATTTCAGCCTAAACATAATAATTATTTAAATTTAGAGTTTTACAATATTAAACTATGTTGCCCGTACGTTAGACAATGAGACAGTAAATGCGGTTTATGCCATCTGTAGAAAATGCTAATAATCTGTGAAAATTATAATTACCTAAATTTGGTAAATATGTTGGATTAAAAAAATTGATTCAGCAAAAAACCAATTTTCCTGATTATATTTTTTTTTTCATTTTTTTACAAGAAATTTCAAAAATGATCTCAACTAGATCCAAAAAGCTACCAAAAACGTCACCTGCTATTCATGCAATTGGATTCTCTGATCGAAAATGTGTTCAAAGAGAGAAAATATTAAAATATCAAAATTTAAGTAAATGTTCCCATATAGGTACGTTTTTTTAAAAAAATATCAGTGTATAATTACACAAATAATAATGTGTAGATCTTTGTCGGTATAATTCTATACCTTAAGCGTGTTTTAAGTGTTTAAAACACCTGTACTTGATGTAAATACCACTTGTAAATATCTTTATAGAAGAAAACGAGAAAAACAATTAGAAACTGCGTTTTAAATATCCATTAAAAATATTTAAATTAAATATTGAAACTATTTAAAAAATATAAATATAATTTTTATAAGGAGACATAATACTTTAGATTCTGAGCTGATTAAGAGAATTAATAGTAATATAATAATAACTTTTTCAATCATTTTTGGTTGACACTTTCGGAACAAAAAAAAACATGATCATAGTTTACAACAACAACTTTTGCAGATAATTGAACACAAATGGTTACACTTTAGATAATAATAATACTTTAGAAAGGTCATTTTCCAAATTTCTCAGTTCGATACACCTATAAAAGCGAAAAACTTAAAAAAGGTAAAAACCCGATTAAAATAATAATTTCTTCAAGTAAAGTTTCGCATTTAAACTGATAACTAAACATAAAAATGGTTTGTTTAATGTGATTATTTTCTGATGATAAAAGAAAAAAAAATTGTACCCATTTAACAATATAGCTTATATATAATTAAAAATGTAAAAGAAAAAATTAAATACTAATATTAAATCTTGAACATTTGTATCACTTCACTTAGTTCAGTAAATGATAGCAGTGATTCAGGAATTTTAATTAATTAAGTACGTATTAAAAACTTATTAAATAATTTGAATATGGATTTATAGTTTTATTTGTAACATGTATTGATGTAACTATTACACCTATACCTAATACATAGGTCATAATATATTGCTTACATTTATTTACAAGATGGTACACTAATTATAAATTCAAAAAGAATAACAGGATTTATAGGTTTCGTTTTTGGGCTAAAAAACGCATTAAACTTGTTTAATGTTTATTCAAGGAAAGGTGTTCTGTCTTATTCATTGAAGTATAAAATTAGCCAAAACCACTTGAAGACTTTTTTTTAGTACTCATAGAAGCCGCGGTGAATATAATGACAACCCCACAAGCAGACTTGTCTACATCTAGTCCAAGCTTTTTATAAAATATTGTTAATACATTATTGAATCACCACATGAAAATTATTCAATTTTAGAGAGTAGAATCAATAAACCGGTTAGTACTAAACTGATGGATACTACATCAAATTATTTACTATATTAACTACTATCTGATATTTTATTAAATATCACACAAAGAATTATTTTAAAATGTTTTAAATTTATCCAAGACATTATTTCATATATTGTTGATATAGATACGGACATAAGATAGAAAAGAAGAAGATAGCAAAGATACGGATATACTTCACACGTTAAACCATTATTGTTGGTGAGGTTAGGTTGGGAAGTTAGGGTATTGAGGGAAATTGAATGTATACCTGTACTAAACGATTAATCTTTATTAACAAAAAATGATTCTGAGCGGATTTTAGTTATACACGTTGTTTTGAAAGGCCCTAATATTTATGATTGGAAAATATGTTTCGTAAATTTTCTCGTTTTTTTCTAAAAAATGTTCTCAATTTTTCTAACTTATTATGAAAACTTCTGGGAAAATCAAAAAACTACCTTCCTAAAGTACTACCCCAGTCAAATTCTCTGTCACAAAATGTGCTACAATTAAAAATCCGAGAGAAATATCTGGTAGAAAAATTGTTCACAGAAAAACAGAAATACTAAAAAATAATCATCATTGTAAAACCAATAAATTTCTCACTTCACTCAGAATCTAAAAACGACTTAAAATGAAATGAGCCAATTCGAAATGATAAAATAATTATTTGTAAAAGAGGTAAAGATCACAATGAACATTCAGCAATCAACAGAGTAGTACGAGGATAAGAACATTAAATTGTTAGTTTTAGGTGTTCTATGAAATCTAGTTTGTACGCTGAACATATTCTCATTGATATATTTAACAGCTTTAAAAAAAAGCCGGCTACCGACACAACTGCCGATTCAAGCGCGCCTTGACGTGCACAACACGCATGAGCTTTTAGATTGATCGGACTCCCCACCATTAACAAAACCTAAGAGAGGGCGGCGAACGCTCCTGATTACGAGAACACCTACTACTACCGACCTCTCGGCCATAAAACAATTGGAGAAAATATGAAACTGGAAGGTCTGCCACATAAATATGTTTCAGCATAAACAATATGCATACCTAAATTATACAAACAAACATAATTTGTTTACCGATTACCTATCTTTTCATTGTAGGTAGATACCTAATAGTTGTTATTTAAATTAAAAATATTGTTCGATATCGTTTTTAGTGTATTGTAGATTCGGAGCATAACGTTATTTTTTTCAATCTGTAAACAACTTTTCAAAATAAAATCTTGCTTTTCTATCTGAACAAATTATCTTCAGCAAATCTTGATCCTTTCAAAAAATACCATGAGGCATTTTATGTTGAATTTTGGATCTTATTGGTAAATAGAGGAAGACATTTTTTGATTTTTCTCGTAGTTTCTATAATAATTACGAAAATACTGAAAAACGGGAAATCGTACAGTTATAGTATCATTATTTTCGATTTTTATATTTATATCATAAGTCTGTTTAAAATAATAGTTGAGGTCTGAAATTTCAACATAATACTTATATTAATTTTCTATTAACGTGGTTAACTTTTCAAAACAGTCTGGCAACTTTTATACTATTAATATAATAATTTATTAATCTTTAATTTTATCATGAGCTGTTGTTTAAGGTTTAATCGCACTCGTTCAAAGATTTAACGATTTTAAATTTAAAAAAAAACGCTGACTTCCTCTTAAATGACTTAAATTTAATTTTTTTTAAATTGATTCAATCAATTAATACATCGGATTAATACTTTATTGAAGTTCAATTTATTAAAACCAATACTCATAAGTTATAAGTAGAATTCATGACTTCAGAACATTAAAAATTTTTCTCAATAAATGAGTACATTTTGATGCATTAAACAAACTTTGTTTAATGTGCTCAATCCAACAGTGTTATAGAAATGCATGTTATGTTACGAGTTCAAATATTAAATTTTAAAGTACTATTCTTTGCTTATTTTGATAGCCTTATTTAAAAATATTTTTTACTAATTTTTCCTGGTTGTTTTGCATATTTTCTATTTTGTGATTACGTAAGCGGCAAGCCACTCACAAAATCCAGATTTCACGTCCTACAATTTTTAAATAATTTTTCCTTTGTATTCTAATAATCAAATTTTATTTTCTTGATTTTGTCATATTAATTATGGATAGTGTCAGACGCCATTGAGAATAATTTTGAAAAGTTTCAAAAGTTTTAATACGAAATCTGAAAATTTATTTTTTATAGACTATAATGAAATTGTTTAAACATTTTAAGTGGTATAAGTTCCGAACTTACAAGTTATTGCCATGCAACTGTATGATTATATTGAAAACAATACTGCCTATCTATTTATTTAAATCTTAAAAATATTGACCCCTTTTTTTAAAAACAAAATTATTTGCAAATTATTCATGATTAGTTAATATATTTTGATAGTTACATCGTGGTAAATATAGATCTTAAATTGAAATTTTCTAGATTGCGTTATTATTAATTTTCTTGCGAAGCCAAGATTTCTAAATGGGGAAAGCAAACAACACATCAGAACATAGCGAGTGTTTTATACATCATTGCTATACACCTCATACAAGATACAATGGTGTACAAATACATGAACCCCTGTTGTAGGTAGAAAGTTGGAAAAATAAGATACAAAGAGTAACTTAATTTATATACTTAATTTATGTACGTAACGATAGTAAATCATTGCTAACAAGTGTTTTTTTATGCATTTTGTCAAAAAGTTGTAAATAAAAAAAGTGAAATTAAACTCAACTTTGTTTCTAACAGTAAAAATAACTTATGATGAATCTTGTATCAAACACTTTCGAACATTTTTACGGGACCAAAAAATTTTATCCACATAAATCGAAAAAACTGAACAATTTTATACCTATAGATATAAATAACTCAAAGATTCAAATATTTTGAAAATTAAACCATATCTACAATGCTAACAATAAGTATTTGGTTATCGATTTTGATTTTGTAACATCGATTTTGTCAAAACAGAGTTTCTTTAAATTGTTTTATTCCCTTTTCCTCGTTTTTCTCCCTCTCAATCCTATTATTAATAAAAGTACAAGGAATTTAAATTTAACAGACCTACTCAATGCACTAACTAGACTCAAATTCTACTAGAAATCTCCCATAATGATTGAAGTCTAACTGTTTTCGAAATCGTATTAGTAGACAAAAAACAAATTTTTTAAGCCCAACTCACTTAGAAAACCAAAACCATCAAATACAAATTAGATAGAGCTATTATACTTTATTAATGGTTTAAACTATTAAATTATTATATTTATATGTATATAGTTTTAGTAAATCAACTTGTATTTAATAAAAATAATAAGAATTTTGTACTAATGAACAATGTTCATTTTTTTTTCTTTTGTAATAGATAGGTTTATACATTTCTTAAAAGTATTTCATGTGGTTTCAGATCAAATTTTTAAGAGATAAAACTATTACAAGATAAATCTGAAGAGAAAGGAAAACTTTTATTTTAAAAAAATGAGAACTACATGGTATAATATGTTGCCTAAAGTTCCTACATGAGCGCTTACCGCACCAAAATAAGTAAAATTAACTGGAATACACCTATTATTGAATTAGTTATTTTGTTTTTGGGAAACAAACAATACAATTTACATTAAATAACTTAAACATCTTAGGAAAAAAACTGTGTAATAAAAAGAACTAAATTTGTATGATATTAAAAAAAAACAATTGGAAAAATGTTTGAGAAAATATAGAAATATAAAAGCTAGAATGTTCTTGTAGAACCTACCTAATATAATAAACATAATATTGTGTATTGGCTTTACCCCTTTCAAAAATTATATGTAGGAACTTATTAATACATGCGATGTCCAACTGTGTTTTCCAGTGGTGATATTATATTTATATTTATTAAAATTTGTTAATTTTTTAAATTGTATCTTGTACCAAGAGGACACTATAAATAAAGGAAACTTCAATTTTTATTTCTGCCCCATAATAACCATAAATAAATAACTTATTATTTGTTCATTATTCCAAATTGTTTCAATATACTATCACTAAATATTATTCAAAACATTTCAATATATTATACATACATATTAGATGGGTACTTAAATAGTCTCTTAGTAATATCTGTTTTAATTTCTAGAGAAAAGGTATAAATTACTTGTATTATAGTGCTGTGATTATGATTTCCTATCTCAAAAATGTTGGAGTAATCTATTTAATAAAATTGTTTTAATTCTCTTCAGAGATAAAAAAAGCTAATATTAAGAAAATATTCATCATGACATATATGTATGTATGCAAGATAAATATTTGTAAAAAAATATCTATTATAAATCACTTAAAGTGAAATAGATTCTAAAAAAGTATATACTTTCCGAGATAATAAGTGTCTTATCGAGAATTGATCACTGTATATTATGTCCCTCTGATATAAAATCCGATAAAAAATATGAAAATTAAAAGTGATATTAGCATTGAGAAAGACAATGAAACATTCTGTATAAAACTATAAAATATGATGTTTACATATGGACTATGGTACCTACATAACCATTTCCGTAATATCTATATGTACTTTGATTTATTTTTTTATCTGTTTATGACATTTTTGTTTTAGTTTTTATTGGATAAATTAATTCTACTTTATGGTTGTTATAAATCTTGGACAACATCTGATAATGATAACTAGTATATTATATTATTAATGATTATAAAAACTATAGTAAAATTCATAGAACTCATAGAATGTAAATAAATAGTAATTATTGTTAATGGACAATGATAATATACCTATTATATTTCCACTTATGTACCTAATTGTATTTTTGTTTGTATACCTACTCGAGACTAATTATTACATGTTTAAAAATTAAATAAATATAGGTACCTATAAAATATATCTAAGTAGGTAAGGAAAGTATATTTTATACATGATAGGTGTACATATACTATATATACATTTACATTTATTTTTGAGTATTAGGTAACTAACCACTTGAACAATTGTTGTTATTTTGATATTTTAATAGATTAAAATCAACAACATGATTTCAATTTTTAATTTTAAAAAATAAACAATTAAAACAGTAACTTAAACTTAAGGGATTTGAAACAATTTTTCTTATCTGTCTTTATTTAACAAACACACATCAAAGCAATTTAGATGAATAGTTTGCCTATTGATGTAGATATATTATAGTGAAGTGGTAAGAGTTTTGAAAATAGATTTATATTCAGCATGAAGTGTTCATGAAATCAGCCAGGCCACTTTTTTGAATTTTAGTTTTTAATTTCCAAAAATTTATAAAAATATATTAAATAAACTAAAAAAAAAATTGAAAAAAGTAGCCTGACCAATCTTCTGTATATTTCACAAAGAATTTAAATCTGTTGTCAGAACTTAAATCGTTTCATTGCATCAAACAAACTGATGATAAAATTGTTTTATACATTTCTATGCTATGTATGTGTTAGATAAAATAGGGAATCTGCGTTCCATATTGAATGCCCTTAATACATTACTTCACAACATAAATTATTTAGATACCATTAAAATCAAAACTGATAACAATATAAAAACATATTAATATATTAGTACAACTAAAGTTAAGTTTTATATAACTATAGTTTTAGCAATAATTAAGCAAAAAAATTAAACAAAAACATCTATTTAGCTTTAATCACTAATGAATTGTTTGGAACTTAAAAATGATTTTGTTAAATATAAATTATTTTCAGACTAATAATTTTAAAAATTAATTTTCTTTATTATTGAACTCTACAATATGTTCTAATTTGACAAGAAGTAAAATTGACAAAAATTTTTACAAAGTATTGAAATGCGATAATAATAATATATATAGAGAATATATAGAAAATATCATCAACTACCTTCAAAAATAGTCCATCAAGAAATATGCTCAGAACAAAAGTGGAAATAAACCTAAGTTATTTTCATAATAAATTTTAGGTCAGATATCAGATATCTTAGGTAAGTATTTTATTATGTAGTCTCAAATTATAGAAGCCATAAATTGCAATTTGATCAAAAATTATATTACACCAATTATACATAGGTAGGTACTTAAATAATTTTAATTTTTATATGTTTTAAATTTCATAAGGTGTTCATATACCAATATTTATATTAACCACCAGCAACTACTATATAGGCTATAAAAACAAGAAATAGGTTAATCAACCATATGTGATTGTAAAAATTATAATTATTTCAAGTTAAAAATTAAATTTTAAATCGGCACCATTTTTAAATACCCATACTTTACCTAGTTATTTTACCCATAGACTTAACATATTATACTATTTTACATACATTCCATCCAAAATATCTTAAGTAATCATAAACCCATTCATATTTGTTTAGTATATATAATTTTTTAGATATTCTACATTACCTACATACTTATATTATATAATTAATATTTAATAGAAATTCTTACAATATTATAAGGCTTTCATAAATACTTAATTCAATTAAAAATATAAAAATTGAATACAATTCAACATAATTTAAACAGATTAAATCTTAGTCAGGTTTAATACAATTAAGAAGTGTATTATTTTATAAATTGCATGAGATGTAGGCATCTACTTATAATCAACTACTCTTAATTATCATAAAATAAATTAGTTCCCAAATAGGTAGTTATTTTATAATGAATAATTATTCTTTGTTTATTTATAATAATTTACTGAAAGGTCATCATATTAAATTATAAAATGTATTTTATATATAATACAATGTTATAATTTATAAATATTTATAATAAATTCATAAAATAGATGATATCAATTGCGACAAAAGGAAGTGACAATCACTTTCATTTTGAACTTATGATTGATGGAACTCTCATTATGTCTACATTATACCTGCTTTCATACTTACATTAAATTACTCGATTATAGATAACTACATTATTTAGGAACATACTGGTAATGTAAAGCAAAATAATTTTTACTAAGATAACTTCTATCAACAAAAAAAAATTCAAAGGTTTAGTATGGATCTGGTTATATTAATTTTTATACTTTTCAAATTGAATTCATAATGTCTTTATATTTTAATATTTTAAAATATACCAACTAACTTAAATATATATTAAGATCCATTAAGTGCCATATCTAATATATTTGTCTGTTAGAATAATATTTTTAATTTTTTAAAAAATATTGTATCATTATAATCTATAAACACTTATAGGTACCTTCACTTTAGATATTTTTTACAATATGGCAGAATAATATTTAGATAAATATTTATTATATTACTTATCATTTTTTACAAAGATACCTATTAAAATTATAAATTTGTTAGTAGGTACCTATACTTAATATTATTATAACATAAATGAAGAATATAGATTTTTAATAAGTATTCAAAAAATTTTAAATGTACATTGACAAGATATTTTGTGTTTGATTAAGAAAAATTTGTTTACATAACGCTATAATTTCAACTTAAACTTTTCAAATAAGTAGGTAACTAAAACTAATATACCTCAGTTGTGAACTAACATAAAATAGGTATATAAAATATTTTATGGATTAGATACCTATGCATAAGTGCACCTATCTGGTCCCTACCAACACTTACATATCAAGTTTAAGAAGATAAACATTTTTTTTTCATTTAAGGTTACCTATTGGTTTTAATTAAAATGTTCAAATTCGTATAGAAAAACAAAAATGAAGGTATTTTCAGAGCATAATATTTAGCAATAGGCAACTTAAATACTAGGTAGTATATTAAAGTAATTTATATGTTCATATGAATCAGTTAACACAAAGTTTATTGATAACTTCAAAGATCTTTGATGACATAAGATTCTTACTAAGTAATGTCCCTAAACTAGGCAGTTTTGTGGTCAAATACCATGGTCAAGTTTATGAGCAGATTGTTTTCTTATCACCGAAGGAGAACACCCAACGTTCTACTTTAAATACTAAGAAGTATGAATATAATGTTAATTTTATAATGGCTTACCCTTATCCGTAAGTATGACTTCAGTCCGGCCGAGTGCCCGATGTTTCTATAAAGCACATTCACGTCACTCACGCACTAGCAAAATGTTTTTCGGTTGACAAACTCGCACTCGACACTAACGACAGCCCAGCGGCACGACCAAGGAAACTTGTACACAAAGTTTTCTGCTAAGACGGTGCACTACACATTATAGACACGATTTTATTTTTCCACTTTTTAATTTATTTTTATTTTTTTATCGAATTAATAATAATAAAAAAAAATTATATTATAGTGATACGCGACTAGAGTGATAAAAATTGGGTGCGGCTTCCGTAGAGAACTGTCCTACAGTACGGGCGATGTACACCCCACCACAATCGAAACTACTGACCCGCTGGGTAAACTGCAGACAAGCCGTTTGACGTCATCAATATTCCTGGAATAAAAAATTTAATTAGGTAGGCTTCTGTTTTCTCCATTATTAAATATTGATGAAACTGATGAAAGGTATTTTTACACACAGTTTCACATCAGTCTGTGGTAAATTTACATTATAATATAGGATTGTACAAATTATTCATTAGCTTTAATACTGTTATAGGTAATATAAATAACCAAAAAAAAGCATGACGTCATTAATGGCGTAAGCTTTAGGTGGGAAATTTGAAAAGTTTTAAATGTTTGATTGTACATAATTATTACTCAATGATATTATGGGCTTCCATTTATTTAAGATTAAAAACCTCCTACGACCATAAAATTAAGTATTATACAATTTATACCTATTTTGATAATCCCAATTATTTGTGTACAATAATAGTACCCATGTGGCTATGTATAAACAAATAAAACTTCCACTGTTCTTCTTAATCGCCTATTAAAAGTTGTAATACTTAAATTTTATACTTAATTTATTATTATTATTATTTATATTTATATGATTATATATCATAATTATAAAGAACCCGATAATTTCACCGATTGTTTCATCGTTGTTCATTTCACTGAAAAAATAATTTGCCGCCATCGTTTCACTGTCATTTTGCCGCCATAACTAAATTAGATCCATTATATAAAAAAATTAAATCAAATGTTATACCGGCAATAAGTATATAGTTAAAAAACATACATATATAAATTAAAATAGTCTATGAACATAAAAAAAAATGATATTTTGTTACACAAAATATTAGATTTGTTATATGATTATTATATATGATATTAGTTTTCAATTTAATTTAATTTAATTTCTTAAATGTTCTATTTAAAATAGTTAGGTAGGTAAATCAAATAATTATTTTAAACATCAGAAATCATAAATAAAATAAAAATATGAAATTAATTGTATTGGTTTTTGTAAAACTTAAAATTGTAAAGATACCTACGATACTATTTTTAGGAAATTGGTATTATTTAAAGTGTGAGCCAAGATTTAATAAATATTGAAACAACTCAATATTATATTAAATTATTGTATTAAATTAACCACTACTGTTATACCTACCTAATCTATCTGTATAAATTATATTGAACATAACTTAAAAAATGGGATAAGCAAGATACTTTAAAATGAGTACCTAACTATATAGATACACTGATTTTCAGTAGGTACCTACCTATCTAGAAACTAAATAGCAGGTGTAAAAAGATAGGTACTTATATGTTAACATACAACATAAGTATGTACTTAGCTATTTACTATTTAGTAATATGTAATTTACAAATATTGCAATACAAGATACATAATACTTTTATTTTGAGTATTTAAAAACGAAATACTCGGTAGATATCTAGTACCTACCTAATCAATACTTGATACCTACATTAAAATTCATTGTAATAATTATATCCATGTCAATACTAGGTAGATACCCTATATATGTACTGATATATAATATATGCACTATTTATACAATGTCACAAGTGCCTACAACCTATACCTACCTATATACCTATAGGTATATAATTTATCAAAACTATTTAAACTTCATTCATAAATTAAAAAGAACTGATATTGCTGGCGGTACTTAATTTAAAACATTTTTCAAACTAAACTTTTCAAATATAATGCGTAATCATGTTACCTATCGACTATCATCACATAATATCTATAGTTCCCCGAACTTAACATAACGTTTTTCCAACATGTACTCTTAAAATATTGTAAACCGTTCAAATTCATGTTAAATTTTGAATAAGTATTATGTTTAGGATGTATTCGAACATTTATTCTGAATACTTTTAAAGAGTAATTTACCCAAGTCATATTCGATATTATGCTTAAATTTCTAGTTCGTAATTTGTTTAATAAAAACACTTAATGCCTATACCTAACTAATAAAATGTACAAATTATTTTTAAGAGATCAATTATTCCACCATTATTACTACTGCAGAAGCATAGATAATAAAATAATGGATAGGCTATTTTACCTGCCTATCTTGATTAAATAGGTACCTACTATCTTCATGCTATGTGTAAATTTATAGTTGTTTTTAGAGACCAGCGAGTATAATTTTATCACGAACAATTAAATATAGGTTCAGAAAACTCCTTGTGCCACCTAGATACACTACTTCTTGTTATGCTCAAAATCTAAAAAATTAGAAGATCGATTTTTGAAAATATTAAAAAGTATTTTAAAAAATTGAGTAATTTGTTTTACTAGAACTCAAAAATTAAGTTCAAAAAGTTAATTTAAAAAATACTATTAGATTTGGGATCAAAAATATATTTTCAAAAAACGAATTCTCTTGGAGTTAGTTAGAATATTATACGTATAGATTTAGGTACTCTAAAGCTAATAATAAATAGGTACCTAATTCTAGTTTTTTGGTAAGTAAACAAAAAATATGTCATAATGTTTACAGTATTAATCATTTACGAAATACTGTTATCTTGATCACCCGTGCAGACTATACAATTTTAAATTTTTCATTTACCATCACATATTTTGATATTTTAATAAAAATATAAACAAATTATTAAATTAGTTTTGTGGACCGTGTGTTGCAACTACTGCATAACTTCAAGTTTCTTTAACCCATTTTTATAACACCAATAGCTATTTTCTCTGATTTTCTGTAGTGTATACGTAGGTATGTATTTAAGTTTGATTACCAATGATTGTGAGAGGGTGAGAGATTGTGAATGCAATTGCTTATAATTAATAGGTGGCAGGTGCATATTTTTATTTTTCGTATTGCACATTTGATATTTCATAATACACATTGTTTGTCCTAGTTAACACAAAAATAGTCACTAAATAACACTAAACTAATTGTTAGATTACTAAAAAATCAGATGAAAAAAAAATAATTATACCTATTTCAGGAAAAGATGCTATGAAATATTTAACTAAAAAAAAAAAGATCATTCAACTAACTTAATAAAATAATGGACCAATATGGAGCTTGGAGAAATGTTTATTATAGAACTATAAACTTGATTTGCACCTACTGTGAAGTATAATTTCATGATCATAATAATATATACCTATTATATGTTACCTATGGTTAGTCTTGAAAATTGGATAATATCAAATTTTCGTTTAGTAAATAATAGTGATTATTTTGGGATATTTAAATTTAAAATTATTATATTTCAAGTGTCTTGCTCAAAAATTAATAAATACTGAGAAAAATAAATACAACGTAATAGCAAAGATAATATTCTTCCTTTAAATTTGATAATATTAAAATTAACAACACAATATTGGTTCTACTGTTCAAAAATTTGGCGTTATCTAATCTACAACATGAACTACCCATATACATATACATATAAGTACCTAATGCTTGAATTAAAAATATTGAGACAAAAAAATTTACCGATAAAAAAATGTGATAATTTAATTTTAAATTCACCCAAACTAATAATAATTACTTCAGTTTGTTTTCATATTTTATTTTGATTCCTAGTATATATTATTATCATCTAATCTATAAAAGGGCAAAAACATTTCTGGAAGTCAGTAAATTTGATATTTACTTATCAATTTTTTATTAATATTTCTCCATCAATTTTTATTAACAGTTCTGTATTCTATAAAACATTAGAGAATGTAGATATACTAAAATAATTCTAAGAAAAAAAAAATGTACTCTGTCCCCTCTAACTTAGGTAAGTACTGATTATACCTATATTAGGATATAACAATATAATAAATAGTATAAAAATAATTTTAATATCTATATATTTAATGTTAATAACAGAATACCTTTATGAGCCTTGGTCAAATATTTTTATATAATAATCAATGATATTAATAACATAAAGTAAAATTATAAAACACAATATATATAAAAAAAAAAAAGTAACGTACATGTAAATACTTGCTTTATAAGTTTATTGACATTTCATGCTAAATACAAAAATTAAAATTTTGTTTACTCATATAGGTATTAATGAATACAAAACGAAATAGTAATAACTAGTCACTACAAAGAATTAAATAAAACATACATTTTGTATTTAATCATTATCTTATTTATAACAAATAAAAATAATTTAAAAGTACTCAAGACTTTGCTTAATTTTGAATAATATAATATTTAATTGTGTTAATTTTTGTATGAGTATAAAACTTTATTTTTTTTTTTTCAATTGCTATATATTTTATAAAACTAATATTAACTAGAAATATCTAGTAAATAAAAAAAAAAAATAATAATACTATATCTAATATTTTGTGTTATTGTATTTCCTTACATGATTAAAGTACAAACAAGTA
This sequence comes from Cinara cedri, assembly GCA_902439185.1. Lineage (NCBI taxonomy): Eukaryota > Metazoa > Arthropoda > Insecta > Hemiptera > Aphididae > Cinara > Cinara cedri. The sequence continues at coordinate 100,874 of CABPRJ010001485.1, read as the reverse complement.
GGTAAATTATTTTTCCTAAAAAGTTCTTATATAAAAAATAACCAATTATATATATGTATGTATATATATATATATATTTAAATTTAAACAAAAATATAAATTATACTACATAATTAAAATAAATAATACTATAATTATATACATAACCAGTAACTCTAATGTGTATACAATAATATAGGTAAATATTTTTACGTTTAACTTATTAATTGTTCATTTTTTTAACCTAGTCCTTATGAATTACTTATATTAAATAACAATTTTTAAAAACTATTTTTGATTAGGTTTTTGATTATTAATTTAATAGTTAAAGAAAAATAATAATAATAATGATTTGGCATCAATAAAAGTGTTTAATACATGCAGTGCTTTTTTTTGAAAAGCAAATAATTTTTGGTTAAGTGATGGTCATTACAGTTTTAGCTTTTTGTACTAAATTAGTCATTTTAGAGAATTGGTAGTGGCAATTTTCAGTCTTTGTCTTATACATGTGCAACATAGGAAGGTGGAAGACATGTTCTATTTTAAAGTACCAATTAATATAGTGTAGTGATAAGAATTCTGAAAGCAGATTTGAATATGTCATAAAGTCTACTCAAATTTAATCAAATCAAAATTAAATTATCCACTTTATTTATTTTAATACCTCCAAAAATTAAAATATTACATTTTTTTAATTACTAATTTTTATTATGATTTATTTTAAGATTTAAAGGGGCAAAACAAAATGGAGGTAAGTTGATTTTAAGTTGACTTGATAACAAATTTAAATCTGTTTTCAGAATTATTATCGCTTCACTTAACTATTAGGTACATTGGAAATAGAACACATTTAAATTCCTATGTTGCACATGTAAGACAAAGACAGAAAATCACAGATCCTGTATCCAGATCTAATATCCTTAAAATTAAATCTGTCAATATTAATTCATCTGTTATTTTGAAAAATCTAACAAATTATAAATTAACTATTTTATAGTTTAGTTTTGTCTAATAAAATATTGTTAAATAAGTACAATTTGTTAAAACTTAAAAACTAATTAGAATTCAAAAATTCTGCCAACTGGTCTTTAGGTTTCATAATAATAATAATAATCCATCCTAAAACTGCACCATAACATCGACAGCAATTCAATGCTCGCCAAGTCTCTAAAACTTTGGCTTCAACTTTACTTCCAGACATAATAGCTGTATCATATGTGGTGCATGCAAATGCTGCTAAAGCTGTTAATACACTTAGGAATAATACCTGAAAAATAAATAACAAACAATAAATATTATTATTGTCAACAACATATTTCTTTGGAAATTATTTAAATTCAGCTTTTTAAAAGGGTGTTACAATTGAATAATTTACACCCAATAGTTATATTTAAAAAAGAAAGATATAAAAAAAGCAATTGTAGAAACTAGAAATAACTTTTTATTTTATTGTACTTACTAAAATATATTTTGGTTTGAAGCTTTCACATTTGTACAAGTCAAAAATATCCAAAACTGTACACATACATACAGTTGACAAGAAGAAAAAGGACATCAATATTAATGGTGAACGCTGAGACGCTTCACCTAAAAATAATTGTGCTAATGCTACTCCTGCTAACAAACCTTGACTAACAGTGCCTAATGATGCAAATATTCTTTGAGCTCTAGCTGCAATTGGTTGTAAATTACTATAATTGACTGAACACGGTGGATTATTTAAATGATTAAATAAATCATGTTGTTCAGATCTAATAAAGCGATTTTTGTCTTGTACGTAAATAACAATTTTATTAGCATCATTTGTGCTTGTTGGATGTGTTGGGTTTGATAATGGACTAGTTGAGCTATGTATATCATCTCTAACTTCTTCTAATATAGCTGCAACTGTATTGGGACTGGTGTCCATTTTTTTAGTACAAAATTAAATGACTGATATCAACTGTAAAACCATCACCTAAAAATAGAAAAATAAAAATATACTTAGAGAGCAATACAATAAATTCATAAACTTAGCAATAAAACATTATTTTAATTTTATTTATAAACTCTTAAAGAGTTTACCAGAACATATAAAAATTTATTGAGCTGTAATGTTTTTTAATAAATAAGAAAAATAAAATAAAACACATGTTGATGTTGGGAAATAATCAGAACGCAAACGACCTCTTGGTTAACAAGATGAAATTTGAAGCAGTGGACCACTTTTGGAAGTAAACATTAATAATAAGAATAATATGCACCAGGAAGTAAGTGAAAACATTATGAGTGGGAACAGGTGTTATTGTAGCATAATCATTTTACTAAAATCAAAACTACTCTCATGGACATCAAAGGTACTTCTTTATCACAGCTACTTGTGCCCAATAATAACTTATGCTTGCGAGACATGGTCCTTGACAAATAAAAAAATAGTCTAAACATACATGGACAACAATTCAACCAAGATACAAATACATATTAGAGAAGAAGAAATGATGAATTGTACAACAGACCAAATATCTTATTTTAATTTTTGAGATTATCAGGAATAAACGGCTAATGGTTCGGACATACTTGGAGAGTAGACGGGCAACTAATAAACAAAGTACTCTTGGAAAAAAAAAACAAAACAAGACCCCCTTAGAATACCCAGAACCCGGTAGATTGATGTAATAACCAGAGACCTGAAAGAGATAAACCAGAACGTAACCTTTAAGTTAACTTATAATAAAGATAAATGGCGAGACCACTTAACGAACTGGTAAATTGAAAAAAGAAAAAGAAAATAAGATATAGAAATGCATGAATATTAAAAGTAATGGTCCTAAATTTTACATTTACAGTATTTATAGTAGAATCACCAAAATGCCACGATACATTAAGAACTTCATCTGTGTCATTAGTCTACCATTTTTTTTTTAAATAAACCAAAATAACTGAAAGTTTACATTAAAAAAATACCTCAAATTATATATATCTACCTGTTAGCAAAAAGAAATTTAGTGTCATAAATAAAACATATAATGAATCGTGCAACCAATTTTCAAGCATTTTTGAGAAGCTAAACAATATATTTCCAAAAAAAAAAATATAAAAACATGAAAATTTCGAATAGCTACAAAAATCACTTTTTTTGAAAATTAAATCACACATGGGATGTACTGATAAATGTATTTCCAGTTGAAGTAATAAAAAAATATGTCTATAATTTTGTTAAAAAAATAACTTTTTAATTCACTAACAAGATGCGAAATGGTACAAAAAGCTCTATTGTTATTTTTTATTAGAGCAAGAATTCTGATACATAAGTTATTAACAGACATGAAAAAAAACACATAGTAAACCAATATATTTTTTATTACAATCAGAATCTAAATAAGTACATAACATAAACTGTTTAATATTTACATTTTATACAAAAATACTTATTATGAATATAATACTTAAGGGTTGGTCAGCCATGGGACCTAAACAATTTATAGTGGGTCTGGGTCAACCTGGCCTACCCTTGGTACCATAACTGAATATCTAATACATATATTGAGACACACAAATCAAATTGTAAATGTGGAGAATTTTAATAACATTGTCAGTATGTAGAACAAATATTTAAATAGATATCAAAAATGTATTTAATGAGATATTTATTAAGTTTATCAGTCTTATTTTTGTTCATGATGTACAAGATAGTTCACGTTCATATAATAATAACTAATAGGTAATATAATTTAATATATAATAGTCAGTATACTAGGAAGTATGAACAAACAATTGATCTGAATTCATAAATTTATTATTTGTATTATAAATATTATAATAACTAACCGTTTTAAAATTATGGCAGTATAATCCAAAACATTTATGTTCTTATATTTACTATAAATTTATTTAAATTTACAGTTAAAACAACACTTGCCTTTAAATACTAAACATTGTAACATACAATTTGTAAATTCTTAATAAAAATGAGAACATTTCTGAAAAATTTAACAAATAATAAAACAAATAAACACTGATAGTGATAAAAGCGCGAAATAAATTGATAAATTAAAACCAAGGAGAATGAGTTGAGAAGTCTTTGAACTTTGTAAAATATCAGAATGACGTGTGATACAAATTACTAATACAAATGATAACGTAAATAAACGAATTCGTAATTATTTGTTAGTTTATGAATTTCTTCAATACTGAATTAAATTTTATTTGTATCTTGAAGTTTTAAAATTATTTATTAGTTTTATTTGTTCTCATTTTAGTTTAGTTATAATGTTTGATAATTTATCTATTTGGAAATGGCATATGGTAAAGTATTGAAATTATTGTTTTACTAATTGAAATACTAGTTTCTCATGAAAAATGGTTTTAAAAATAAATTTCATATAAATATATATATATAAATATTTTTTTTTTGTAAATGCCCTAGGGCTTTGTTATTTAAATGACCTAAAGGTCTTTATAAATATGTTTAACAAGATATATCTTACATACTAGATGTTAATATATACTTTACACATTGATGAAGTCACACTTCTAATGATGTACCTACCCTTGATAGATGGCATTGTTTCTTTCAAACCAGTAAGCTACTCTGTGATGGTTCAAAGAGCGAGTTTTTGGTTTTGTTGTATTATATTATATCAATGTTGAACTTACCGGCACAACCCCACAGTTGAATGCCATATGTCAAAATTAATTTTATGATAGCTAAATATAGTAGACTTTTGTTTTCTATCTAACTCGGGGTAGGGTCCAACTTACCAGTAGAGCTTTCACTTTTTTTTCTTTAATCTGTATTTTTTCCTAACAGACATAGTGTTTCCAGTTCAAATGAGAATCAAGATGCATTCCAAGATATTTTGTTGAATCTTTTTGTGGGATTAATGTTTGATTTAACACAGTTTGGATTTTTTTTTTTTCAGTTATACATAAGATAATTGATGTGTACTGACATAACTCACCATTTATTTAAATTTTCCAATCTCTTGTGTAGGCAAAATTGTTGTTAATTGACTTTTTTAAGTTAATCAGTTACAGTTAACTGATTTTTACTTGTAGACAAAATTGTCGTATCATTAGAAATATATTTTAGTATAAATATATACTTATTGTATACCTCATTTATGTATATATTACATCATTATTTTATCATGAACCAATTACCTTATGGTTATTTATGAAGATGTTGGTTTTGTTCAGTCATTAAAGAATCCTATGATAACTTTACAGTATACAATATTTTAAATATTTACCATCAATTTTTGAATATCAAATGACAACCTATATGATCAAGCCCAATTCATAAAAAGAATAGATACTTTTTTGAAAAATTGGTTCCTATCCATAACACTATTTAGTTAAAATAAGAAGTTTAAAATTGAGGCCAAAATAATAGGACATTGTCATCTAAAAATGAATGTATAATTTATTAGGTACCCTAATCCTTTTAAGTTTTATGTACTTAAATTAATATTTATGTATTTTATTTAAACTTTACATCAAACAACTATATTCATTTTTCAAATTCATGAAAAGTATTAATAATTTACTGTTTCAAATGTTAATATATAAATTATTTAATAAAATTATATTTGAATATAGGACTTTGTTGGACAGAAACATGCTGAATATTTATTTAGAACCATTATTTCACTATGTGGGGTAAGTTTTAATTATACATTAATCTATTCAAATAGCTTAAGCTTTATTTGTATCATTATAATTTAATATTTTTGTTTTTAGTTTGTCGGTTTTATTTTGGGATATGTAAAAGAGCAATTTTCAATTACAATTGGTCTAACATTAATTGGATTTTTTGTTTCTGCTATAGTAAGTAAATTAATGTATATATTGTATGACAAGTAAATTGATGATTTTAGACATTTATATGAAACTTAATTTTTGGAATATCAATATTATGGTTAAATAAAAATATATTTTTTTTTTTTGTGGGGGTGGCTTTATTTTTTATTTGTACAGGTGTACCGATACCATTAAATCTTATTTCAAAAACAATTTTAGTTTGCGAACAACGATTTTAAGTGAATATTAAGGTTTAGATTATCGCTGAACAAAAAATATCATATGTGTAAATCATGAAAATGTAATAAAAAACAAATAAGATCCTATAGTTGATGAAGAGTATATCAACAAAATTATTAGCCTCAAAATACAAAAGATAGTATAAAATTAAAAACTTCTTTGGTAATGTTAGTTGATTTTATCAACATATGAATGTATTTTCGTTTCGTAATTAATAACTTTGTCAATATGGTTATTTTTCTTAACAACATAAGGACCTTATTTATTTCTTATTATAATGTAATGATTTACCTTCATGCCATTTTTTGTTCAGCAATAATTTAAACCATAAAACAATTAAAAACATACCAATTGTGTTATTCACCTAAACTAGTATTTTTCTAACCTTTTTTACATAACACGCATTTTAGATTTTCAAAAACTGTACACTTCTTATTTCAAAAAAAAATTGAAGTTGGTGCTTTGCTACAAATAAATTGATATATGGCTCAATGAATACTAACATTACTCTCAAATTTCCCTTTTCACATATTTCTAATCGATTCTAAATTTATGAGGAGTTGTTGAATTGCACTAAAGCCTTACATTTAAATATGTCAACGGAAAGGGAATAATTGATAACTCCATTTCTTTTTAAACTAGAGGGTATATAGATTTGTTTGAGATTGTTTGAGTCAAAACAACTCGTATCCATTGTGTTTAAAATAAATTTTGGCTTCTTCAGTGTGCTTGAATTGATCGATGCATGTTCTGTATATCTGTTAAAATTATTAGTATACCCATTTTGGTATAATAAGGTCGTTGATATGGAAGGCTAGAAAATCCTGGAAAATAATCATGTGAACTGTAAAATTCTGGAATGCAAATTTCACAGACTAGAAAATGGCAGGCTGTAAAAATTCAGAATATGAAACACTAAAATTGTCTGGACTGTAATCGGCTGAATAAATAAATGCTCAGATCAGAATATTCCGGACTGTAAAAATCTGGAAAACATAAATACGCACACTGTAATGTCCTGAGCAAGAAATTTTCGGAATGTCACGCACAAGAATAATTTGGAATTTTAAAAACACTATTAATACTGATAATTATAACTCCGGGTCTGAACATGTCTATCGGTTTTTTTTTCGTTAAATTCCGGAAAGTTCTTGTCCGGAACATTTACAAAGTTTCATATTCCGGACTTTTACAGTCCTCTGTTTCTTGTTTCTAAATTTATATATAACGGAATTTTACAGTCTGAATAAATGCTGCTAATGATTTTTTTATACCATTAATGGTTTTAAGGTGTACTTGGTACATTTTTAAGTCTAGAATTTGTTTTGTGGTTGATTATTTAGAAATAAATTAAATTCACATTGACTAATTTTGTCTTTAAAATACATAATTCACAATTATGACAATAACTAACTACAGAGCTATTTGGACTTTGTGACCTTTGTTTTAGGTGTCAATGTTTTACGCAAGTCCAAATAATAATATACAATCTTTATGAATATTTATTTATTAATTATGAAATACTTTCTTATTTTCAGTTAACTATTCCACCGTGGCCCTTTTATTCTCGTAATCCACTCAAATGGCAAAAAGTAAAAAAGGCAAAAAAAATTGAACACAGTCTAACCTATGATGAATATAAAGAAGACAAAAAGAAAGAAAAAAAGAAATTAAAGTGAATTAGTTCATTACATATTGTTTTTACGTTAATATCATTCTATTATGTTATATAATTTATACTCATTTATTTGAAATAAACAGAAATTATTGTATAATATTTATATATATATATATATATATCAATTAAATTTATAATTGAGATAAGTATGTATAATTGACTAGGTTTATTTCACTAGGTAATTGTTTCTGTTTTACTTTGCTCATTTATAACTGTTAAAATGTTAAAAGTAATAAACTGTAACATTTGAAATATTAACCATTTGGAAAAATATAAGTATAATAATAAAATAATGATTATAATTTTAAAAAAGGCAGACATACTTTGCACAATAGGTGGGCCACTGTTATATGTGAGAAGTTAGGATATGGAAGGGAATTTAATTTATATCTACGCAACAATAAACCATTGCTAATGAAAAATGATTTGAAGTGAAGTTTCTTTTACACATTTACATACATTTTCCCATTTTTTTCCAATTATTATGAAAACTGCTTGGAAAATCGAGAAAATAATCACCTTCAAGTATCAGCCAGATAAAATTTCCTTTCAGAAAAGCTGTCACAGTTGAAAATCAAAGTGAAATTTCTGGTAAAAATGTTGTTCACAGATTAAAAAATAAACATTTTACGACCAATACATTCCTCACTACGTCCAAATCTAAAAAATTCTATTATATTTTTAAAATGTTTTTATATAAAAGGAAATTAATAAAGAAGTTAACAGGTTAAATAGGATAACATAAACCTAATTTTTAAGACATTTTCGCCAAAAATTATTTACTCAAAGATATTTAAATTTTACTATAAGCATGATTTGAGAAAATTTATCTTTATCATATTTTTTTTACAGATGTAAAACTTGGACTCTAAAAGAAGATAAATAGGGTAGTGTCTGTTTTTGAAATGTTGTGTAATAGGAAAATCATAGGTACCTCCTATGACTAAACCAATATTATTGAGGATGCACAAGTTTTGAAGAGCCTACAAATAATGAAATAACTAGGTACATTATACTCATATATGCGAGCAGTCTTATACAAACATTAGATTGATATTATTTTGTATTATAAAATATTGTTACATAACATGTTAGCTACAAATTGTTCTCGTTATTTTTTGGGGATTCATAAGGTGACAAGTTGCACCTATGGAAAATATTGTATGCCATGCGAATACAACTCATGAAGACAACACCTGCTTTAATAAACATATTAAAAAAAACTGAAGCTAGGGTTTGTTGGACACTTAATACAAGAATTAAATTATAACCTATTACACAGTGTTGATATTACGATTCGCAAGGCCCTGGATAAATTTATATTTTTGCAAGACTTTTTTTTTAGCGTACCACTCCTCTCGCCTAATAATTGTACCTAATAACCCAACACTTAGCCACAGCCGGAAATACTGTTTGATAAGAACGCGCGTGTACGTGTACCTGTTTTTCCCAAAAACATCGTTACATTTCTATAAAATATATTTTTCCAGTTTTACGCTCTTTTTAAATTATACTGTACTTTTGTATGGGTTCACAAACGCGAGGCCCTTAACGTAAGCCCCGCTAACGCCGACCCTGATTACAGACTAATGAAAGGTAAGGTCAAAGGACGTTGTAAACAAGGTCGATAAGGATGTCATGGCTAAAAAAATATTCGACAATTGACTGAATCGCCAGTGGCAATAGACTTATTCATAGCAATGCAAGACAAAGATCTGTTCTAGCAGCTAGTTATTGGTCTAATAAATGGTAATTAACCAACACCAGTATCGAGTACCTATACTACGAGAACAAGTTAGGTATCCATTATTATAAGTAGGAAGTTGAGAAGGTAGGATACAAAAATGAATTTAATTTATATTTGTAATCAACAACAACTAATAAGCCATAATCAAAATACAATTCTGAGCGATGTTTAGAGGAGGGTATGGTACACGATTATGCATAATATAATAAACTAAATATTAAATGCCTAGAAAAGACTAATAAATATTAAGGAATTCTATAAAAATGTTAGATCTTTACGAAAAATATTAACCGGATAACAACAAAAACATAAAATTGAAAATAATGAAACCATTATTTCCGTCAACTTTCTCGTTCTTTCTACGCTATTTTTCCGATTATTTACATTATAATGAAAACTGGTTTGAAAATCAATACCTACACATGACTTTCTTAATAACAAACTAGATATAAAATGCAAAAAAAAAATGTCTTGTAATTTTGTATTAAAGCAAGATTTTTAGTATTAAACAAATTATAAACATTTATAATAATGAAATCATTACGTTAAAATTTGTCAGTTTTAGATTCAGATAATCAGAGCGAAGCGCGAGATATCTATTGGTTTTACTATGATTTTACTAAATGCTATGTTTTAATTTTTAATGTCAGTGAGTAACTTTTTTACAGAAAACTTGCTCCAATGTATCAAGTGTGGCCCTTTTTCTAAAATAACATTTTATCTAGTTGGTACATTGGGAATGTCATTGTTTGATTTTCGAAGGGGTTTTCATAATAATTGAAAAACACCGAATAAGTAAAGACGAACAAATTTACGGCGTATGGTCTTATTATTTTAAATTTTTACAAACTATATTTTCTAGCAGACATCTTGATTCCATCAAATAACTACACGAAATGTTTTTTCTCGAATTTGTGTTCACTCTCTAAGCAGTTTTTTTAATAAATTAGAAAAACACATAGAAAGAACGAACAAGTTAACGGAAATAATGGTTTCATTATTTTCAATTTTGTTTTACTGTAATATAATTTAGTTTAAAGTAATTGTAGAGACTTGAAATGTCAGAAAAATCATATCTGTATTATTATAAACAATTGTGAACAATAATTAATAATAATAATAATTGGCTAAGCTTGATAATAATAGGATTAATAGGTATATTATTATGTCTATGATAATACATTTATTATTATCAAATTGGGATGTACATTGGATAGGAATCAACAATAATAAGTTGGAGGTAGGTAAATAATGTTTTCCTATTTATAATTATTATATTGCGTAATTTGTATTTGTGTATAATTAATTTATAAAAGTTATCTTGTTTCACTTTTGGTAGGTTTGTTTTGTTCTGTGCAAGCATAAAACTGAAATGTAATGAATAAAAAGTTCTTCTAGATTTTTTTTTTTATAAAAAAAAGCATGGAAAGGTTGTTTAAAATAAACAAAATAAAAACCATTGTTTGGATAACTATGCATATTGATACAGATAAAGAGAATGATCCATCTAGATTCATCAAGATAAATCACACAGAAGTTATTTCATTTTCAGTTAAAGTTAAATGCATTGAATCATTGTGATCTTAATTTTATATGAATAGATACTAGATAGGTACCATTATGAATAATATATAAATGCATAATATGTTTATTAGAAACCTGTACAGCGTTAAATAAATCAGGGAATCAATAAGGCGTTACTATGTTGATTGAAAGGAAAATGTCAGACAAGTGGAGAAAGAGTTTCGTAATAACTATTTTTAAAAGGAAGGAAGATGTACAAGAGTGTGAAAATTATAGAGGAATAAAATTGATGAGTCATAGTATGAAGATACGGGGAAAAAATTGTAAAAATGAGACATCAATATCTAAAAACTAGTTTAATTTTATGCCAGGGAGTTTGGCGATGTAATCAGTATTTTGTGTGAGGCTGATTGTAGAAAAGTACAGAGAGAAGAAGAAAAACCCATTATGTGTATGGCTTGTATACATGTACAGTAGGCTTATGACAGAGTACTGAGAAAGGTTCTGATGTGGGTATTAATGAGAAAAGAAGTTCTGAGATTGTAATAAAGGTAAAACCTATATTAGTTTGATAGAGGATATGCATGCAGGTTCAAATTCAAGTTTAAGAAGTATGAGTGGAATATTAGAGGGCTTTGGAGTTAGAGTAGGTGTGCATTAAGGGTCTGCCTTGAGTCCTTACCTATTTTCTGTTATAACGGATGAAGTTATTATTTAATAAAATATATTTTATTTTATTTACTTTCGGGGACTAAATTCCAGAAATCCTAGATCCTAGATTATTAGTTTATTATCTGATTTGATTAAGTAGTGATTATTTCGTAAACGAGATTATTATCAAACATCAATGTTGGATAAAATGATTCATGACATAGTTCAATTGACACGATTCAAAATTCAAATGATAGAGTATTGGTCATTTAGTAATACTTGAAACTTCGAGCATTATTAATAAATAAAAATATGTTGAATTTAACTCAGATGTTTGATTTAAATTAAAATGAGTTTGAAGCTGAAATTAATTTATTAAAAACCAATGATTTAATATCTTAAAGCAGATAAAATAAATATCTTGATTGGCTAGAATGGTTGACTTAAATTAAAAAAATGTAGTGTATGTATATATCACTCTTCAAAAATGTTTATTACTATTCTAATTACTATATCTTCGTTCGTAAAGAAAAATCTTTTTCAAAATAAAGTTTCATTAAAACAATAAAATTCGAAGCTCAATGAAACAAGACCACTCGAAACTTATTGATAATATTTATGAAACCAGAATCAGATTTTAATATCAATTATAGTTGTAAGCAAAATTGTTGAAACTGTAAAACCATACAATATAGATTATAGATACATCGATGTGTGTATACAACTAATATTTTTCACATTATCTATAACTTGTGGTACATAAATTTTATATGTATAACTATAAAACATTATTTGGTAACTAATTTGTTTTAGTTAAGTTAAATTACCTACTTGTATTAAATGTGATTAATATATAATTATATTAATTTCAACATTTAGAATAAGTGCTTTGGATCGTAATTTTTAAAAAAGTAAATCAATTTAAAGTTAAGATACAAGGTGTCCTACAGTATTATATTTTTGCTAATAACTCAATATTCACTTTTTTTTAAAACAATTTTTTCACTCGGGTTTTGTACGAGAGGGTCACATAATATTATGTAGAGACTTAAATTTTATTTTCATCCCTTAATCACTAAAGAAAATAACTTTTTATTTTTCTACTTTTAAAATTTTCAAAATAGCCATTTTGTAAAATATATTATTCTAAAAATGATTATGTTTAATACGTTCATATCCGAATAAGTTTCTTAGTTATAGTAGTTTTAATAAATATGTGGGAAAACAATTAATATTCAATAGAAGATAAGAAATTACCATGCTGATTGTGATTCCTTATCGCGTAATGTGTTATTTCTTTTGAAAATTGATTGTTTTCACACTAATTATCTAGAAATTAAAACGGTTATTACTAAGAAACCATTGATCGGATATGAATGTATGCTACGTTAAAATGTTTGGAATAATTTCTTTTAAAAAATTGTGAAAAGTGATAAAATAAAAAGTTATTTTTTTTCAATAATTAAGTGATGAAAATATAAGTTTAATTTTTCTCTAAATATGTCACTCTCGCACAAAAACCGATTTAGAAAAAAAAAAAAGATGAATGTTGATAGAATTATTAGCATAAGGATAACACTGTACGACACCCTGAATTAATAATAAATATAGTCTGGAATGGCAGAATTTATCCAATTATAAATTTAATTCAATATAAATTTTGGCTCCCTAGCTATGGAAGTTTAGGCGAATGAGAGTGGAGTGACGAAAAAGGATAGAATAAGGAATGAGTACATAAGAGGTACCAAGCTTTGGCATGACTTCGATAGTATACAAAATGAGAGATAAATAATAGACTGAGATGGTTTAAGTATGTCACGAGGAAAGACGAATGAGAAGTAGTAATAATTGCAATGAAATAAGACGTTGGAGGAAAAAGGAAGAGAGAAAGACTGAAAAAGAGGTGGTTGAATGCGATTGAGAATGATACGTGGATAGCGGGTGTATGTGAGAACGATGTGAGGAAAAAAGTTGAAGTTTACGACGAAGGTTTAATTTGTAATGTACAAATAAATTTGGCATGCTAGTGGTGGGAAAATATTTCCCTGGTACTCAAATAGAAAAACTGTGTTCGTTGTATACAATTTTTGTACAAAAATTTACACATTACTGTCAAGGTTTGGTAGCGAAATTTGAAAGTACTGCTGGTGAAACGGACTTAAATACTTTAATAATAATTATTGGTATAATCACTATATATGTGGACATTTCGAAGAACGACTGCATTATCTACTTTTATTATCGTGCTTAATTATTAAATTATCTAATGTTACTTTATTAGATGTTCTGTCTGATATTAAATGCATACATTTTTTGTTTACTCATCGTTGTAAGATTATATGTTTAACAAATTTCAAATACCTAATGAAATCGTTTTAGGTATGGTTTCGTTTCTGCAGTCGACTGCAGCAGTCATTGCATTACATAGGTGTTTTTTGAGTTATAAACTATAAAAAAAATTATAATTATTTAAAAACTAAAAAAAAGTTTTTGTGCCCTTAATATCGAGCTGTATATTTAGAATAATACAAAAACCCGATGAGATTCTCTAAAAAAAATTCTTCTCTATAAATTTCAAAATAGTTACTTTTACTTTAAAATTAAAATTTAGATAGTTTTACTTAGTCTGTTGCATGTTGATCGATAGTTGGACTGAGATGCTGGAGTGAAGTCCTCTTAACGCCATTAATTTATCAGTTTTCATGTGCCGTCTTTTTCCTGTTTCTTCCAATTATAATGAAAACTGCTCGTCAAGCTATTTTCAGTTTCTGTTAATTTTAACACAATATTAAATTCACAATCCATATGTTTTATTTGTGTACCTTTGTATTACTAATAAGTACCTACGGTTTTATTCTGGTGTTTTTTTGAAGGGGAGGGGGTTAGGAATAATAGGAGAATGATTAAAAATAAATAACTAATAAGTAGGTAAAAGAATATAAACGACAGAAAATAATAATAAAAAAAAAAAAAACGATTTATACGAAAATATTCGTCATATACCTACAGTATATATTATACCGTTTTTGACACCGGTTGTAGTCACGTATCGGATATAATGACTTGAAGGCTTAGATTGAAGATCTAGACAAAACTCCTATACTGCATGTATTAATTTGTATCAATTATTATGACGGTTAATTTAGATTATATTGGAAAAATCTGTTACCTATAATGACTGTACTGAACTTTTATCGAAGGTAATGTAACAAATGAAAATACTAAATGTAAGTATTGCTGTTTCGTGATTTTATCATCATTCATCAATGTACTCATGAAAAAATAAACAGCAATGTCAGCAATAAATGTAAGCATAAATGACGGCCGATTTGCGCCTGTTATTTTTATTATTAATCAATAACATGACCGTGAAATACTATCGTAGCACACGCCTAATGTAAACCTAGCTTAAGGCCCAAACTCGTTTTATCATTTCACTTTTACCAGAAAAAATTAGACGTCCGAGGATAATGGGGACGAATGCAGCCACTGTTATAGGTAATTGAACGTCTATCTGTTAGTAACGAAAAATTGCTAATGAAAAAACTATTTTAGGCGGAGTTCGGTTGATAGTGATGCTTTGTTAACAATATATATGTCATATTATAGTAAAATAAATAAATAGGTATCATATATTTTCTTTAACAATATTTGTTTAATATTGTACCGGTTTTCCCGTTTTTCCCATATGTTTTCCCAGTTTTTCACATTTGCTGGGAAAACTCTTGGAAAAATCGAAAAATTACCTTCCCAGTCAGATTTAATTTCAGAAAAAGTGCTATCATTGTAAACCGGAGCAAAATTACTGGTGGAAAATTTGTCTACAGAAAAAAAAATCGTAATATTTTAACAATGTATTTCATACATTTTCCCTTTTTTCTCCGTTTTTCACGATTTTTCCCATTTATTGGGAAAATTAAAAAATAATAAAAGCATTATTTTCGTAAATTTCTCGTTTTTCTTACATTTTATTCTCGGCGATATCATCTTCTTCAAAAGCATTGTGATATTAAGAGAACATTATACTCGCATTTACTGTCTCACTCCAACTACCGGGTAACATACAAAAACAATGCTTACTCAGAAGTAAAACTAGATTAATTTTGATTTTGGAGTAAAAGTACCTATTGTGAAATTTATAGAGAACAATATTTTGGAAGAAATGTCACATGTGTTTTTTGAATTATGAACTACTAAACAAGTTATAGTTATTTAAAAAATAAAAAAAAAAATAAGGTTTTTGTATTTTTTATATTGAGCTGTATATTTTGATTATGTAATTATAACTTTTGAAAATCAAAAATCATGGATCAAGAACTTTTTAAAATAGCTATTAATTAATTTAGTAAAAAATGTAATTCGTATTTGTGTATATTCTAAGTTTAATATGTTTATTAATATTGTTTATCTTACTAAATATTATTTTTATTTATATATCATATATTATATATTATGTATATTTACTATAATTACGTGATTAATTAATTTACTCACAATCATATCGTTTAAACAAAAAATTAAAACTATAACTATTATGATATTACTAATATTCAATATGTAGATACTATAATAATGATGTTTTATGGCACAGGGACTGACTACCTAATATATTCTTTTGTTTATTGATCATAATATTTTAAATATTGTCATAACAGCTGATGATTTTTGCTTTATACGTGGACAGAGAAAGGTAAAAAGTGGTAAAAGTCTCATTACACGTTCTTCCTTACCTATAAAAGAATCTGTGCACTATAAAGTGTATAATAATAATTATAAAATAGCTAATGCATTTGAAGTATAATGATTGTACAATCAGAAAGCAAAGAGAGCAGTATTTTTTAATGCTTTTCAGTACATTGGCACTATGATATTGGCTTGTACACCCACCAATATATACCATGTTGTAGCATTGCGGTATACACTATAATTTATTCACCATAATTAGTACGAATTCGTCTTAATCAATTTACATAAAATTAATATGAATTTGCAATAAATAAGTTATAATTCTCTGATAATGTAATAGATCTATTACTAAGTAAATAAATTATGAATAATTTGTTTACAAAAATGCATTATCATTGATTGCTTTGTTTATATTAGAACTTTTTAGACGTAGTGTTATTTTCATAATGTTCCCGTGTTCTATGGCATTTTCGAGTTTTAAATACTGCAAAGCAGAGCTAGACAACTTTTCTACCAGCAATTTTTTTCCAATTTACAATGATATCATTTTTTTTAAAATTAAATTTTAATTTAAGGGGTGGATATATTTCGCACAATGCAGTTATGCCTACCAGCTATTGTTGTAGGTGAGAAGTTGAAAAGATAGAGAAGAAATTTAATGTATATTTGTACGCAATGATTAACCATTGAACCTATCTCGATTTGAAGTAAGTGAATTTGTGTATGCTGAAAACAAACGTTCAACGTCAACTGTTATTGGATAGTTTTTCATATATTTGAGATAATTTAAACACCAATCTTCAGGTAATCCATCGATGTCTTATTTTCTATTGAGTATCTCTGATATGTTTAAAACTGCTTGATAGTGATAGCCAATTATAATTGATTTTGATTGTGCACAGAAAACTTTTATTAACTATTATAAGAAATATTCTGCGTTATAACTGATATGTATAATATAGGTTAGATAACTATACCGCCTACACCTACATGGCTAAATCAACTGAAAGATTAAAAAAAAAGTTGTTATCATAATTTATTATATAAATTGTACCTATATGGCTGGAAATCGAAAAGATGTCCATTACAAACACGTACGTTTCGCCAGCCCCACATCCCCTATTTTTGAAATATGATTTTTTTTCGCAATCAGATTTTACTGAATTTGTATGACCGGTTTAAGAATTTGTATTACCACCCTTTAATGAGATATAAACAAAATTAACTAAGAGTAGGGGCGTGAGTACCTATCTCTTGAAATCTCACTCTGAACGTAATTTTTTCTTTTTTCAGGAAAGAAATTTTACTTTAAATAATTACAAAATTTTGTATCTGACGCCCTTTCTAGTGGATCAAATGTTGATGCCATATACACCGATGTCACAAGGTTTTCGATACAATTAATCATTAAATCTTATTTACTAAATTAAAACAGATTGGTATTTGTAGCTCTATTTTATCTTGGATTATCTGTTTTATTTAAAATAGTCAACAAATCGTAATTCACAAAGAATATTGGTCTATTCCAATACGTGTTACATCGGGTGTTCCTCAAGATTCCCATTTAGCACCAATATTATTTCATATTTTTATTAATGACATTCGTTTTCAAAAATTGCATTAAATGCATATTTGCTGATGATATAAAAATGTTCCGTATTGTTAACAATCAAGTTGAAGCTGATTTACTTCAATCTGATTTAGATACTCTATAATCTATATTATAGATTCTATATGAATGGTGCATAAACAATAACTTTACTCTTAATATCAATAAATGTCAGATAATGACTTTTTCCAGAGCTTGTAGAGTTTCCACATTTAATTACAATATCAATAATGAAACGCTGCATCGCACTATGGGGCCTATCAAAGACCTTAGTATTTTTTTTGATCCTAAACTTAAATTTAAATGTCATATTAACAACTTTGTAAACAAATCAAACAAAATCTTTGGTTTTATTCGTCGAAATTGTGCTGATTTTAATGATTCATT
This sequence comes from Cinara cedri, assembly GCA_902439185.1. NCBI lineage: Eukaryota > Metazoa > Arthropoda > Insecta > Hemiptera > Aphididae > Cinara > Cinara cedri. The sequence goes on along the minus strand of CABPRJ010001485.1, from coordinate 82,592 downwards.
AGCTTTCAAGTCCATTTACTGCTGTTTGGTATACGTTCTATTTGTAAATATGGCTCAAAAATATGACTATACCTTACCAATCCTTTCCAATCGGGTCGTAAATTGAAAATTGAAAAAACTCAGCAAAAGTTCTTACGGTTCCTTTAATTTAAATGTTCAATAGCCAGAGAACCGCAATCTTCGTACAACCCAATTTTGTCGTTTCTTTCTCTCGAAACACTTGAACAACGCTGTTTTCAATTAGATTTATACATTGCGTTATTTATCCTATGAATTATGAAATGTATAAAAAAATTAAAAACTGATCTGTTCATATCACCAAATTTTAACTCATTTAAAATATATTGTAATTGCATACTTGTTAATTCTTAGCAATAAGTATTATATAAATTGTTTACAAACTAATTGTATTATATTTTATTGTTAACGAACGACTGTTATAATAATAATCTATGCAATTGGTCCTGGTCTGTTTAAAATTTTAATTAATTGATTAAGTACACGAGGCTAAATAAACTATAAATGATATCGATATATATATTTTGATGTGGATGAAATCATTAATAAACTGACATTAAGTACGATAAAATTAAATTTTGTATTATAAATTTGGTTTTATGTGATTAAAAATAAATAATTATCATCAAAACGATATGTTTTAATGTATTGTAACAAATTTAATTTCCATTTCAATGTAAAGTTAGAGGGTGTAGGGGGCTTTGCTTCCCAAGTAATTGTTTGGAAAATTATCTGAATCCCTCCATGAAAAATTCCTAAATACATCACTAACTAGATTAGTTCGTTGAAATTTAAATACCATAATAAATATGTAGGCAGATACCATTGGAGTGTCATTAGTATAAATCCTTAGTATAGGTATCAAATAAAATTAATAAATAATGATAAGAGGAAAAAAGTTCACAGCCCTACTTAGATTTACGACAAATGGATTATGTAACACATTATTGAATTAGTATAATATTATACAGAGTATCCCACGAAGAAAGAAGTGTTACAGTCAATATAAGTCGTAATAATAATAATCAATTAACGAATGTAATTATAGCCTGCTGCATAATTATAGGTATTTTTCTCTGAACTTTAAAAAATTATTAAAAAATCACGAATTTAATAAAAATTTGAAAAAAGTTGAAACGTTAAAATTTTCAGTAAAATAAACTATATCTTAAAGTATATTTACATGTTATCTTCAAAAAATCAAATTTTTCAAAAATAATAAAAAAAGTTTTTTTTTTATTAAAACATTAAAAATAAATTTTAATATAAATATGTGTAGTCCTTATCTCTGTGAGTAATATGAAAAAAAATATAAAATTTGTTTATTTTTATTGTCTCCGGAGATATTATAATGGGTATAATATCTTTGTGGAACACTCTGTATACCTACCTACTATCTAATCAAATATGTATTAATTTAATGTTCACAAAGTTACAGATAGTTACGTATTTTTTCGTTTTCATTATTTAGTACCTAATTAATTTTTATATTTGGCTTATTCTACAAAAGTATAATTTTTTAAAACCCACCTAATGGAATTAAAAAATATGTTTTTTGTTTTTTGAGGCCTCAAAATATGCAAAATCAAATTTTAGTTACTTATACTGATCTTGATGATATGATAAGGTCATAGCTGGAAATATCATCACGGAAGAGTAACCAAGAATCAAGACTTCGAGCGGGGAATGTATTGATTTTACAATGAAGTTTATTTGTATTTATTTTTCGTCTGTGAATAAATTTTCCACCAGAAATATTGCTCCAATAGAAAAACAATAACAAATAACAATCACTTTTGTTCCTCTTTTAATTTCGTTAATGAGTAAGAGAGTCGTTTTTTGATTTTCCCAGAGGTTTTCTTAATAAATAAGAAAAACCGGGAAAAAACGTAGAAAAATTGGGGAAATTTACAAAATGTATTATATTTACAAATCGTAAATATTTCGGCCTTTTAAAACATCTATAATTGATCTTCGCTTAGGATCGTTTTTCCTTAGCAATGATTAAACTTTGCATACAAATAAACATTAAATTTCCCCTCTATCTTCCCAACTTCTCAACACAGTAGCAGGGAGACTATGTAAATATATTTTTTAAATTTTTCAAGTTTCAAGTTTGTAACAATAATTAGTAAGTAAGAACTTTTTTTCATAAAATACGCTACATATTTTTTTAAGTAAACAATTTCATTTACCACCGTTATCTATTAATAACCTTTCCTACTATATTACTATAAATTACAGAATAAGAAATTATTAGGTTGATAAGAATATTATTTTTGATTAATTGTGGGGACTCTTATTATAAACGGTGGTTTTGTTATTATTACAACTTTGGCAATTGGTGTTATCATACATACGCGGGATGCCCATAAAGTAATATTAATTACTATATGTGACTACCACACAACCTTAGATGATATCTATGATTGCAATATTGAACTTACTGAACTGATGTTATCAACAATCAACGCATTGTTAAGTTAACCCACGGATGTTAAAGATAATAATAAAATAACCTTTAATTAGTGAAAAACAATTATGTAGATAATTTTGTTTTCACCTAATTCTCTTGATGGCAAAGTAATAATATTATGTATACTTAGGTTTTTCGTCATTGTTTTCGTGTAAAACGTATGTGTATCTCAAATTTTTGGACACTTAAAATAAAAATTTAACTATGGCAAAAAAACTATCGAATTTGTTTTCGATTTTTAGTTTAAAGAAAAAATGACGGTTAGTAATACTATCCACAATTCATAAAATTATAATTTTAGTTAGTTGATTTCTGGCCTTTTTGATACTATATTAGCTTAAAAATGGTATTTTACTGCTTAACATTTTTATAGTTACGAAAGTTTTTTTTTACATTTTTTGTGTATATTTTATATATATTATCAGTCAGAACTAAGAATGCACCTACTAATCTACTTTATTTTAGATTCAGAGTGGTGCGAAAAAGCTTATGGTTTTACAAAGATGTTTATTTTTATTTTTTTTCTGTGGACTACTTTTCTACCAGAAATCTTGCTCTGTTTTTTAAGTGTAGCACCTTTTCTGAGAGGAAATCGAACTGGGGAGGTATTATTTTTGTTTTCTCAACAAATGTGAAAAACCGGAAAAAAAGAGAAGAAAAACAGGAAAATGTAAGAAATGTAATAGAAATTATTACGATTTAAAATGATATCTCTTTTTCTAAAAGGATACTTTAGGGGGTCATTTTTTTGATTTACCCAATAAATGGAGAAAAACGTAGGAAAAAAGTGAAAATAGGTACACTATTATTATTAAAGAAAATATATGCCTATTATGTAACTATTTTACCATATGACATATATATAGTTGATAAATAATATCAATTGAACTACGCTCTGAATCGTTTTTTCGTTAGCAATGGTTTATCATTGCTTACAGATATACATTAAATTTTCCCTCTACTACCTTCCCAACTTCTCAACTACAACAGTGGCCAAGTAACCAACACGAGCAAAGTATGTCAGTCTTTTTGAAACTTGTGACAAAACAGCTAATTAATTATCTATTTTATAAGCCCCACCCCTATTGAAAAATCCTGCGTACGCCACTATCTCAACAAACAACAGTGACCTACCTATCTTGCGAAGTATGTCCGCTAATTTATCATATTATTCATCATAAATTATTACTTATGAGGTAGTTAGTCATAGGCGTATAGGGCGTGCCGAGTGTGTCTGGGCACTACACAAAAATTGTATAAAAAACATTTTTATTTTGCTATTATGTTGACTTATGACAACAGCAGGTACAAGTTTTATGTTTTGTAAAATTGCCATCATTTTTTTTTCCTTAATTTAAAATTTAGTTCATACATTTCAACTTTACTACTAAATTCATTCTTATCTTTTACGACTGTGTTACCAAATATACTGGCTTGATTGTAGTTATCCAAGTTATTTATTCATAGACTATGATTATCGATTGAAGATTACAAAGAATCTTTTACTTTTACTTTTTTGGAGTGTATGATATTTAATTAGGTAATTGATAAAATTATGAAAACTAATTTAAAGATAGTATATAGAATTAATTATTATTTTGTATCATCTAGTGTTTAAAGGCAATAAAAGTTGATTGGGGGGGATTCATTTAAAAAATTAATTTTTCTTGGGTACGACCTGAACTTAGTCTGCTCACGTCTATGTAGCTGGTAGATCCAAAACAAATAAAAACACGATACGTCAATACATTTATTGTATTTTAAATCAGTACGGCGTAATATTTACGATTTTCGGAAAATTATGATCTTAAAACGCTTATGAAAAAACTACACCATTACATTTTGTTTTTCTTATTACCAAGTTAAACTTATATTTAATCTCGAATATAATCATATCATTTTATATTTGTGTTATTATTATTATACATTATTAAATATTATATTATACTATTTTGTAAGATTTGTTTTTTTTTAATTAAGGTGGCCCTCAATGAAAATTTAAGAAAAAACCGCCCATACGGTTAACGGTTACCGACCCCTTCACTATTCAATAATCTAGGAGTGCCGAGCGATAATTATTTGCGTCGCACATTTTCAACGACTAACATTCGTATTTACAGCGTGACGATTTTGATGTTATTTACGTATATTAATAGAACAAAATAAAAATAAATTGTCTTTCTTATTATTATTTGTTTTGATGAATTGACCAACCTTTTAATTGGCCTGTGGCACCGAAGTAAATTTGTACACGTGTAATAAAGCATACATTTAGTACCTATCCACCTACGATAGGTGGGGACGATTCTCTTTTAAAGAAATACCATATTAAACCATTACCATTCATATTTCACGAAGCTGGCACTAGTACTTACGACTCTTACGTTTGAATGTAAATGGTACAGCATGTTTATAATATATTTCATTGCAATGATATCATTTAAATTTCATAAATATATTTAAATTATTCACAATTTGAGGATACTGATAAGAAATAGTTCACCGCTCTTTTTGTACAGAATGTTCTATATTATCGTTTATATATTAAGTACATTAGGTACTTGATATCGTCTAGATCTCAATTAATTTTAAAATTACCGGCATTTTATGAAGTCCGTGTAATGTAAGTAACATAGAAATTTAAATGTGCACCTTCCATTTAAGATCAATTGAGGATCTTGCATAAATAGAAAGCTCACGTTTTTGCATATAGAGTACCTAATTTAATGATTGATATAAAACATTCATAAATTCGCAAATTATACAAAAATAACCTTTAGATTCTGAATGCTACGAGGGGTGAAGAATGTATTGGTTTTACAAAGATGTTTAGTTTTTAATTTGTTTATGAGAAACTTTTTCTACTAGAAAGCTTACTCTGATGTAGATCTTTTTCTGAAAGGAAATTTTCTCGGGATGGTATTTTATAGAGGTCATTTTTCGATTTTCCCAGCAAATGTGAAAAACCGGGAAAAAACATGGGAAAAACGTAGCAAAACAGCAAAATCAGTACAATATTAAACAAATATTAAAAAAAAATATAATGCTTATTTAATTATTTTACTATAATATAGCATATATATTGACATATTGTTGACAAAGCATCACTCTCAACTGAATTCTGCTCAGAATCATTTTTAGTAAGCAATGGTTTATAGTTGCTTACAGACACAAATTAATTTCTCCTCTATATCTTAACTTCTCAAATTCTCACCAGTAACAGTGGCTGCACCCGTTCCTAACCTAACCTTACCTTTTTACATATGTGTAGAAAAAAGAAATCTCGGGGTGAGGGAATTATTGATAAAAACGTATTATATAGTTTTAGTTGTACTACTCTGTGAAAGTAGCAGCAATTTTAATATTTTATCAAAAAAATGCAATAAACATGGTCACGATAATTAACAATACGTGGTAATAACCAATTGTATTGATTTGTTATACAGTTCTAACTTAAGACTAAGATAATTGATAAATGGCATAAAATAAAATTATACTGAATACAGATTGTTTAATTTGTAAATCTCATGCTGTGTACAATCTATACACACATTTACTTTAATTTTTAATGCGTATTTATTTATTTAGTACAGAGGTTCCCAAACTTTTTATGACATGGCCCATTTTAGAAATAATTTAAATTTTAGTGACTCATAATAATATAAATGTCCCTTTGTTTTGGTTTATTTTTCATTTCTGAATGATTCATGAAGTTTGTTCAGTCGCGTTCTCTCATTTACAAGTATAGTTCCAATTTTTCTGTAGAAAATTTGTTCACAGGAAAAAAAAACAAAATAAACATCATTGTAAAACCAATACATTCCTCGCTTCACTCAGAGTCTAAAATTAGGTGGGTATAAAATAGTGATTTTTACAGTGACATAACAATTTGTCAAAAAAGTTCACACGTTTAAAAATGAAAAACCATAGATAATATTAATTTATTTCCTATATACAGATTAATTCAATTTTCTTAGTTGAAAATAATGTTTGTAACAAAAATATTAGATTATTTAATTTAACCTCTTCTCCTGTATAATTTACTGCTCATGGATAAACAATAAACCGTTGTAGAGGGGTATTCGGCAAGGTAGGAAAGGATATAGAGCACATATATAGAGCAATTTAATTTAGTATAGTATGCAACGAAAAAATGTATCATTTAAAAATATAACGCGACTCACACTTTAGGAAACTCTTTTATAGTGCGTATAAGTACTATTTTTGTAAGACGCCTATACGCGAATTCACCAAATGGTAAATGGGTAAATGCCGTTTACCCTCCAAAATACCATTGGTTATAATTTTTGATAAAAATCCTGATAAAACTGATAAAATATTTAAATTTCTTCATAAGAATTCGTTATCTTTCAATGGATGAAAATTGTATGCACAAATTTAACGTTATCTAATTTTGCTATCATTGGTCCAATTAAATATTATGGTGCCTATCGCGCGTGCATGCCTATAATATTTTGGATACACAGTCGATTAAGAACTGAAAAATACATTTAAAAAACATTTAAAACTAAAATTACAGTTACTATTATAAATAATATAAAATATAATGTTTTAATATGAATATATTCTATTCTTACTAAATAAAGTCGGTATAGATAATTTTATATTAACAATACAATTATTTCAATTTACTACTGCAATGATGCCTATAATAAACACCAATATCTACGACACGCGACAATATTATGAAATCGCAAGTAATATACTCGTATGGGTAATTAGATAGTCGATAAATTTTATCAGTTACCTACCTACCTACCTATCTTTTATTTGACTATCTTCAAAGTTCTATTGTGGTACAATACGTACTTATTGTTAATTATGTTAAGTATTATAATTGGTTTCATTTCATATGTCATAAAAATAAAACATATAATATGTAATTACTTAATATAAAACGTAACTATAATAGTCTATATTTCTATAGTTATTTCTATGAACAAACTTGTTTATAATATATAGACTTTTACAGTGGCAAGAAGTAAGGGCTGTACATTTTCTACCGGTATCTAGGTTACCTAATACATTTTGAATTATGTATGAAAATCCTTTTACACTTCGTGAAATGTATAATTTTGAACTTTGTACCTTGACCTTATTTATATTAACTATTTATTAATTGTTATGTACTATCTAACTAGGTATTTAGGTATATACCTACATTGTTATAGCTAGTTAGTTATAGCCTAACCAAACCTAACCTATAGGTTATAGGTACGTAGATACCTTACTATATACTTTATTAATTGATTTTAATAATATTATTATGCATTTATGTTAATCCTCAAGGTTGTACTTTTAACTATCATAATATAAGTAATGTACTTTAATAGATTATAATTGATTTAACAGAGACCTTTGTACATAATACATTTGTATGTCTACCAACAACATATTTTATTTTTAATACAAATTTTAAACTATTATCATTTGTAAATCTTAACATTACTTTTAGATTCTGAGTGTAGCGAAGAATGTATTGGTTTTACTAAGATGTTTATTATTTTCTTATCCCGTGTACAAAAATTCGACCTAAATCTTGCTTAGATATATTCATGTGGTACCATTTTTAAAAGGGAATGTCGTCAAGATGGTACTTTTAGAAGGTCATTTTTTGATTTTCTAAGTGGTTTTAATAATATCTGAGAGAAACCAGGATAAAGCATAAGAAAAACTGGAAATATACAAAATTAATGGTTTTATTTAATTTTAGCCATTTTTAAGCTATTTATAAACATTTTAATTTTGCTGTACGTAATTTTTATTCGGTAGGTACTCTGGTAAAATTATTAGATGTAACAGAAATACTTGCAAATTTTACAGGAGAGTCATTAAATCTTACTTTATGGTAAAAAAAAAATTGAGTTTAATGTAGCATTTGTTTTTATGAAGGAATTTTGATACTACATTTTAACGAAAATTGTTTGAGTAAAAAATGATGTGGAACAAATCTAATTTTTCAATAATTTTTTTTGGACATGTGTGTATTGCTGATTTAAGAAAGATGGTAAAGTCATAATTGAACGGACTGACTAAGTTTCGAAATTATAGCTTTTTTAAGTTCAGATATTATGTAGATATTACATGTTAAATAACTATATATTGACTTCTTTACTATACGTTTTTTGTAGTCGAATGGCTATAAATATATATTGTCACACTATGGGTCACAGGTTCAAACCAAGGTTTTGAAAAGAAATTTGTTTGCAATTTTTTCCCCCTTTTACCTAAATAGAGAAAAATAAATAAATTTTATGTGTACCTAGAGACCTAGCTATCACTCGCTCGGACGATTTTAATCGAAAAATATCCTTCGATTTGTTGTGCAAACTTTTCTACCAGAAATCTTACTCCCATGTATCAAGTGTAGCTTATTTTCTAAAAGGAAATTTTATCTCCATATATGAGAGAGATCATTTTCATAATTTTTCAATTGTAATAATCAATTTCATAATAACTGGGAAAAACTGGAATAAAATGTCGGAAAAACGGATAATGTACGAAATGTAGGTATTAGTAAAAAAATATTATAGCCTTTTTTTTCGGTGTACAACTTTTCTACCAGCAATTTTGCTCCGATTTACAATGATAGCACTTTTTCTGAAAGTAAATCTAACTTGGAAGGTATTTTAAGAAGATCATTTTTCGATTTTTTGAGAGTTTTCTTAGCAAATATGATAATCCGGGAAAGAATGGGAAAATCGGGAAAAACTCAGAAAAAACGGGAAAATCAATACAATATTAAACAAATATTATTAAAGAAAACATATGATGCCTATTTAATTATTTTCCCATATATATTGTTGACAAAGTATCACTATCAACTGAACTACCCTCAGAATCGTTTTTTCGTTATCAATGGTTTATCGTTGCTTACCAATATACATTAAATTACCTATAACAGTAGCTGCACCCGTCTCCATTACCCTAGGACGCCCTTTTTGAAACGAATATTAGAAATTAAGTTGACTTTATATTTATTAAATATAGATTTCTAGACACTTAGGTATATATGCCAGTAAAACTACTTAGAGGCTACAATACTTACACATACATAATATATAGTAAGTATACCTATAAATTAATTTGTTGTGATCATTTTCGGTAGTCAATAAAAAATGGTATATATTTAAAAAATAGAGTTCTTGCTTTTAAAACAGTGGTAGGTAGTAATTGAAATTGAAAGTTTTTTGTCATTAAATTAGCTATAGGTACCTATTAAACTAAAGAATAGCATATATTGTAGGTACCTACATCGTTTCCATGCCAATATATTTAATATATTATATCAATATATAAAGAACATTCAATAAGTATATCAAGGCCAAGTAACCGTCGAAATTTCTTAACAAAACTGTTGAAATACTTACCTTAATAAATACACATTCATATTTTCTTATTCCTTTTTTTATTTTTAATTTCTTAAATACGTTTATAAACGTCATTGTTTAAATATTATATATTATTATATCATTTATAAATATTTCATATTTATAAGTTCATAAAATTAATTATATCTACTGCATAGTAAGCGCCCTGAGGAAAAATATTTTTTGAAAAAATGAACCCAACCATACCTAATTAATTATTCCATAAAAAATTTCAAACTAAGTTAATTTACCTTTGCACTATACATAAGTGTATATTTGTATTTTTTTATTCATATCCAACACATTTTTATGAAAACATAAAATAATTTGTATAGTAATTGTTTTAATGGCGTAGATATGATATTTTTCTGGAGGAGGGGTGTTAAATATATAACTCAAAAGTCAAAACTCATTATTATTGTAAATATATTTAATGGCAAATGTAATATTATTTTTTACTATATAATATTTGTTAGTTTTTAAATTATGTTGATACTCGTATATAATTTATACATAATTACTAACTAAATTAATTTAATATTATCTATTTATTATTTATACAAATTAATAGATATGATTTAAACCAAAAGTTAAATACTAATTAACACAATACTAAAATCACTAAAAATAAAAATGTTTATTGCCTTATTAAATTGATGAATTTAATTATGGTTTAAAGATTGTCACCTACTTAAAAATAGATATTTTTTCAGTAAACTCATGGCATAGTTATCTCTATTTTGTTTGCGTGAAATTCGAAGTATGGATATTAAAACATTAAATTATTCAGCTAGTTTATATTCTTTAGAAAATATTTCATCAAAATATTCATCAACAATTTTTAATTCTATAAAGCCAAACCTACAGCTGCTCTTAAATTAATGTCTACACTTTGAAATTGATTTATTAGTGATAATCCAATAACAATCATGATTGATAAAACGAAAAGTGATACAATAAATTCGCCTTGTAAAATTTAATGTTTAAAATTATTGACTTGATTATTAAGACTTATTGATTTATTATTTACTTGAATTATCATTCAAATTACCAATAGTGTCTAACAACTCAATGACGCATTTTAATTAATCGATGAAGTCATGGAATCGTTCGATCCATCGATTTTTTTAATACTAATGTACCTTTATTTTTAATTTACAAAGATGTTTATTTCTTTTTTTTATATGAACACTTTTTCTACCAGAAAACTTTCTCCAATTTATACGATGTGGACCCTTTTCTGAAAGAAAATTTTTTTGGGATGATACTCTAAGGAGGTCATTTTTCGATTTTTTCAGTACTTTTCTCATCAAATGTGAAAAACCGAAAAAAGACATACCAAAAGCTGGAAAATCAGAAAATCAATGCTATATCAATGTATTAAATAAATATTATTCAAGAAAATATACAATGCTATTTTATTTTTTTACCATAATATGACACATATATTGTTGACAAAGCATTACTATCAACTGAATTCCGTACAGAATCGTTTTTAGTAAGCAATAAATTATCGTTACTCACAGATATAAATTAATTTCCCTCTATATTCTACCTTCCCAACATAAAATCTCAACATAAATCCTAGTTTAATATTAAATCAGTCGTTCTAATTAAGTTTTAATTAATTTTCTTTTATTAAAAAATTTAATTTTATATCATTTTTATATTGAACATTATTTTATATCTCCAACCATTTGACAAATATAATTAATTAACATTAATAAAAAAATCATTTTTGCAAAATTTTAAAATGTTTTGTATTTTATGATTTTTCTTGGAAAAAACATATTATACAGTGAATTGTATAATGATAAATTATATAAACATTAAGAAGAGCTACCAAAAGGTCTCATATACTTTTATGATCAGTGATACAGTTATTGAATTATTTGAGAAAAACCACAAAACTATACCTTATTTCCTCATTTTTGAACCCTCTTGAAGCACGGGAAGAGATGAGTTATCATGACCAAATTTAACAAAGATTACTTTTACACGGTAATGAAAAAAAAGGGGGGTCTAGCATCAAAAGTATTACTATGATAATTTATTTCTACTGTAACAAAAGATTTGGTACTCTAACATTCACTATACTGCAGAGTAGTATAATAAAACATTATAATCATAATCAAGCTTAACCCCCCAAACCTAGCCGGAGTCACAGAAAGAAAACTATATTTACCCCCCCCCCCCCCAATATGTTTGTGAGTTTTATACGAATTCTATGTGGTACGTAATTGTACGATTAATATACTAATTTGAAAAATAAAGTTGTAACATCAAGTATAATTAAATGATAACAGCTACGGCATGGTTTCGGTTATAATTACAAGTCAGGTAGCTAAAAATATAATAATAATAAATAATAATATAATAATATAAACTCAATGATCTATGATAATAACTTATTAAAAACATGTTCAGCGGTTTTATGCTATCGGCGTGGTTTTATTATCACTAGAGAAACATACTTGACAAATTAATCTTAGACCGTAAATTCTTATTATTATTATTATTATACTATAACTTTTGAGTAAAGTATATGTAAATACAAAATTAATATAATGAATATAAATTATTTTCCAGTATTCGTTGTCTATAAATGAAAGTTAAATAATTTAAAGATTTCAGTCATAAACTAACTTAACCTTACCCCCTCCATCCAACCAAACACTATCCAAAATTGAATTTTTTTCAAATTCATAACTCCTCCTACCCCCTCGAAAATAAATCTTGGTTGTGCCACTGACAACAGTTGATAATTTTATGAAGCAAAATTATGATGACAGCACTTTTTTAATTGGATGTTATAAACTAAGAATATATTAATAACATGAGGTGTACCTAATCAATTATCAATTCAATATTACTATTTTATTTTCTTATTGAAGTTATTTAATATCGACGCTAATGATTTGAAAAGATTATATCTGAAAGAAGTTCAATTAACATGTTTTGTTAAACTTAAATTTAAAACTGTGTTAATTTGTAACAACAAAATAAATAACAATTTGTTCGTTTTTTTCAACACAAACTATTGAGCTTTTTTATGAATCCAAAAAATATTTTTCTATTACATACCGTACGTAACAAAAAGATAAAGGTACAAGATTTAATAAAAAGTCTACGATTATTTTTAACTTGCAATTTAAAATTATAATTACAACAAAAAATACAATCGTAAATAAAGGAAAAAAGGTTGTAATATTTACTTATACATATTTCGTATATTTTCCCGTTTTTTCTCCATTTTTTCTCGGTTTTTTCCATTTATTGGGAAAACTCCTGGGAAAATCTAAAAATGGCCTTCTTATATAAAGTACCAGCCCAATTAGATTTCCTTCTAGAAAAAGTGATATACATGAAAATTGAAGCAAAATATCTGGTAGAAAAGTTGTCCATAAAAAAAAATGAAAAAATAAACGCTATTTTAAAACCAATATATTACTCACTTCACTCAGAATTTAAAACTGTGTGAGAAATGTACTTAAGCACAGATAATAATTTGTATTTAAAAAAAATGTAGATAACTACTTATATACATTAAAATATTATTAACAATTCAAATTACATTCAAACAATTTTATTACAATTAAAACAACAAGAAAATGTTGTCTAAACCGTTTTGTTGAATGACTCATTTCACTCCGTTGCATTTTGGCCATTAGAATATTAGATATATTAAGATAATAATAAACCAACTTAATAGTATTATAGGTACGATAGCGATTAATGTACATGCGACTAGAGAGAGACGATGAGAATTATAATTTATAATATTTGCTTATCTGAATATTAATATTGGTTAAATCATTATTCTAATCTTTTAAATTTGAATGAATGGTTATAGTGAATAGGTACTTAAAAATTTAATACCTATCTATAAGGCTAGATATAAAGAGCTCTGGATCGAATTGTCATCAGTTGGAGATTTAGAATGTATTATAATTTGTAAGAATAATTATGCTATACATTTAATGTTTTAACAATCTTAACGCAAACAAATGATAAATGGTTATATTTTTCAATAGGTGCTCTTTAATATATACTACGATTATTACGAATGCAGATAACTGAGATATATACTAATGTATCAATATTAGCAAGGCTGGATTTAGGACTAGATTACCTAGGGGTACTATGACTTCAGGGAACGCCGTGGCTAGCAGAACTTTCGAATTTATTTTAGTTACTTATAATTCCTATCAGCAAATTTAATTTACCATTTACTAGAAGAAAAAATAAATGCTATATAATTGTTAGAAATATTGTCGGATATTGATACTGATATTAAATAATGCTTATTTTTGTAAATTAGTTGTTTTCTGTTATAAAATTATAAAGAATGGCTCGGAATTAGTCGAATATTATTCAAACATTTGATAAGTAAAACCTAACTTTACACTATATTATGCATGATAATAATATTACGTATTTATAATATTTTTAATACGCTCCCTGTGAGAGAGGATCAGAATAGTCCCACTGTACCATTGACCTGTCGTCAGAGCCGCAAATGTGGTTGCATCAGGTTGATAGCCGGTGTAGAATTCTGTCAAAAAGTATAAAGGATTTTAAACAAAATTTTAGCAGATTGCCCCATACCGGATATGCGCGGAAACAAAAGGTAAGAAAGTGTCATGTTGCATGATATTTTACAGATGATTTAGCTTTGATGAGAGAAACTCTGGAATAAGTTAACAGTAAGGTTAAGAAATAAAGGGTAGCATTTGAAGGATAAGGGACAAAGAATAAGTAGAAGTAAAACAGAGTATGAGTTTGGAAGAAAAGAGTATGACAACTAACGACAATAAGCAGTTAAAGGCGAGGTAGAAAGTTTTAAGTACCTAGGATCTTTTGTACAAAATAACGATAACTTTCATGAGCATGTGAAACATAGTATTATGTGATCAGATAAATTGAGAAGTGTAATATTATTATTTTGAGTAAAGTTGAGTAATGTTTTTAGGTTGATTTTAAAATACTTTTAAATTAATCTATTATATATTTTTAAATAGATATACAAAATTGTTAAATCAATTGGAGAGGTCTCGACTCTTATTCCATCTATGTTCTACAAAGTTAGGGCTTATTTTTGATTAGCCTTGGGGCGCTTTTTAAGTAAATCCGGCCCTGAATATTAGATGATTCTTTATAGAAGTTTTTTATTATTACTAGTTTTAGATACAACTGGTACATACGTTAGTATGGACAAATTGTGTTATTTTGTAGGTAAGTAGAATAATAAGCCGTACCTGAGGAAAAGGAGAACTTTGGGGATTGACTCTCCCTCCGAAAATTGTTCATGTTATATTATGTTGTGGGAAAATAATTATTTTAGTTAATAAAATTAGAATACCTCAAATGTTTAGTTTACATCCTCTCCTTCTTCCCACCAAATATATTATCCAGTAACGGCATTGGTAGAACTGGAGTGCTTAAATAAAGATCTATTTACCTATCTTTCTACCTTTATCTAAGCACTCTAGGAAGAACCATTGATTTTAGAATTTACTAATAAGATGATGCTAATATTAAACTCTAAAATCATGGCCAGTGGTAGAATGTATAACATCGTAGGTATTTGTGTAAGTTGATATACCTACTAGTGATGGGCACTTACATATATCGAATAAAAACTATTCAATGTGTTCGAATAGTTCGAATCCGATCAACTATCAAAGAGTTCGATAATGCCCATCATCACTAATACCTACTCATATTAAGCATAGGCACAAATAAGGGGAAGTTTAGGGGCTTACCTACCTAAATAAAGGCCTTATTAAGTAAATACTAAATATACA
The DNA here is from genome assembly GCA_902439185.1 of Cinara cedri. Classification (NCBI taxonomy): domain Eukaryota; kingdom Metazoa; phylum Arthropoda; class Insecta; order Hemiptera; family Aphididae; genus Cinara; species Cinara cedri. Next base: position 66,900 of record CABPRJ010001485.1, on the reverse strand, counting down.
TCATAAATAATAAATATTTTGCTTTGGTGTTACGATTATGGTAGAGTAAATCCGAAGAATTTGCGATGGGGGCAAAATGCATCTTCTAGTTTACGGTGCGTTATTTTGTTATTATTTATATACTTAGTATTCTACCAAAATACCTACTAAACAAGCAATAAGGCTTATTTTTAACTTAGGAGATGGGCTATTTATGTATTGGAAGGAACTTTTGAGGAGAATCGATTGATGTTGGATGAAACGTGGTTCGTTCCTTCAAAACTCCTTATTATTGCGTCATTGAAGGTGGTGGTGTTGGTACTTAATAATTTGGGTAACAATTATCATGATGTATCTGCTATAGGCGCTATGGACTATAATATTTATTTAAATATAAAAACTACTTATAATATTTATCAAATGTACCTATATTTTCGATAAATTAAAATTGGGACATTCTCATTGAATTTGAGTAATAATAATAATACAATTAAAATGAATTTCTTAGTTAGTTGGGTTCAAATTTTAATTTAATTGTTTTATTTTGATATTTTAGATTGTATAAATAGATAAATAGGTACCTACCTACCAAAACACTAGTAAATATATTAACAATGTGTACCGTGTGATTTAGGAAATCCGAATATATAAATAACACAAAGTACACCTTATCGATTATCGATAATTTTGTGTTCTAGCACGGTCTAATGTCAAGTCAAGGTGATTTTATTTAAACTACATAGATAAACAATCTATCAAGTTATATTAAGATTTTAACAAGTATCTATGTATGTGTGAACAGATAGGTATTTAGGTATTTACCTACATTTACATAATAAAAGTTATATTTATGTAGGTACCTATTTTGAAATGATGCTAAATGAGGTCTTAGTATCTAGGTATGTAAGTCCAAGTAATAGTTAAATAATAAGTTGCTAGGTATTATAGATATACAATAATACAAAATACTTATAAAATATAAAGTATTCTCTATTCTTAATTCTATCTAGAGATAATATACTTATTACTTAGTCTCGTTTTTATATACTAAATGTCAATCCTTTTTTTCAAGGGGGTAGGGGGTTTTCTAAATTTGTTGTCAACTAATTTGGTGGGTTTTTTTTCAATTATATTTTTGTTTTGAACAAATTTCGGATCCCAGGATCCCCCTAGTTACGGTCTCGTGTCCATATTATGAATGTAAAATCCGAGATCGTGTCCAGAAATTTAAAATATTAACATCGAGTTTGAATAATTAAAAAATTAAATTTAAAATAACAATGTTAATCAAGTTACAGAATTTTGTCCTTATCATTTATCAACCCTGTGTTAGTCATAGATAATAATAATATATAGTATTAAATGTAATGCGTATTACGATTTTTGCGACTGCGCACTGCGTATTTCTTATTCTGTCAATGTGAGAAAATCGTAAAAAAATAAATAACAATATTATCAGTTTCTAAAATTTCTCTAGCTGAACTCTGAACGACAAACGTCGGCGGACAGCGGTAGTGGTAACTTGTATTAATTTCTGTAAAATGTGAATCACGTTCAATCAAACATTTAGACGTTTTAGTTGTTCCATGCTATTAGCCGTGGGAGGTTGTTTGTTTTTGCACCTTAAACTATTGTGATATATTTTATGGATATATACAGGTATTTCTCATTTTATATTAGAATTTTTTTACCGGTTTTTATGAAATACATTGTTGACTATACAGGCACAAGTGAAGATATTGTTTTATCAACTGTTTTACATTTATAATACTTATTGATACCATGAGTGTCGATGTGAGCCACAATGTCCATACACGACTACAGGTTCACAACTGTGTCGTGCAGCCTTTGCTTACAGGTACAAATTAAACCATTTATGGATTTATTATTTTGCTATTTATATATACTATTTTTTACTATCTGTATGTGTGTAATATGTTTTTTATTTTTATTTGATGGCCTATCATACAATTTTTCAACAAATTTCATCACTTATACAAATTAAGACTAATTTAAAAAATAGTAGATTAGGGTTTATATAGATGATGAACTAACTTGAGTCTTTCATATTTTCTTGGGTTGTATCTATTTACAATGTGCTAATTAGCTAAACTTATTTGTCTTGATGACCTATAAGCCAAGGCCAAAGTCAGTTATTGGCACTCTAAAATTTCATGGATATGATACTCTTTATAATTTAAACAATCAATATAAATGTATATAATGCATGTTTAAAATAAAATAAATAAATTCTTGAATAACTACAATATCTAATTAATAAGTATTTCTATATTTTATAATTATATTGACAAATTCAGTAGCTTAAGATTTCATAATTACCTACTTATTATTAATAAAATAATTCTGTGTTAAGTAGAGATATAATTACAAAAATTTGTTTATTTATTCGTTATCTATAATTGTTGTCAACATTAGTTCTTTATACATTATTACAAAAAACTTGCAGAGGGTCAAATTTAATGTTTTGCATATTATATCTAATTTCTAATTAACCTTTTTAAAATATAATATTGTACTGTTTAATTAAATGTTTAAATTAATTTATCTTATTATTAATCTGTTATATACGTATATGACAAACTGATTTGTTTTTATTTTACATGCATAATAGGTACAAACTTTAGAAAACTTACTTTCAGCAAAACCGTTGCTAAATTATTCTTATTACTGTAAATTAAACTATTATAAATTTAAAAAAAAAATTATTGTCTATGTAGATATCATAGATTTGTTTTTTTTTTTATGTATATATATTTTTAATTTATAAAACTATGGGTAGGTATGATTATTATAATTTGAAATATTTTAAACATGTATAACTCACTTCAGAATAAAAATATTGAAAAAAAAAATTACAATAATAAAATAAAGATAATTTTCCTATCTTTAAGTTTTATAATAGGTTGATTTATTGTAGTACCTACTTATTCAGATTTAAAAGCTCTATTGGTTTTCTTCAAAGTAAATGTTAAGTGTATGTTGGATATTAAAATAAATGAAAATATGGGATATAGTTAAAAAACTTTTTATATCTAAAAATGATATGTTTTGATTAGGTTAGTGAATACTAACTAAACTAAGTATTCTAAGTTCTATTCTAACTATTTTTTTTTTTTTTCAACAAAATTCTATATTACGCTATCTGTTTCTATTAAAACAATAAGCTTAAGTGATAATAAAAAAAAAAAAAAAAAACAGACAGAAGAGACTAAAGGAAGAGGGCCTCCCATTGAAGGTACTTCAACATGAATATAATTTTAGGGTTTTGATTCTAGAAAGTATTAATAATAATGATAGTACAATGAATACATAATAGTTATTTAACAAAGATCGCGGTAGTAGTGATACATTTTTTTTTTTTTTTTAATTAATATTATATAAGCAGGTCACGACACCATTTTATTCTAACTATTTAATTTAAAATTTGTTGTCATTGTTATGTTTGACTCAATTTTATCTTGCATATTTCTTAATATATTTTATTTATGACTTATAATTCTACAGTGTTAACTGTGATTATCAAATTAACATAAATAAAATGCATATAAAATGGAGTCTCCACCTATAGCAATTTTAATAATTTAATTTAATCTATCTACAGTTTTTAAAAAAATAATAAACTATAAATAAGTACATTAAAAGTTTACCAATACAATCTATATATTTTTTCCTTTTGAATTTAAAATCTTAAGATTATTATGGAATGAAAAATTAATAGGTATTTATATTTTTAAATTGCATTTTCCTACGCTTTCTGTGATTTTTATTTATTGATGTCACCCTGTAAATTGATTAATCTAAATGAATACAACAATAACCATATGACCAATTACAAAATTACCTACTTACACTATTTACAAATAAAATAAAAATGAATTGCTATAGCAAAGATATTGGCCATAGGTGATGTCTCCACCATCTAGCTTACCTGTGATTGATAAATTAATATGAACAATAATAACTATAGAAACATTTTAAATCAATCCTCTATTTAATTGTATAAATTTATTTTTTTTTGTTTTTTTTTTTTTTGTTATGTGCCTGTACACAATTTTTCGACCAAACATTTTGCGCTGATTAAATACTTTGTTAGAACTTTTTTTTCTTATACAGTTTTTACAAATTTTTATAGATTTAAAATAGGATAAAAACTGGTTGTTCTTATTGATTTCTAGATTAAATTGCCATAAAGAGAAAATACATGACAAATGTATTCTGGTCAGAATTTTCATTATAAAATAGTATTTCATTACGCGCATCTACAAATTGTTAACGAAACAAGCAGTTCTTATATATTACATTTTCATTATTTTCTATCACCCTTATATTTAGAAATGACTACCTCTTTTGATTTTTAAATGACAAAATATATTTAAAATGCATATATATATAAATATTCTATATATATATATATAGAATATTTAAATGTTTAGAATGTTTAAATAAATTCTGATTTTGGAATTTTTGATTTTCATCAACCTGTTAACGATATATTCTACTTTTAAAGTTTAAGTAGAGGGAAATGAGTGGGCATTATTTGTGTGAGCATGGATTGCGACGTTTTAATAGTGCTCTACTACATTTGCCCTAGCCAATCTAAAGATCTTGGGTAGATTGCCATTCAAAAATCAAAAATAAGGGTGTCAAAAAATAATAGAAATGAAACATTTTAGAGTTGCTTAATTGTCTAAAAATCAAACTTTGAAAAAAAGTCAATACTTTTTGAAGTAATGAGTTTTTCAACAATAAACCTAAACAATAAAAAAATCAACTTTTATGTACTATAAATGTAGTAAATCTTTTTAATTATATAAAAAAAAAAAATAATAATTAGTTAAATAGAAAGAGAGAAAAAAGCTGAATGATATATTCTTTGCATCATCAGTAGGCCACTGATTAGGTTGGAAGTTGGGAAGGTATAGGATGTAGAGATATTTTGTTAAATTGGGTACCTACTCGGTAAATGCAATGTTAAAAATTGCAAATAAAAAACTATTTTGAGTTAAGCTTGTTTAATTGGCTGCCTTTAATTGGTTCAACTAATTGAAGTTTTTTTTTTCTATGTAGTGAAGGAAACTCAAAAAACTAAAATTCATGTATTTTCAGAATTGTATATTTATCCGTGCTATAGGTTTTGTCTTACAGGCACGTTGCCATTTGTTTTTATTTGATTGCTTTTATTAAAAAAATGTACAAGGAATTTCAAAAAATAACCAACCAAGTACACCAAATAAATGAAAAATGTTACCAGATAATCTTCTTGTTATATTTTCATTGGAAAAAGTCTTGACCAAATATTTTGTTTACATACAGAAAGAAAAAGAGCATACATATAGTAAAACTAGTTTCTATTCATATTATTTTTAGAAAAATAGTTTCTATTCAAGTATGTTTTTAATAGAAGGGGGAAGAGGTGCAATTAAAAAATCTGAATTTTACTAATTTAATAATGATAAGTAGGGGAACCGTATGAAAATAATGTTAGTAAAATAAGCCTAAACAATAATTTTAAAAAATCTTCTGAAAAAAAAATACTTGTTCATGATAAAGGGATCATTCTGTAAATAAATATATTTGTGTATAAATGAATGTATTTCATATTAATTTTAGTTCTGTATTTAACCTTAGAACATTAGACTGAATGCATTATTTATACAATATTATGTATTTACCAGATTTATATCAAATTACAATGGCCTATGCATACTGGAAATCTGAAAAAACATCAGATACTGCTGTATTTGATTTATTCTTTCGTCAGAATCCATTCCAAGGCGAATTTACCATATTTGGTGGCTTAGAGGAATGTTTAAGATTTTTGGAAAATTTCAACTATTCTGACAGTGGTAAGTCTTAAACATATTTTCTATATAGGTTTTTCATAAACTATAAATTTAAGAAATAAAACGTAAATTATGAAAATTATTATGTTATTGTTGAATGAATATTTCTATTACAGAAGTCTAGTATATTTATTATCTTTGAATTTAATAAAGTTAAACAATTCATTTTGTCTATTGGTCATTAACAAACTAGATAACAGTAGATTCTTGATACCTCAAAGCGAAATATATTCAAGTAATTTTCTTAGTAGTTCTAATCAATATCATACAAAAATTAGTTTAAAATTAATATATTCATAACTTACAATAGTAAAGTGATATATTATATATTATTGTATTATAATATGGTGAAATTATGTGTTAAATATTAGTCATAATATTTTTCACAGGTTGAACGTATTACTAATATATACAACTTTTATGATAATTGTATCATATTAATATTGTTTTTTTACAATACGGACCTTTACATATTTTTTCTAAATACAATGTATTTTGTTGTGTCACATTAGACTGAACTATTAAAAAAAATAACTTGTTATTATTTTCAATTTTATAAAATAAACTATCTGATGCACCCAGTTTTGTCTGAGTTACCTAATAATTTTAAGCTGTCTTGCCTGGTGTTGCCAGTGTCAATGTTTTAATCTTTTCACTTTTATTCTTGTTTTGCTTAGCTCGTATCAATATATTGAACAAACAAATATGTAGAAATTCACTTAGTTTTGAGTTTTCACATGATTTCTTAGAATATTCGAAAAAAAAAAAAAACAACAGTCAGAAACATTTATTATACAATTACAAAATGATATATATAAACTAAGTTGGTTTTATTTCTTTGGAAACATGTTAGAGGTAAAAAAAAAAATGCAAATAAAAAGTATCTTAGGCTTATGAGATTATAATTAACTGTAATAAACTTTATATAGTTTATGATAACAGTAAACTGTAAGATGTTAATCATTCTTTGATTAGCGACATATAATATACAGGATGATTTACTAAACAAGTTAGCCCCATTTTTATGGTTAAATTTTGCATTTGTTAAAGCCGATAATTTCAAATACTTAGATTTTTCTTAACATTTAATACAATTTCTGGTTTTTTCAATAGGAATCTATATTAAAAATTCTGTAAATAGACTGATTAATACTTTAAATAAATTTTGGTGTTAACATTTTTGATTTCTATTGATGAGATATTTCATTTTTAAGTTTATTCAGCGGGAAAGTAGTGGAGTATAATTTGGAGCATATTATTAGTACTTCACTACTCTCCCTCTGACTAAACTTAAATGTGAAATATCTCATCAACTAAAATCAAAAATATTAGCACCAAAATTTATTTGAACTAATACTTCATCTAATTATAGAATTTTTAATATAAGTTTTCATCTCGTGTTACTAAGGTAATCTATACAAATAAATAAATAATTTAATAATAAAGATGGTTGATTTTCGATAAGGAGTGGAATTCAATAGCTATAAAAGCATAAACATTTCCCCAATAATGCGGATCGTTTTGTGAAAAACCACCTAAATATTGGTCCAGTAGTATATGAAATTTCACATTTATATACATATTCATATATAGATAATAATTATAAATTAATTTAAAATCTTTCAAAATTCAAATAAATTATCTAATATTTAATAATTATTGTTTAATGTACAATTTGTTGATTGTTTCTTTGATTCATGAATATTTTTCATTAAATAATTATATTACTGAGTTCTAAAGATTTAAATTATTCAATGGCAATCATTTTTAACTCTAAAGTAAAAAATCAATCTAAAATGTTTGTCTATATTGGATGTAAATTTAAAGCAATGATTTTAATTATTATTATTAATATTTGCTTAAATTAAAATGATATATTATGAGTGCAGTTAAGTTAATGATTATTTAAGATTTGAAATAGTAATATTATGTATTATCTTCTATTTTTATTTATATAAAAATGAATATATGTCCTTTATACATTATTGTACTATTCATCACCATGATACTTTGGGAAGTTGTTCCTCGTTATCTGAAGAAGGTTTATATATATTGAAATCTACCCCCTATTAAATAACATGCCCTAAATTTTGGTTTATAGGTATTTTTAGAATAAAAAACAAATTATTTTTGTTGATTCATGAGTTACCTTGATAACAGTGGTAACACCAATGAAAAGAAAAAAACATTATTATTAATTTTTATACGGCAATCACTGTTATGTGGATAACTATGGTTATAACATATAATGATTATTTATCTATTAACTTTATTTAAAAACTTTTTTATTACAACATTAAAGCTAGATGAGACAGCTTTTATCATATATACAACTATTGCATTACCAATATTACATGTGCAAATTGTTTAATAAAGGTCATTTAATTTTTTAATAGTTTGTAAGTAATTGTTAAAATAATTAAAAAAGTTATAAATATAAGTTTTGATCATAGTATACAGTATATGCAGCGCTGCAACTGGCAGAAATGCAAGACATAATCCAATGGGTCTAAATATTCATAAGAAGCGCATTTTTTTAATATAGTTGTAATTTTACTTAATGTAAGAGGATGTAGGGCACTATAATTTAACTTTCACTTGAGCACTCAAATACATAGTTATGAAAAACAATTATACTAACTAGGTATTATTATTATTTAATTCTCCTTATTATGTTTTGTTTTTAAACCAATCACTATTACATAAAGTGTCATAGAATCATTTTATATTAAGCTAAATAATACAAATGGGTTTTATCAGGGGGACCCAAATGTAGAGAAAAATTAAATTTTATTATCATTCCGTAATCATTGAAAACAAAAACTATATGTTTTCACTTTTTCAAATTTTCATAATAGCCAATCTGTAAAATTATATTTCATATATTATATTATTCTAAACATTTTATTATACCATACTTACATATTCAATCAATAGTTTCTTAGTAATATCTGTTTTATTTTCTAAAAAATTTGTGTGAAAACAATTAATTTTCAATAGAAAAAAAAATAAATTGCGCAATAAGGGAATCTCAATCAGCACAGTAATTCCTTATATTCTGTTGAATATTAATTTTATTTACTACTTTTTTCTATACATTAAAGTTGCTATCACTAAGAAACTATTAATCGGTTATAAATGTATGATACATTCAAAGTTTCAGGTTTTCTCGAAGTTAGTGTTCCTCTGACACAAAACCCAATTGAAAAAAAAAAAGAACATTGAAAAAATTAAGTAGCATTCTAATAACATTACGGGATACTCTATATAGTAGATATTTTGGAATTATTAATGCATATTTTGAATATATTAAAGACATTTTTATTTCTTATTTACTTTCTCAAATATGTTTACAAAATCATAGTATTTGTTCTGCCATATTTTTTTTCTAGTATGACTTAGTTTTATGAATTTTATAGCAGTACCACAGAAACAATGTTATCATCCCCACTACACATCTATTAGTTTATTCAATAAGTAATTTTAGAAAACAATTTTTGTGTTTTTCAGACATAGAGTATTTAAAAACTACATTACCGCCAACAATTGAACAATCATTTTTCACATATTTAAAGGAATTGACCGCTAAAGATGTAAAGCTATATGCAATTGATGAAGGCTCAGTAGTGTTTCCAAGGTAATTAAAAAGGAAATGTAAATTATTTTATTACTTAATTGTTTATGGACTTTATTAAGATAAAACAGGTTTTAGTTAAGTGTACAAAAATAATTAATACTATAATAAAACTATGTTTATTATAAATTTGGGTCATTGATGTTTTGTTTGTGAATACAATATCTAGTAATGTAATTTGAAACAACTGACTATAGAAGCTTTGGAGTAAGATATGTTTTAGATTTTAAGTAGACCTAAGAATATATTTTTTTTTTACAATGATGTTTATTTTTATTTTTTCTATGAACAACTTTTCTACCAAAAATGTTGTTTTAATTTTCAAGTGTAGCACTTTTTCTGAAAGGAAATTAGACTGTGGTAGCATCTTAAAGTTGTCATTTTTTTGATTTTCCCTTGGATTTTCAAGGAATGTATTATTTTCTAATCTTAAGTAATGCAGCCTTTCAAAACATATAACCGAACTCTGATCAAAATCGTTTTTTTTCATTATTAATGGTTAATTGTTGCACACATATATAAATTAAATTTTAAACCTCTTTCTCTCCAACTGCAAAGTACAGGGTGATCAGAATTTTATATTGCAGCAATTTTCTCCTGCAAATATTCAAAATAGAGAAAAATGTTTAATTCTAAAGTTTCTTTATTTTTAAACACCTAAAATATAATTTGTACATTTTTTTTTATTTTACTGAATGTTTTTTAGCGATGGGAGTGTTAACTTTTGAAATTCAAATGGGAACCTATATTAAAACAAATTCTATAAATAAATGGAATAATATTTTAAATAAATTTATGTGTTGAAATTTTTAATTTCCGTCAGCCCATTGATGAAGTATTCAACTTTTTAGTTTAGATAGAGGGAGAGTAGTGAATACTATTCAAACTCCGCGCGCTGTGGTTGCTTATATTATAGTTCAAAAGAATTGAGTTGTCAGACTGCACTGAGATGGTAACAATATTTTTAGTTGTGCCTTCTATATTGAGTTTAGATAGTGGTTATCCATCCATTTACGTACTGGTAGAGATCTACAATTTTCCTTCACACTTCATTTGCTAGTGCTAGTTGATGAACTGAGCATTTCAGTTCCACCAATTAAGGTGAGGGTTTACTTTTGGTTGGAACCTCGGAGTCTAGACCAAGTGAAAAACCTGTGAACCTTTCCAACCTCGTCGAGGTAGATTCTATTTAGGGGGAAACCATAAATCTTGCGCACAAAGTGAAATATGTAATAATAATTAAAACATTATGTGTTAATAGAAAATAAATTGTCTTATCAATTATTTACACAATCAGTATATAAATCATGTTTTAAAAAGATTATTTGTTCATATATTTAAATCCATTTTATAATTTTATATTATTTATAATATAAAATATTATATATTTATTTTTCAGAGTGCCTTTAATTAGAGTAGAAGGACCTTTAATTGTTGTTCAACTTCTAGAAACTACTTTACTAACATTGGTTAACTTCTCTAGGTAGTTATAATTAAAAAAAAAAATATTTTTCAAATTATATTTAATTTTTTAATTTATTTAGTTTGATGGCAACAAATGCAGCTCGATACAGAATGGCAGCAGGTGATACTGTATCATTATTAGAATTTGGTCTGAGGCGTGCTCAGGGTCCTGATGGTGGCTTGTCTGCTTCTAAGTATGCATACATAGGTATGTAATTTTTACTTTAGTACCTTCCAAAAGTGGAAATTTTCAATAATTATAATCACATTTTAAAAATGTGTTGTGTACTAGTTGAACTTGTTTATTGATTGCAATTTAAGTAATGTCAGTCAGTGACTGGTACTAAATGAGTTATGAATACTAGGTACGTGTTTTATTACTCACAGGTAATCAACACTAAACTTGAACTCAAAGTTATTTTGCATAGTATGGTATATTTATTTTTTATAATACAACATTTTATCACGAATTCCTTTAAACTACTTATATTATTTAAAGTTTAATTTAAATGTTCTGACAGCATAAAAATTACCCTTCGTGTTTCATTTGAATAATAATTACTTGGCAATATTATTAACTTCAATGGTTTTAATGTTATTATGTTTTAGTATTGATTTTATTTAATATTTATTATATAAGATGTATAGTAAACTTAACAGTGTTGTTCTTGTTAGTTAAATTAAATTTTTAAGTGTGATAATTAATGATTATTATATTATGAAATTAATTATTAATTTAATATTTTTAAATATAAGTAGACAATTTAAAAATACATTTATTAGTGGATTAATAATATTATTGTCTTATTTATGTATTTATTAAATAAATGTCATATCAATTTTCTCATTGAGGAGTACTATTTGCATAATATATTTACAATGTACTTGGTCTTAATTTTAACATAAACACAATGTGTTATTATTAGTTAAAATTAAGAGATGTTTTTTCAAGGTTTCGAGTATAATTTTGTTTAATTTTTTTTTTTTTTTAGTTTTATGTAATGTATATGTCATTTCTAATAAGAAAAAAAGAGAAAATAAAAATGCCTGTTACTTTCGATTTTGTTTTTAGATTCTGAGTGAAACTAATAATCTGTTGATTTTACTTTGTGTGTTTTATTTTTTCAGTCTGTAAATAACTTCTTCTAGAAATCAAAACATAACAAGAGATCTTTTTTGTCACATTTTGGTTCTAGTTGGTACTTTAAAAATGTTTAGAGATCTGAAATGTGTACAGAATACTTGTATAATAATTTTCTAGTAAAATTCACATAGTTCTACTGGTATAGACATGGTTTTTTTTGGTGGTATTTGGTTATATGTGGATTAAATTGTTTTGGCCAAACAGGAATGCTTAAAATTTTACATAAGGTTCATCATAAATTTTATTTGGCGGTAAAAAAAAGTTGGGTTATATTTTTATTTTTATTTTTATTATTATTATTTTTTTTTTTTTTTTTTTTTTTTTTTCATGGTGTGAAGTTTAAAATTTGATGAAAATCATATATATCAAAGCATTTCAAAATATGTTTAACCAAGCTTCACACAGAATCGTTATTCATGTGCAATAATTTATAACTGTGTACAGATTTAAATTTTATAGTTCTATGTATTCTAACTTCTCGCCTTCTAGAGTGGTACACTTGTTAGTAATATATCAGCCTATTTTTACATAAGTATTAATAGTATTAAAATTGCCATAAACCATTTTCGCCATCAACTTTCTCTTGTATCCTGATTAGTTATGTTTTTTTTTTATAGGAGGATTTGATGGAACAAGTAATTTACTTGCTGGAAAAATGTTCAATATACCAGTAAAAGGTACTCATGCTCATGCATATATAACATCATTTTCTAATCCAAGTGAATTAAAAACAAAGGTATTTAATCAATCCATAGTTGTATTAATAATAATTAAGAATTTATTTAATTACATTAGACCTATTGGTTAAGGACAATTAAAATATCACTTAATCTGTACTATTCAAAGGCAAGTATAAGCAAAAAAAAAAAAAAATGATATAGTTTTAATAAAAGAAAATGTGGAAGAAGTTACAATAGGCTTGATGAATGGAGAGCAGCACTTGAAGGAAAAAGAACTAAAGATAAATAGAAGTAAAATAGACTAAGATAGTTTTGGAAAGTTTAGAACATTGGTAGTCAATCCAAAGTAGTTGGGATTAAGGCAAAGAAGAAAAATAGATTAAAACTATTTTAATATTGTTTAAGGTTACATATTTTCTTACATATTATTGGTTTTACAATGTTTTTTTTAAATATGTGATCACTTTCTACCAGATAGCTTACTCCGATTATCAAGCAAAGCACTTTTTCTGAAAGGAAATGTTCTCATGATTAAAAATAAGGTTGTCATTGCAACTGTTTCATTTATTTTTTGTTATAATTAAGTTTTGTATTATTTTAATCTTTGTTAAATTATTGTTGTCATGGAAAAGCACATTATAATCATTTTACTATAATATTTATTTATTTATTTATTTATTTATGTATAATAAACGGGTAAAGACCCGTTTTTGTAGGCAGTACAGGTTTAAACATTTAAGTATTTTATAGTTAACAATTAACATCTCGATTTAAAACAATAATAATAATGAAGCTANTTGTTTAAGACTAAATATACATTTCTTTTGAAAACATTATGTGACATAAAGAAAAAATCTACATTATCAACAATAAGATTTGCTAGCCTTAATGCTCTAGGAAAGTAAGAAGAGGAGCTGTAGTTATTATTATAAAATGGAACATGAAATAAGTTTGATTTTCTTAAACATATAACATGTATATTGTTGAAAAAGCAACACTATCAACTGAACTCCACTCAAAATTGTTAGCAATGGTTTATCATTGCATACAGATATATATTTAATTCCTGTTTGTATCCTAACTTCCTACATACAATAGTGACTGCACCTACATGCAAAGTATGTCCTTTTTAATTTTTTTGGTATTTAATTTGTATATCTTTAAGTATAGTATATCCTATTCAAATATATTAATAAATATATATAAATATGATATATATATATATATTTTGTGTTACTTTATCTGTTTATTATTTGATTTAAGACTCTCATTAATTTGAACAATGGCAAAGAACAAGATTTAATCGACTTGACCTTATCATGGCGTACCAAATTAGCAGAGCTTTTAAACATATCTGAAAGTCAAGCATCTGACGGAGAACTTGCAGCACTTGTTTCATTTGCAATTGCTTTTCCTGAAGGTTTTGTAGCACTTATAGACACTTATGATGTAAATAGGTGAGTAATTATGCTTATTACAATAAATATTAAGTGATTCATCTAAAAGGTGATAGCCTTATTTTACTTGGTTTGTAATGCTTTAGATGTAACTTTTGGGATACTTAAGGGATATTTATCTTCTTTAAATTTTCATGAATAATATAATTAATTATATTTTTTGTGTTGAAATATTTTTTAACATAGCTTTTATTTCAGTAAAGCAAGTAATTAATTGGTTTTGCAACGTGTGTGTGTGGTTTATTTTATTTTGTAGTCCTTTTATCACTTTTGTTGATTTTAGGAATACTTATAGATTAAATAATGGATTTAGAAGTTAACTAGCCTTGAGATGGTTATATTTAATAAAATATATACTTTAAAATCTCCCAAAAAGAAATTCCACAAACAATTAAGTAATATAATTTTCTAAATACTTGTTTTAAAAAAAATCCTTTTTGGTTATTATATTAGTAGATCAAAAAATTATTATTTTACTGATAATTTATTTTAGATTTTTAAACGATATGATGTTTAGCTAATTTCAAATTTTGAGTGTATGAGTGTATAATGTATATACTATAAAATCATTTTACATATCTTTGTGTACTACTAAAATTTAATTATTTTTATAATGAAATTGAATATAATCTAAAAAGTGACATTATACAACAAGTTAAACTTTGTAGTGTTTTTAACTTTTGAGTCTCTGGAGTTGTGTTATATTGTTTGGATGGTAGTGAGGTTTAAAATTATATAGCTGAGGTTCCCAAAGTGTGGATCACGACTCAAAAGTGTGTCGCGATCATATATGTCATATATATCATAATGTCTATATAATAGTCATCCATGTAGTACCTACTACAGTTTATATAACTTTTCAACTATTTATAGCTTCATATTTGTATTTTAAAATTGTTAGATAAAATATTCTGAAAATCATATTGTTAACATAGATGCTAGTAACATAGTCTAAAGATAGTCTCTCATTCAATATTAATAACTTGTTAGGTAATGCAATGATAAATTTTATTTGTAGCTCAATGTTTAATACATTAAACAATTTACGGACGGATCATGGGACTGGAGATCTAGTATAAATTTAATTGATTGGTTAAAGAAATTAATTAAACAAAAGCAATGAATGTATAAGTTTATAGTTTTCTCTAAATTTGAATTATGAACACTATAATTTTAAATATTCTCAAAAAATTGAAGATACGTTCAATAAAGCACTTTTGTAAAACTGAACTTCACTGAAAATTGTTTTTCTAATGGAATTACTTATAGAAGTAGTGCCACACATACCGATTGAAATGTGGCATTTTGATAGCCATGACGGAATGCTGCCCGTTGTCAAACTAGAGGTTTTCAATGCTGTTGAAAATAAAAAATATATCTATTTACCTTGGATTTTAAAAAAGTGAAATTTTCAAAAACACTGCCCAAAAAGTTCAGAATTTCTCCTTCATAGTCTCCTTGAAAAGAACGGATTATAAGATTATAATTTATCAAAACATGTTTTGTTTTTTTCCATTTTCTTTTTATGTGTAATTCGCCAAATCAAGTGATTTTTAGATTCAAAGGATATAATAAATGGTGCTAAAAATAAAACATATGGTGAATTATATTTTGTATAGTCATGAAATTGCATCCACGTATATATATATGTAAAGTGACAATAGTGATAAAATACATGTTAATGGTTAAAATTGCTGGCTTTTAAAATGTGCTATCAAATACCATTCAAATCAATTTTTTTCCAATAAAAATATGCGTTTTGGTAATTTCACAAAACACATGTTGAATTGAGTAATGGTTGATGGTTGCTCAAACCTACTGTTTTGGCGTAGTTTATCTGTATCTGGCTGTTTTGATAGTAAAAAAAATGAGGCATTTCAAACGCAATGTGTGGTGCTGCCCTTGTTGTTTTCAAATGCATAGGTAACACTGGCTTATTCTGCAGAGGTGAAGTAGTAAGAATTTTTTAAAACTTTATGTTCTCTTCACTTTTTTTTTGCTTTAATTTATGTTTATTTATTAATCATTTATAGCATGTTTTATTAATTTTCTATTTACAAACTATACATTACAATTGTTTTCTTACCTTAAATAATATAAAAGAATAGTTTAATTTAGAAGTAATATTGTTGAATCTTTAAAATATCCCAAAAGTTAAATTTTAAACTGTACAGATTTAATAATATATAATTATAATTATAAAATAAATTGTTGAAATTTCTTAGAAAACTACTAGTTATAGGTATTTATTTCAAATTTTAGATAACATTCTAGAATTTCTAGTAGTTTCATTTTAGTAATTTCTTCATTATAAGCATTTCGGTAAATTAAAATTTTTCATTGTGTTTCAAAAACACATACACAAAAATTAAAATGAAACCTACAAAAATTAGTTTTTTTTTTCTGTTCTAAATATTACAGGTGGCACTTCTTAGGACCAAAACAACTACCTGTCATTTCAAGTTTTGGGTAAGATTTCCCATTATCCATTATTAGCATGTGTTTGACCATGGGAAAAATGCTGATCGCTTTTAAAATATTACTTATTAATTTTAAATATAATAACAATAACAATAATTTATATTCCATAACCATACTTCACTTAAAAGTTAAAACCATTACAATATTTATATTTTACAGCATGTTAAATTTACATAATTTTTTATTGTTAACACATGCTTAATTAGGTTCGATGGTTTGCACTGAATTTTTGTATTAATTATTTTATTTATTTGAATATTATATTATAGTTACAACTTAAAAAATTAGTTTTTATAAATATGTTTTAAATATTTATTTTTTTGTCTTATTTTTAGAAGTGGTATTTTAAATTTCTGTGCTGTAGCCTTGGCGTTAAATGATCTAGGTTACAAAGCTATTGGAATAAGAATCGACAGTGGTGATTTAGCATATTTGTCTAATAAATCTCGGGAAACTTTTGTTAAAGTTGCAAAAGAGTAAGTTTTTATACTCTAAATAAATAATAATACTATTTAAACTATAATATGTTTAAATACCATAGGTTTAATATACCTTGGTTTTCCAACTTAACCATTATTGCATCAAATGATATAAATGAAGAAACAATTTGGAGTTTAAATGATCAGAAGCATAGTATTGATTGTTTTGGAATTGGGACACATTTAGGTAAATTAAAATAGTATTTTAGTATTGTTGTTTAAATAATAATGATACAATGTGCTAAATTATTTGAATTCAGTTACATGCCAAAGACAGCCAGCTCTGGGTTGTGTATATAAACTAGTTGAAGTAAATGGTCTCCCACGTATAAAATTGAGTCAGGATGGTAGCAAAATTACAATGCCCGGTAAAAAGGATGCTTTTAGATTATATGGTGGTGATGGTAAGTAAAAATGTCAACTTTTTTAATTTATAATATTATTAATATTATTAATATTTTCTTTTAGGATTTGCTTTAATAGACTTATTGCAGAAGTCTGTTGAAGATCAACCAATAGCCAAAACAAAACTTCTTTGTAGACATCCATTCGATCAAAAGAAACGAGCATTTGTTGTACCATCAGCAATAAAGCCATTATACAAAGTAAAATTATATTTCATAGTTTTATGTTATTTTTGACATAATTTAATATATATATATAATTATATACATAGCTTTATTGGGGAAATGGACATATAATGCAACCACTACCAGATTTACAAGAAATCCGTGAATACGTTAAAGAATCTTTGAGAACAATACGTCCAGACATCAAAAGAAATCTTAATCCTACACCTTACAAAGTAAGCGTTGTAACAAAAGTATATTTTGTTTATTTATTTATTTAATTTTTTTTTTTTTTTAATTATATGTATAAATTAGGTGTCTGTATCAGATGATCTATACGAGTTCATGCATGAATTATGGATGCAAAACACTCCTATTGGAGAATTGTCTTGATGCAATACTTGAAACAATACCATCATCAGTTACCAGCTGTCAAAATAAATAACAATAGTCCCATCAACATTATGCTTGGATGTGCACTACACTTATACACAAGCTTTTAAGTTGATGACTTATAATAATTAATTTTGTGACCAAGAAGTAACTAAAGTTTCCAAACATTGTTGTTTAAGTATATATATTTATACAGAATATATATATAAATACAAATTATTAAACATTTAGATGCCAATGTATTTATTACTTGTGAGCACAATTTCTTGATAAACAGTATGTTTAATGATTTATTTTGGTTCCCTGGTAGTTAACACATTTTGAAATACCTCAAACTTTACACTGATTCATTTTATTATTATACAATGCATATTATACATTGAAAACTTGGGCTTAAAATCTTTTTTAATTAATCACAAAACAATTTACAATCGAAGAACAAACCAACATAAATCAAATAAATTCTAGTCTCGACTATAATTATTTAAATGATTTCTTAATAATTACATTTTGTTTTGTTTTATAATGTATGTTGTGCTAAGAGATAATTACCTAATGTCTAACTTAATTGACAATAATATTGATATCAGCATATTGTGGCATTCCTTTTACTTTCTCATATTTGAGACAAATATGGTTGTTTTATAATTTAAAACTATTTGACATTTAAAAAAGAAAGAAAGGAATATTGTTAAATATTTTTTATTATGTTTTTTAGCTAAAGAAATTTTTTAGTTATTTAGGGTATTAGAAAAAATATGAAAGTTAATGTTTTTGTAATTTTTTTCTAAAGTTTATTTTTGTACTTAATTAATTTTGTTGATTTTTTTTTAATTTTACAGTTATAAAATGTACTATGTATTTAATAGATAATTTAATTTTAAAAAGCTTGTATATTGTATAAAAATATTGAAAACCATAGAAAAATTACACTTGTCTATTTAGCATCTAATCAAAGTATTTTGTTTTCATCAACCAATAAAGTAAACATTTATTTTATATCCTGTAAGTATTTTTTTTTCTCAATTATGTTATTCTGAATAATAGAATTTTTAAATCAGCAAACTAAGTAATCTTAGTAATTCAGTTCTTTCACTAATTCACTAATTGTCAAACAACTAATACATAATTAAAATGTGTTGTTACGGCCATATATGGCACTACCATATATTAAAACTCATTACTCATTAGTCATTGACTTAACAGTTCAAAGTATTATTATAACTCAACAGTGTTTATTTAGAAGCTACGGTTAATTATTTAAATCATTATTTGTATTAAATAAATTGTGAGCGGCTCTCAAGAAGTAATAGAAATGGATAAAAGTATAAGTTGGTAGGTATATAATATACATCACACTACACCACTATATAAAATATGTGTGAATGTATTTAATATTTGAATGAAATTTCTATTAAAATTGCATAGAGGTAATTAAAAATTGAATTCAATGGATACCATTTGTTTGTAAACAATATTGAATTGATTTATTGATTATAACATGTCAGGAAATTTATTGCTTGCATTCTATGGTGATTTACTCCATTGTACTTAGTTTTAATATGTCTAGTAGGTTCTGGGGCTCAATAAAAATGAAATTTTGAGTGAAGATTAGTGTTTACACATTTTAAAATGCCATAATTTTTAAGATTTTCAGCAAAATTTGATCATAAAACTGTTTAAAAAAAGACTGACATATTTTGCATGTTTGTGCAGCTACTGTTGTAGGCGGGAAGTTGGGAAGGTAAGATATAGAAGGGAATTTAATGTACAAGTAGTGATAGACCATTACTAATGATTCTGAGCAGAGTTCAGTTGATAGTGATGCTTATGAAAAGAATAAAGGAATATGATACATAGATTAACAGTTAAAAGGTGTATTAAAATCAAAATGTATATTATTTTAATATAGCTTGGTCCATAGTGTGTGTTGCTTTTTCAACAATGTGCATTTCCATGACAATGATTGTTTAAAAAATATTTTAAAATAATAAAAACATTTAACATTTTGTTAATATTAACAAAAAAATAAATAAAAAAGATTTCCAATGGCAACCTTATTTTAGATTCCGCGTGGAGCGAGAAATGCATTGGTTTTACAATGATGTTTATTTTTATATGAACAATTTCTATCAGAAAGCTTACTCCGATTATCAAGTATAGTACTTTTTCTGAAAATAAATGTTCTCTAGGTGGTACTTTGGAGAGGTTATTTTTTAATATTCGAGATAATAAGGAAACTTGGTTCTTTAGCTTAAAAAAGATTAAAATATTAAAAATAACTTGGTAATTGACAACCGTTATTATGTTTTCATTATTTTAAAATGTTTTTTAAACACTCCTTGTTATAAAAACGTACATTGTTGTAATTATTTTACCAATATGATTTATATATTGTTGACAAAGCAACACTTATCAACAAAACTCCACTCAGAATCGGTTTTTCGTTAGCAATGATTTGTCGTTGATTACAGATATACATTAAATTCCCGTCTGTACACTACCTTACTAACTTCTCACCTACAAAAGTGACTGCGTCCACGTATTAAGTATTTCAATCTTTTTTAACCTAAAGAACCAGGTTTATTATCTTGAATATTAATAAGAATTTTAAAAAATAACCTCTCCAAAGTACCACCTAGAGAACATTTCCCCTCAGAAAAGGTGCTATACATGATAATCGGAGTAAGCTTTCTGGTAGAAAAAACGTTCACATACAAATAAAAACATCCTTGTACAAGCAATACATTCCTCATTACGCTCAGAATCTAATAAACAACTTCAATACACTCAGCATTTTTTTCTGTAACCAGTTTGTACAATTTGTAATAATCCTCGTTATAAATTTACAATCATTTCGATTTAGTCAGAGAAATTAATGCACATTACACTTACCAAATAAAAACAAATAAATTAGAAAACGTAAAATGCCTATAGAAAGCACAAAACTCCCCAGAATGTTTCAAGTACCGTTTCTAGATAAAGACAATATACGTTTTCTGTGAAAATTTCAGGTCTCTATATATATTTATAACTGAACAGTAATGAAAAATCAAATTTGAAAACGTTATATCCATACAATTCCCCATTCATTCTTAATTTAAAAAATCTAGTTCTACTTGTATAGCTAGGTACACAAAAGTTCGCTCTGAAATTAATTATGTTAAAATGTTTGGACGTTTGGTTAACGAATAATATTAAATAGAAAGAAAATTCAAGAAAAATTTAGAATTTTCTACGTTATAACATTTAATTACGTTGTTATTCTATAAAATATTTTTAAAAGAAGTTTGTATTAGAAAGAAATGCTAAAGTCTGAAAACAATTTCTGATATTATTGATAACAGTGTTTTATTGTTTCACTATTTTGCATACAATATATGTATGCAATTATAATTCATATAATATAATATCGATAGCCTTATGTCTCCAAATGATTTTATTATAATGTAACACTTAAAATGATAAGGACAAAAGGGACTGAATAGGCTACCACAAAGACAAATGAACTTTATGACCCTTATTTATGGTACCTAATTGCAATTACCAACAACTATAGTTCTATCAGTGTCGTAATTCCGGGGAGGGAGGATTACAGGAGCACTTACTCCAACTTTTTTAAAACAAATTTTTAAAATTAAATTGATTAATTTAAGTTAAACTATAAAAAAGTATGAAGAACAACAAAATAATAATACAATCAAAAATACGCAGACCATAATTTAAATATTGTAATAATGTCAAATATAAATATAAATGAATAAAAAATTCAATTGAATTAAACTAAAATTGCTAAAAATTACTTTCAGTGAAAGATGTTTTTTTGAAATTCACAATGGTAAATGAAAAAAAAAAATTTTGTTCAGGTCAGTAAGTAATTAACATAGGACATATAAACAAAAACGTACAAAGATGCCGATATCAATATTAACATTTTGTTTTCTACGAGAAATCCACCGAAATCCAATGTAACATGATTTCTGAACGACAATTTTGTTAGGTTGATGCGTGAGAAATACACGTTTTTCAAATTTCAGCGTAATTTTCTTAACAGTTCCTAAATACCAGGAAAAACGAAAAAGTTTATAGGAAAAATGGTTTCGTGTTATAATTCGGTTAACGGTAATCGTACAGATCTAAAATATTAAAAGATACNTGCCGATATCACTATTTACATTTTGTTTTCTACGAGAAATCCACGGAAATTCCAATGTAACATGATTTCTGAACGACAATTTTGTTAGGTTGGTGCATGAGAAAAACAGGTTTCTTAAATTTCCGCGTAATATTCTTAACAGTTCCTAAAAACCAGGAAAAACGAAAGAGTTTATAGGAAAAATGGTTTCGTGTTATAAATCGGTTAACGGTAATCGTACAGATCTAAAATATTAAAAGATACCTAAAATCATTTTCTAGACGAAGTTCTTGTTATAATAAATTCCGGTGTTTTAAATCTGTTACGATATTCTAGGAAAGGATCATTTGAAAACGACTATGAGGATTAATTAATGAGAAATATTAAATATCTGTTTCTAAAAGCATTCAAGTTTGTTCCTATATTAATCACGAAAAGAGGCCTTACAAATTGAATCATTTGTAATATAAAACTCATAAAAATGTNGATACCTAAAATCATTTTCTAGACGAAGTTCTTATTACAATAAATTCCGGTGTTTTTAATCTGTTACGATATTCTAGGACAAAGGATCAATTGAAAACGACTATGAGGCTTAATTAATGAGAAAAATTAAATATCTGGTTCTAAAAGCATTCAAGTTCGTTCCTATATTAATCACGAAAAGAGGACTTACAAATTGAATCATTAGTAATATAAAACTCATAAAAATGTAATGTTTGGACGTTTGGTCAACAAATAAAGTCAAATACAGAGAAAATTCGAGAATNGATCATTTGAAAACGACTATGAGGATTAATTAATGAGAAATATTAAATATCTGGTTCTAAAAGCATTCAAGTTTGTTCCTATATTAATCACGAAAAGAGGCCTTACAAATTGAATCATTTGTAATATAAAACTCATAAAAATGTAATGTTTGGACGTTTGGTCAACAAATAAAGTCAAATACAGAGAAAATTCGAGAATACTCTAGTCTTCTCTAGGGGGACGGTAAATGCGTTTCACGAGTCATACCGAACGTTCTCGAAAATTCAGTCCAGTTCAGTTGACAGTGACGCTTTGTCAACAATATATATTTATATATAATATTACGGTAAAATAATTAAATAGGCATTGTATATTATCTTTAATAATATTTGTTTAATGTACCGATTTTCCAGTTTTTCCTATGTTTTTCAAATTTGTTGAGGAAAGGTACCTCCCTAGTGATATTTTCTTTCAAAGTGCTGGCATTGTAAATCGGAGCAAAATTGTAGGTAGAAAAGTTGTACACAGAAAAAAAANTGTTCGCTCCAATCGAAATGTAAAATTTCATGACTATTAATTTCGGAAGGGATAAATAATTTAAAAAATAGTTATCAACATTTTCACTTATCGACACAGTTTCGATATATGAAATAATTTTAAAATTTTCCGATAGTATTTATATACTAGTATAGGCATTTATAAATTACACCCAACTAGGTACCTATTTGTTATAAAAACATGTATAAGAATTTTCCAAAATAAACAAGCAATTATTTTTTATCGCAAATATATGTGAATACCTAACGAATAATGTAAAACACGGAGAAAATTCTAGTCTTCTCGAATTTTCTACGTTGTTACGGTTAAACGAACGTCGGATAGCGGTGAAGGGGTACGGCGAATGCGCTTCACGAATCATACCGAACGTTCTCGAACATTCTCTCGACTATATAAACGTAAACAGCGCGGCGACCGACGTCAGTTTGAATTCGAAAGCGATCTTGTGTAGTACGCATTTATCAAGCATTTCAACGATTTTCAGTGCGATTCGTGCGATTCACTGCGAATTTCTCTCAAGTGCGATAATTCATAATAACAATTTGTATTTATTTATTTGTTCGATTGTGAAATTTACGATCAAAAATCTACGAAATGGTCGGAAAAACGGCAATCGGAATTGATTTAGGTACCACGTACTCTTGTGTGGGTATCTGGCAACACGGAAAAGTCGAGATCATCGCCAACGACCAGGGTAACAGGACCACCCCGAGTTACGTTGCGTTTACGGACACGGAACGATTGATCGGAGACGGAGCCAAGAACCAGGTGGCCATGAATCCCAGCAACACGGTGTTCGATGCCAAACGTTTGATCGGCCGTCGGTTCGACGACGAGAAGACGCAAGCGGACATGAAACATTGGCCGTTCAAAGTGGTCAACGACTGCGGGAAACCGAAAATCCAAGTGGAATTCAAAGGAGAACGGAAAGTGTTCGCGCCTGAAGAGATCAGCTCGATGGTACTGACTAAAATGAAAGAGACCGCCGAAGCGTATTTGGGTCGTGACGTGACGGACGCTGTCATTACGGTGCCGGCGTATTTCAACGATTCGCAGAGACAAGCGACTAAGGACGCGGGCATCATAGCCGGACTGAACGTGATGAGGATAATAAACGAACCGACGGCTGCGGCTTTGGCTTACGGTCTGGACAAGAATCTAAAAGGAGAACGGAACGTGTTGATTTTCGATCTGGGCGGCGGTACGTTTGACGTGTCCGTGTTGCAGATCGACGAAGGATCGATATTCGAAGTAAAGTCCACGGCGGGAGACACACACTTGGGCGGCGAAGACTTTGACAATCGGCTAGTGTCCCATTTGGCGGAAGAGTTCAAGAGAAAGTTCAAAAAGGACGTAAAGAGCAACCCCAGAGCTTTGAGACGGCTGAGGACCGCCGCCGAACGTGCCAAGAGAACGTTGTCGTCCAGCTCGGAGGCCACCATTGAGATCGACGCGCTGATGGAAGGCATCGATTTCTATACCAGAGTGTCTCGAGCCCGTTTCGAGGAGCTGTGCGCGGATCTATTCAGAGCGACTTTGCAACCGGTGGAAAAGGCGTTGGCGGACGCCAAGTTGGACAAAGGAGCCATACACGACGTGGTGCTCGTGGGCGGTTCTACGAGGATCCCGAAAATCCAGAGTCTCCTCCAAAACTTCTTCTGCGGTAAGCCACTGAACCTGTCCATCAACCCGGACGAGGCGGTAGCGTACGGCGCTGCCGTACAAGCGGCCATTCTCGGCGGCGACACGAGTTCTGCTATCCAAGACGTGTTGCTCGTGGACGTGACCCCTCTGTCACTCGGCATCGAGACCGCGGGCGGCGTGATGACCAAGATCGTCGAGCGCAATTGCACCATACCGTGCAAACAAACCCAGACATTTACTACTTACGCGGACAACCAACCGGCCGTCACTATACAGGTATTCGAAGGAGAAAGAGCCATGACCAAGGACAACAACCTGTTGGGAACTTTCGACCTGACCGGCATACCTCCGGCGCCCAGAGGTGTACCGAAAATCGATGTAACTTTCGATCTGGACGCTAACGGTATTCTGAACGTGTCGGCCAAGGACAACAGTTCCGGTCGTTCCAAGAACATTGTCATCAAAAACGATAAGGGTCGTTTGTCTCAAGCCGAAATCGATCGTATGCTCAGCGAGGCCGAACGATACAAAGAGGAGGACGAACAACAAAAAGTCAAGATAGCGGCAAAGAACCAGTTGGAGAGCTACGTGTACGGCGTGAAACAAGCGTTGGACGAGGCCGGTGACAAGTTGACCGAATCCGAGAAAAACGCAGGTAAACAACAGTGCGAAGCGGTCATCCAGTGGTTGGACAACAATCAGTTGGCGGACAAAGAAGAGTTCGAGCACAAACTAAAGGAACTGCAGAAGAGCTGTTCGGAGCTAATGATGAAATTACACGGCGGACAAGCCGGAGGACCACAGGCCGGGTCGCCTGGAGGTTGCGGATTCCCCGGATCACAATCTCGAGGACCGACGGTTGAAGAAGTCGATTAATTATTATTTGATTGTATAATGTGACTTTTGTTGTATCGTGTTATTTATTTTCTTGTAAAATATTCTCAAATGTTCCAACTATTAGACTGATTTTTTTTATGTTTTTCAAATATTTGTACCTATGTATATGTTATTTTAGTTTTTTAATATAATTCATTATGTACTTAGTATTTTATTTTCGCGAAAATAAATTGTACCTTATAAGAACATTTATTGGCTTTTTATTTATCTAGTGTTATGTGCTAATCCAATGTACCTTGCGAATAACTTCCAGCAGGTATTATTCTTCGATTGTCGATTATTGAACTTTTTCTGAAGGGAAATATAACGGGTTGTACTTTTTGATGACTGCGTTGTGTTTTGATTTCCCAGCTATTTGCACAACAAATGGGAAAGCACACGTGAACATTTTGTAGTTATTATTATAGTAGGTCGGCAATATTCCTAATAGTTTATGTTAAATGATAAATTTCACTTTAAGCTTGCATATTAAGCTTGCAATATGATTTTTTTTTGTTCCGAGTGAAGCGAGAAATAATGTGTAGCGATTTTAATACGGTGTGTGTAATAATATTACATAGGTACCGTCGGTCAGAAAACGTCCCGATGAAGTTACTCTTATCGTGGCTGGTTTGAATCTTTTGTCCGGTCGTGGTATTGGTTTTTTGTTACACGAAACTTCGTCAAAAGCCGTTTCACTGCGCCACGTAAGCTTGGTGCTAATTACCAACGGTCTGGCATGTTCTGTAGGAGTACTGACTGCGAGTGAGTTTCTTAGTTATAATATGTTTGAATAAATAATTATAGTGATTTTTACTAAGATGTTAGTAAATCCGTCGTTTATTTTTTATATCGTCCAATTACTAAAATGGGCATTTTTTTTTTTTTGTAACTTTTCTATCAGGAATTTTACTTAAATCTAAAACTTTATAGGAACTTCTAACACATTTTTGGTACTTAGTCAGGGAACTGGGGAGTTTAGTTTTTGTTTTATTTTCCTTGTAGTTTTCTTAATAAATAAAATTCTTCTGTTTATATTCTAATATAATTTAAAGTATTAGTTATCATTTATATCTATCGTGTTGTGCACTTTAAACGTAAAAGCAAACAAAAATTCTTCTTTAACGCAAAGCAAATTGAGTTCATCATAATTGCTGGCAATTAGTTGTAATATTATCAAAGAATGAAAAA
Source organism: Cinara cedri (assembly GCA_902439185.1). Lineage (NCBI taxonomy): Eukaryota > Metazoa > Arthropoda > Insecta > Hemiptera > Aphididae > Cinara > Cinara cedri. Next base: position 39,602 of record CABPRJ010001485.1, on the reverse strand, counting down.
TAATGGTAGAATGAAATTTATATACAAAGACTAGAAGAAACGACATGGATTCCAAAAAATATGATAAACCATTGCTAATAAAAAAACAATTCCGAGCAGAGTTCAATTGATAGTGATGCTTTGTCAACAATACATGTTATAATATAGTAAAATAATTAAATAGGCATTTTATATTTTTTTAATAATATTAGTTTAATATTGTATTGATTTTACAGTTTTCTTTGGTTTTCACATTTCCTGGGAACTCTTAGGAAAATCAAAAAATTACTTTCTTAAAGTACCTTAATCAGATTTTCTTTTAAAAAAATTGCTAACGTTGCAAGTCGAATCAAAATTGCTGGTAGAAAATTGTCCAGATAAACTTCGCTCCATTCAGAATCTAAAACCACCCCCAATTTTTTGCTAAGACAATAGTATGACTGTTTACATAAGATGCACCTTCGTGTAAAATTGTATTAAAATCTGTGGAAAAATGATTGAGTTATAAGCTTGTAACATATGGATGGTCGTGACAAAATTATAGGGTTCTGTTTTTGAACTCTAAAATGACTTATTAAAAATGGATATATTTTTTGCAAAAGAACAACTGAAGTGGTACCTATTTAAAATTAAAATTAATAAAACAAATGAAAAACAAATATATTTTTAAATATTTATTTATATTTTGTGTAAAGATAGGGAGCATACAAAACTGTTATTTAACTACAATTTTCACTTGTTTGTTTATATACAATAAATTACCTAATTAGTTTCAAACATTTTCCAAATTATATTTCTATATTTCTATTTTTAATTATAAGTTGGTTATTTAGAATAATAACATAAATAAATAAATTTAAAAGTTAGGTTAAATAAAATGCTAAGTGATAATGAAAGCGATAAATCAATAATTTGCATAAACTACATTGATAAATAAATAAACATAATACCATCTAATGTAAATGATAATAAGTAAAAAAATTCAAAACGTTTAATTTAAGTTAAAAAAAAAAAATTACATTAAGATATTTAATATATTTAATATTTCACTTTATTTTTATAAAATTATCACAATAACTTGTTTCAGTTATATAATATTATTGTTGAGAGGAATTCATATAATTAATAATAGTAACTCAGTTTTAAATTCACAAATGTTTAGTAAAAAGGGGTTATTAGTAATGAAAAAGATTAGTTATAATTATTGAGTAAAATAATTTGTATATAAATACAGAAAGAATAATAATTATACTCGTTTTATACCAAATCATAATATAACTATTAAAATTGTTAAAAACTAATTTTACTCGGTATTCATAAAAATGTATACACCAAATAATGAAATTAATTTTGGATGTTCAACATCAATATCAAAATACTAAGAATATAATAAATGCTGTAAGAATAAATAGTTTTCATTAACTTAATGTTCTCGATAAATATTACAATTTGTATTATTTAACCCGAAGCTTCAATAATAATGGTATTAAGACCTTTTGGACCAATTGTTGTTTTAAACTGTTCGGGTATTGGATGTTCAGAATAATCGCCATCTACTTTTGGAATCATTACATTCAATTCGGATGACTTGGATGTCACAATTTCTGTGTTTAACGAATCCTTGCTTAAATACATTTGGCAGCCGTCTGTTTTGTCTATAGTTATTGTTGGCACTTTACCCAGTACTTGCATTTGGACCGACTGACAATTAATAAATTCAGCAGATGAGACTAATGACTCGAATACCACAGATGACTTTTTACATGAATCCATAACAATAGAGTTAATCTTGTTTTTTACTGTGATTGTAGAGTTAACACATTTAAATATATAAACCACATTATTCATTTCAGCACCGTCAACCACAAGATTAGTGTTATTTTTTTGGTTTTCAATGAGCCACTTTTTACCATCACGTGCAAATACTGGAGGTTTTTCAACAATCGGTTTAGTAACTGGCGAAACAGATGAATGCCCAACATTAGCAGGAGCTGGTCCACTCACTCTCATGTTGGGATTTTTGTGTGTTTGCATATCAGATGAAACTTTTTTTAAACCTTAAAGCAAAATGGGTCAATAAGTAAATTGAATTATTTCTAATTATATTAGTTTACCTTTAGTGACATCAGCACCGCGATTAATTTCTGCAAATAAGGCTGAACGGTTAGTAGCGTCTGGATCAGCAGGAGCTAAACACAAATCATCCATTGGAGGCAAACCACATGGTGGTGGTGGTGGAGCAGGTCCACTAGATGGTTTTGATCCAGTTTTTGCCCAAACAAGTCCAGTTGTATGATATTGTTTGACATAGGCTTGAAGATCATTCAGAAGTTGTACCCAAGTTTTAGCCCACTCAACATGAGTTTTGTTCCTATATTAGTGATTAAAAGTATTCAGTAACAGTAAATAATTTTAATTTAGTAGAAAATAAATACTTTTCTTTCCATTCTTTGAGCACACGGTTTGTGTAGAATTGACCAGTATCGTTGCTTTCTTTAACATAAGGAGCAGGAGTAGGGGACTGTAAATTTAACATTGTTTTAAAAATATTTTGACTAGGGATTATAGTAATTTAAAGCAGAATATTTCTCACCACGGCAACCCAACCTAAAGCAGTTATACTTTCACTGATGGCACTAAGGTGATTGAAAAATGGAGACCCACGATTTTTCTCTCTGAGTGTTTGGATTTCTTGGATTTTTGTACTTGTTGGAAGTAATAACTTTTGTTTTTCACTGTCACTTGGTGCACTATTTGCACTAGCATATTTTATGAATTGTAATTCAGCTCTGAAAATTGTGACCATTATTAATAAATATCATATCTTATTATAATTCCGTGTATAGTTTATAATTAATATGTATGTTACTTACTGAAAAGCACTGAACACAAGTGCTGCTTGAGTGGATACATCACCACCAATTTGATTGGACAACTGAACAAAACTAGTAAGTGGGCCCTGGATAAGATCCTCAAACCCTTGTACACTCATATTGAAAGGGTAAATTCTAAATAAAATAAAATAAATAAATATAGTTAACTAAAGGTATATACCTGCATTTTAAACTTTTGAATTTGATTCATGATCAAAATCTGTGTGGGTGTGTTAGAACAGAAGAGGTATCTAAAAATAGTGAAATGTGTTATTCAGTAGTATGACCTAGTTACCTATTTATAATATTTGACACAAATATAAAAATAATATTTTATATAATACTTCAACATAATTTTTTATTTATAGTAACTATCACAATACCACTGATTATAAATACAATTATAAGTTTTTACAATAAACAATAATACTAATATAATCTATTTCTTTTTTCTTTTATTGTAATTATGTTTAATTAATTTTTTAAGAAAAAAATAATTTATGACATTTAGACAATTAAATAATAATAAAAACAATTTATACTTCTATGCAATGGATGGTCCACTTATGATTATTATTATACATCCTATAACTATTTTGAGTATAGAACATTACAATTCTACAATAATTAATTTATTATCATAATTGTATTATGTGACTACAAATAACTGTAGAATAATTAATAATATTAAGTAATTGAGTTTTATTGTGGTACAACTTAGAGGGAAATTAAACTGTTAGTCTAAGTAAAATTAATAATATAAAAATTAGATTTTTTAAAAAAATAACATAATATAACTATAAAATTCTATACCATAAATATTTTATAATATTCCCATTGTATTCAAACAAAAAATAGGACATTCATAAATAAAAAATCCATTAGTTTCATATTTAAAAAAATCAAACTTGTTTACATTTAATGGTACTATTTGACCTCAATAAAATGTTATACTTACCTACCAATTCAGTTGATTACTGAAATATTAAAATTATTGAATAGTAAAATTTTATTTTGTTAATTTTTCTATTTAATGAAATAATAAAATAAATTATTTTATCTCAACTTAATTTAGCTTATAAAACCTAAAGTTCTTTAAATTTTCAAACCAGTTTGAGTTTGAAGAACAAAACAGTTTAACTATTTCACCAAGTATTCAATAATTTTCCAGTAATAAATTAATAAGTAGTTTTTTTCTTTAAAAATATGTATTTATACAAACATGCATTTGTTAAGTACATTTTGTAACTGATATTCTCTTTAATATTTCAATTATGGAGAAAACTCATTAAATTTGTCGTTCTGACCTGATTGCAAGAGGCTGCTTGTAAATATTATATTATTATATTATTATTAATAATTGGTTTTCCTTAAATTTATTGAATTCATAAAAAATACAATAGTAAACTATTGTTGGCAAGTAGATTGATATAACTATAATGTATAACATAATTAACATTATTTTTCTTTAGCAACCAATAATTATTACTTATGTGGATACTAAACTCACCGATCAAAGAGTAAATACTATTGCACATAATTTAAATTGTAGAGAAATACTTGCATTAGTAAAATGGTGACTCACCTGGATAATAATAATAAATAGGTATTGATTTCCTTAAGCAGAAGAGGATTTCCGGATGTCGCGGTTGCGAACGCAAGATCAACACTCGGGAACGAATTCAATCGGCAACACAAGCTTTGTAGTATTAAACAAGACGAGAAACTAGAAAGGTTTACACACAAATATGGTAATAAAACCAAGAACTTAATCGGAACGAGTACCCTACAATCTACATACAAAATAGATGAATTTATTTCATTGATGACTGAGGGGGCTACATTATCTATTACGATTCGCCGAATCACTGAAATATCGCGATCAGCCGACTGGTGTTGCCAACGAAATGTAATATAGTTGAGAAAAGGGAAATGGTTAAGTGCACTTTACCACGCCCCTCACGATTTTCAATTTTTTTTTTTTTATATAGACGCGTTTTTCAACGCTGATTTTTAAATTTTTTGCAGAAACTATTATTGAAAAAATTAAAGCAAAAAAAACTTATCAATTTTTCAAAACAAAATTTTTAAAAGACATGTTTTTTAATGTTGGAGATGATAACGCAATCAAAGTTTTTTATTGATGAATATTTTAGAAATTATAGCGATTATTAAAGTTAGTAGTTTTTAGGATTTCACAAGTCCGAAATATTATAGTCTTATAGTTTTTGATATTTTTTTTTTACGCCCTGTTATCTACCAGATGTGGTTTCACACAACAAATCGAGGGTTATTTTCGTTTAAAGCAGTCGGAGTGAGCGCAGCGAGCTATAGAGACCTCGTCGCGATTCTAGATGAATTTATACCACGAGAATGTCTCGAATGTCGAGCCAAATCTAAGTGAATCTGATGAGTGATAAGAGCGATGAAATTAATGACGCCGATTCCAAAAACCGCACATTATTGTGATAAAACACAGGGCAAAACATTACGATTTTAAAAATTATTGTACCAAAAACTGCACATTTTATAATGATATTGATACCTATAATCTATCATTTATTATTTACATATTTATCAAAAAAAAAAGATGGAGTCAACCTGACTGCCATGCTCAGAGGAGTTTATAATGTAAGAAGTTTTGTCAACACTATCATAACACTAATGACATATTCACATTATGGTAAAATAATAATTAATAATATAATTACATATGAATTAAACATTTTCTTTAATAATATTTGTTTAATATTGTACCTATAAATATTAAACATCATTGTAAAACCAATACATTCCTTGGTCCACTCAGAATCTAAAATTAGGTTGATACTTAAAATAGTAAGTTTTGCAGTAATATGTCGATTTTTCAAAAAGTTCACACATATGAAAACGAAAAACCGCAGATAATATTAATTTATTTTATAAACACAGATTAATTCAATTTTCTAAATTAAAAATAATGTTTGTAACAAAAGTATTAGAAGATTTATTTTAACCTCTCCTCCTGTATAATTTCCTGCTCATAATATATGACAGACCGTTGTAGAGGTGTATTCGGCAAGGCAGGGGCGTCTCCAAACCTTGATAATGGGGGGGGGCCGAAATAATTAAATTTAATATTAAAGATTGATAAGAAAAACAGACTGACACATTTCACACGATGGGTCGACCCACTGTTATAGATGAGAAGTTTGGAAGGTAGGATATTGAGGGAAATTTAATGTTTATCTGTACCTGAGTATATTTAATTATTGCAAACAAAAACGATTCTGAGCCGAGCTCGGTTAAGAGTATTGCTCAGGGGCGTCTTCGGATCAATTCTAGGGGGGGCGAACAATTTTTACCATTGAATACTACCGCTTTAGTTATAATATGAATTATAAAAATAATAAGAATAATAATTAATAAAAGTTAAATGAACAAGTCCAAAATACTTTTATTTTAAACAGCGTTTTGCAAGCAGTTTGATCAACAATATTTTCTATATTAATGTTTTCATGAATTCCATGAATATTTAAAAATGATAAGCTAGTTATCTAGCCTCTGCTCAATATTTTTTTTACCACGAAGTACTACTTTTAATGAACCTCATGTTAAATTATTAAACATTTCTGTTTGGTCTAACAATTTTATCCACAGAGTACCTACCGGATAAAAATTACGTACAAAACTCGCAAAATTAAAATGTCTCTAAATTGCTCAAAACTGTTACCATGTTAAGAAAAGGAAAAAAAAATGGTGTCTGTCAAAATTTAAAGTCTATAAATATTCTTAACTTAATTATAACAAAAAACGAAATTGAAAATAATAAAAGCATTATTTTCGTATATTTGCCCGTTTTTCTTACGTTTTATCCTAGGTTTTCCTGATATTATGAAAACTGCTTGGAAAATCAAAAAATGACCTTCTTAAAGTACCATCTAGTTAATATGACTATATTTTCTCGCAATAAAAGTGCTACACTTACATATTGAAGCAAGATTTTTGGTAGACATTTTTGTCACAGTAAAACAAAAATCATTTAAATCCAATAGGTACATTCTTCGCCACAATCAGAATCTAAAATTTAAATTAAAGTAGCTATCCATTATATCAGTGGCTGCATACACGTGGGAAATATGTCCGTCTTTTTATATTATATTGTGTTATGTTTGTAAAGCGTTTCATTTTATTATATTTTAAATTGGAAAAATAATTCGTCTCGGGGCGCTTTAACGTGTAACTACGTCACTGCATTTCAGGTCTTTATACAATTCGTGACACACGCAACATTTCTGTCATCGTAACGGTGGTCGGTGAGAGTGCGGCCTTAGATGAGAGCACGATTTAAGGTTTACAATATAGGCATCCTAAATCGTATATCTGAGAATGGAATCTGTTAATTGCATGAATCATAGACCTTCTACGTTATACTTTATAGTTTTACAGTATACAATTATGAATGAATAATTACTATAAAATCAATGCTTATATTTACCAAGTACGGATAAAAAAAAAAAAAACTTCTTTTTAGATCTATGGTATGAAGAGATATTCTTGACGGTAGTATCAGCTGTGTTTTCATATGTTTAAATGTTTAATAAGGCTACATAGACGTATTTAGACATATATGTCTATGGCAGGCTGTGGTCATGAACACGGTTATAGATAGAATTTTATCTGTAATTAATTGATTATGAAAATACGCTCAGAATCTAATAATAATAAAAATATGAATTATTAAGATTATTAATTATGATAATATATTTTTAAAAATTCCATTATCAGATGAAGTATTAAATTTGACATTTTTGATTTCCGTCAACTCGTTAACGGGATATTCCACTTTTAAGTTTGGGTAGGGGGAGAGTAATAAAGCCACAATTCAAATGCCGCCCGCCGTGACACCAAACAAAATGTGATGTTCACTGATCAGTACTCCGCCACTCTCCTCCTACTCAAACTTAAAAGTGGAATATCCGTAATCCACAGGTAATAAAGAAATGTAGGTATAGGCCACTCACATAATGATATTTTAAATGAGGCTATTTCCGGAGTAGCGGAAAACTGAGGTGAATCACCATATAGATAAAACACCTCACTTTATGATAAGTACTCGTGGAACACTGATAAGGTATGGGTGGCCTATCCATTTCTTTGTCAATGAGTTTGTTAAAATCAAAGTTCAAAAGGTATTTTAACTAATAATCTATCCATTTATGGAATTTTTAGAGTCCATGGATATATCTTTGTGGGACACTCTGTAAATATAAAAATATATTACAATTACAATTATACGACAGTAGGTACCTACCTAAATTATAGTTGTATAGTAGTATTTTATATTGACTCATTAACAGGTGTACGATAATATCAACATAATATCTAGACCATAGACTTGCCTAATAATTTTTTGTTTCAGAGTTCGTTTTATATGGTCGCGCGATATTTTATAAATATTTTAGGGTGTCTATTGAGTGGTGTATAATTATTTCCTAAAGAATTTTCTGAGCATTCTGAATAATGTAAACAAGTATTATTGATTTCTTAAAATTACAAGGTCAGTCCAATGTAGTATAACTTGTGCTGCTCAATCTCTTTGTTACCTCTTAGAAAATGTCATCAATACCGATGTTATTAAAGGTTTTATTTTTCATTAATTTCTAATACATATCTTTCTTCATTTTTCTAATTTCAGGAGAAACCAGTTATCGATATGGAAGGCATCAATATTCAAATTGAACCATGTAAAACATACTTTAGTGATGGATGTGTTGAAACCATTGAAGCTGATGAAACAGATTTACTAAATGGAGAACAGAAAACCATTTCAGATGAACCTGTTGGTATTATAGTTAAATAGTTATTATGATTTAAGTAAACAATTTGATATTTCCAGTCAAATTGGCCATCGTGGTTACGTAAACAGTCAACAACTATTGGGTCTTCTGCATTAAAAACAGTAGATTATCTTGGCGAGTCTCTGGCTAATTTTTTTGGTATCACTACACCGAAATATCAGTTTGAAATTAATTACCACAAAAACATAGTACAAGAAGTAAGTATTATAAATTTAAGAATAATGATTAAAAAAATATTTTTTGAGTATATTAGGTATTTAATTTATTAAATTAAACTTTATGATAATCATTCAACTGAAAATATCCATGGTTCCTTATTTAAATTTTTTAATTATAATAATAATGTATTAAATTGTATACTACTATATGTAGAAGTATCTCAGAAACTATTTTCTTTTCCGATTTAATCAGTATGTGATCTATTTGTATTTTAAATGGTGATCTACTAAACATTTGTACAGTGCTTATTTATTGAAGTGGCCAATTTTTTTTTTTTTTTTTTCTGATGTACATCTTTGTATCACTAACATTTTATGGTATAAATTAGCTTGATTATTAAATCATATACCTGCTAAACTTAGTTTTCGCTCGTTAGGTTATGTATTGAACAAATGTCCATTTGCCAGATTCCTACGAGTCAAACTACTCCACCATTTAAATGCCTTAACTTGATTCAATGTAGTCTATGATCACTACATAGAAATACATAGTTTATATAAATTAATTTTTGAATAAAATTTCTTTAGATGAATGCAGAAAAAGTTATGGATGAAGAAAATATGAAAGGATGGACCCAATCACCACAAAAGTATACTATTACAACAGAGCCATGTTAAATTTTTATTTATTTGAATTTGAAAGGGGGATAATTTAAATATAAATGTCTAATAAAAAATGGTTAATGGTTAAGTGTTTAATATAAAAAAGCTTCATATAAACATTATTCAAAAATATCATTATATCACAGACAGAAAGATCATTATAACAAAAATAAAATACATTTGGATTCATATTTTTTGTTGAAAGAAGCATATGACAAATGTACACAAATTATTTATTAATTTAATCAATTAAAAGAACAGATATCCTAAATGACACTATATGTGTCTTTATATTATAAATTTACATACCAAAAACTGTTTGCCTTTAATGTTTAATTCAATTAATAACGTGAAAAATACTGTTTAATATATTTCATAATAATACTTAAATAGTTAAATTTACTATTATACATTAATCAGATAATTAAGATAAATACAGCCACTATAGGTGAACCATAGTCCAACAATAGGTCAGTTCATCCTATAAAAAATCCATAATATCCATAAAATTACGTTTTTTATATATACTCACATTTTTGTGTACATCTTTGTAATATTTTTTCTTTGAATAGTTACATAATTGATTTCTTATAGACTATGATTGAAATTATTTTACTCAAATTATAGATTAATAATAATTATAATTTTAAATGTCTTAAATAACCAACAATTAATCACACAATTTATTGCCTTAATACTAATTGTAAGATCTCCTAATATTATATTTACCATTAATAATTAATATTATAATATTTATTTTACCATAAATACTGCAATATAAAAGCTCAATGACATTGAATAATATTGCTCATGCCAATTTTTTTTTTTCAATCAAACATTTGCATTTACAAATTATTAACTATTCAATTTATAACTAGATGATAGTTTATAAATAAAATTGCATTATATTATTTATTAACTTAATATATGATATTTATTGAAGAACATTTTATATGATAAATATTATTGGAAAATATAAATATTGATTATACATTTTATATTGTTTTTGGTTTTCATTATTGCTAATTCATATTATCTGATGTCTAATGACAAATACAACTATTACTTACACATGGTAAAAATGTTGCAGAGAGAAGAACATAGATAATATATTGCGCTCTTGCCTTAGTACATAACATGGTATACCTACTTTTATTTTTCAATATTGAAAACAACAATAATACATAATGTTATTAATATATTTTATGTAATATTTGGTTCAATTTTGTTACGATTAAAATGTATGCTTAATAAATAAAATGATTCACAAAGTAATCAACTATTCAATTATTCAACTTTTCTTTCACACACAAAGAAAAAATTATTTTGAAATGAGGTTGTTCGATAAAAAATTGTCAGCATTTTCGCCTCATAAAAAGGTTCTCAAAGAACAAAGAAAAATCATACATTGTTCAATTATTGTTGAACTAATAAATTACACACTATTTAATAAAGAATCAACAAATTAACATAAAGAGAATTTATATTTATTTAACAAAAGTAACTTAAATATTTATCACAAACATTACATGTATCAAATGTACTTAAAAAGTGTATGTAAAAAATCTATTATTAAAAAAAAAAAACACCAACATTTAAATAATAAACATTTTTTTCTAATAACAATAAATTACAATCTAAATTAAAAATTAGTATGAAGTCAAGAAGTATTTTCTTAATACTGAGTTACTTTAGTCACAAGTCAATAACTTATTAAGGTTTTTAATTTACTATTAATCAAATGATTTGTTTAACATTATATATACCATAGAAATAAACATATTTAATCCATAATTATTAATAATATTAATTATGGATTACAATAGATACAATTAGAAAATAAAAAAATTACATAATATTTGATAATGATATTGTTCTTATACATAATATTTATTTTCTAATTTCGAAAATTATATAGCATTAAAAAAATATAATAAAAAGTGTAGAAGAAAATAACATTTTTATATTTTTAATCAAAATAAACAAAACAAAATAAAAATTATTTAAAACAATGAAAAGGTAAAAATAATAAAGTATGAATTAACTTTCACAAATATGGCAATAAACTTAACTTTAACAAATATTTTAACATCTAACAAAAGTATAACAGACTTCACTAAATTAGTAAATTGTTTATTTTCCATGGATGGATTAATTTTACACCCAATGTGTTTTTCATGAGCAATTTTAATTTGTCTTCAAATTACCTATTATTTTATAAGATTCTCAAACTTACTATTATTTTTTATTTAGAAACTTTCTTCAATTTTGTTTTGAAAACAACTTGCATCGATTTTCAATCAACATTTGGTAAGTTAAGACATTAAAATTTATCAACTCTCATTACGTTCAATGAAATCCATTATTTGCTTAGTCACTATATCAGTAGCTTTTTGTGGTTGTGGTATTAAGAATCTAAATATGATAGTTAAATAATAAAAATTTAATATAGTACAAATAACAGACATTTATAATAATTATAATTTAATATAGGATTTTCGGCGAAGATCTACCCGTTGTAATATTTTTGGATATAATAAAGATAATAAAATTTTTTTTTTTTTTTTATTATTTACAGGGATAACAACTACAAATATTTATATTTCAATTAATTTTTATGTCTTGAAAAAAAAATAACTTTATTTTTGAAAAATTTAAAAATAATCATTTTATAGAATTTATTCTTCTGAAAATTTTGAGGTACCAGCTTTTTATTTTCATTTAATTTGTGATTTTTTATAGTTGTTTAAAGTCCAAAGAATGGTTTGGTCTATATATGGTTTACAAGAGTGGAATAGTAGTACTAAATTAATTGATAAATAATTCATATTTAAATCACCTAAATACTAATGTTACAAAAAAAAATTGTTATTAGTATTATTTATAAGGAATTAAACTAAGAAGTTTTATCAAAATAGGTAAGTATTCTTAAAATTTTCATAAACATACAATCAGTTATTGGGGTCAGGGAATGGAAGTTCAAACCTTCTAAAGGCATATCATCGGGACAATTCTATTTATCTTTATTTAAACTAGGCAAATTTGAACTAATTTACTTTCTTGCGTGGATCTGTAAGGGTAATGAAAATTTAGTATTTCCTGTGAAAACATGAAATACTGTATAAAAATGGCTGGGTGGTGAAAGTCGATACTACCGAGAAGTACATTCTTGATATATTAACCATATCTATACAAAATTTCTTCCACTGGCTTCATTTGAGTTTTAGAGTTGTACAAAGCTAAAAAACACCCTCCTCTTTCATCATGGTAAAGTTAATATTGAAATTCAACTAACATTAATATTTAAACCATCCTATGAAAAATTCTAATTTCGAAGTTTGAAATCTTTACAAAAAAAAACTAGAAATGCAATAACTTATTCAATACCAAATTTTACAGATTATAATATAAATCACAACAATTATTAATTACCTGTCTATATCTTTATTTGCTCCAGAGTATTCAAAAATAATCAAATCAGGTCGTTTCTTGCGACATTTAATATTCAATATAGTTCCAAGTGAATGATTTACTAAAGAGCAGATTTTATTAGAATCCTTAGGGTCAACTTCAACTATTACCAAGCTGTTTTTTGTCAACACCAATTTCCTAACATTAAAAATTATATAAATTTATCATATTAAACAATAAAAAGGCACAATTTAAATGCAAACTAAAAATTAATATATTACCCTGGAATTAGTGTCCCTTCATTATTAATATGTTGGCAATCAAACGATGCAATTACATTTGACTTATTTAATAACATTGACAAACTACCATTATGAGTTGCAAAATCTAATTCATCTATTTCAAATAATCAATGTAAAATATATGTTGAAAATTAAACTAAAAATTAAAATTTGTTAATACCTTCTGAATCTTGGTTATTATCATCCTCGTCAATTGCAAAAACAGGTGCCATATTTCTATATCTTTTACTGCTTCCATTAGTTTTTTCTTTTTTTGTACTATTATTATTACTTGACAAGAAATCCATTAATTTCCCTTTGACTTCAAAAGATTTTGACCTCATTGCCACGCTAAAAATTACATGTTTATGTAATGTGATTGACACAGATATTGTTAGGTACATAATTTGGGAACAAATCTAGTTTATGACCCATTCATTTTTCAAATTTTTTTTTCAAAATGTGTTTTTGTTTATATATTAAGAATCTAAAAAAAAAATTTGGGCGAACTTCATTTATTAGTTTTGGAGGAAAGTTTTTATGAATTTCAGGTTTTCCGTTTCACATATTTCTTAGTTAGAATTTAACATTTGCAATTTTTTTTTTGTTTTTTAATGCTTAATTTATTAGTATAATCAAAACTTACCCATCATACTTACTTTTATAATAATTGTAAATAAACCTTAAAAATAGCATTTTTGGAATTAATCCAAAATGTGGTCAAAAATAGACATTTTTTTTTATTATTATTATTTGTAGTTATTGATAAAAAAATGTTTAGGTTTATGTATAATAACAATAAAAGTAATTAACATAGGTAAGTTTTGATTATACCAATGGGTTAAGCATTAAAAACACATTTAAAAAAAAAAAATTGAAAAGGAGCTGGGTCGTATACTAAATTAATACTATAATTTGTAAAACACTGACCCGAGTTTGGAAAACATTTCATTGGTTGAATTCGTTTGGGCCAATCGTTCTTTATTAGGATTTGTATTACTTAAACACTGTGAACATCTATTACGATCGTGACCACTTAATCCATCAATATTATTTTTTTCAAAATGTTCATGAAGTGCTAATAGATTGAATAATCAAAATAATAAAAACAATCTAAATTTTTGAACGAGCAAACAAACCTTGATAGCCACCATTTAACATAGAAACATATAGATAATGCTTTTGAAGGAAAGCAGAAACGACCATGTGAGTAAATTGGTTAGCATCTAAACCACTTCCACAGCCTGAAAAACACCAATGTTCTCCTCCACCTGACCTGCCTTCAGCAAATCTCTGCTTTTGACAAGACAACAATCCTTCCACGGTAGTCCAAAAAGATATAGGATCTTCTAATAGCTTTAAAATATAATATTTGATTTAATAAGTTAATTATATTATGTTTATTCAATGGATAAATAGTAAAATAATACACACTAAAGTACTATCCAGTGGAAAAGCTATAGGTAAATGTCCAACATTATATTCTTTTGCGGGTCGGCAATCCATTACGAAAAATTTTAAACTGTTAGTAATTGTTCGATTTGTATGAGAAATCAATTCTGTAACACTGATTGGAAGGCATAACATTTGTGAAATTCCTTTGTCTGGTAGTTTAGAATCAAATATATATCCAGCAACATCCTGAAAGTAATTGTTTTCACTAAAAATATTTTTGAATAAAAAGAAGAAACATAGTTACATACTTTTTTAAAAGACGAAGGAGTTTTTTTATCATAATATTCTGCTAATGACCAGAAATCATTTATATCATCTAAGGCCAACTGTGATGGCAAACTTCCAATTATTTCAATTAACTGTGCTTTGGGTTGATGTTTTAATGAAAATATATGATCCCTAATTCATACATTTATAACTCAATAGGTACTTCGATAAATAATTTGTAAATAAAATATTTACCTGGCATTGATGATGAATACTAAAGCCAAGAAAAATATAAAAAATCTATCTTTTTTTTCCAAGTATAAATCCCAAATACTTAAAATTACTTCTAATGAACATGTTTCGGCAAATAATGTTTGAATCTAAATAGTAAAAATAAAACACAAATAGTAATTATTGCAATATATATTTTTTAATAAATTTAAAGTACCCATGATTCACTATAATGTTCTGGTCCTAATTTTAGCGAATCTAACAAATTACACATCTCTGGATCATGATACAACAATAATATACGCAATAAATGATAACAATCCCGATGCTTAGCTAAGTACTCTTCATCAATAGCACGAAACATTGTATATGTATCAATTCGAGGTAATCTTAATGAAACAATCGGCCGTATTATTGACGGCCATTTTTTATTCATATCATATGTATCTGTGTCATATATTTTACACATTGTCATAAGTATAGCTTCAGTGTCTGACAAACAATTTAACTTTTCTTCTTCATCATCAATTTCTAGTGAAGCTAAACATATGAATAGATATATTGTAAAATCTTTTTCGTATTAAAATAATGTAACATCTAATTATTTACAAACCAATTAACATTTGACAATCAACCTCCAACTGTTCTATATTTGTAATCTTTGGTTTCTCATCTAACAAAGTTTGAAAAGAATCATCTTCTCGTGTCAACAATTGACGCCACATCTGACCCCTGCATTCATTAGTAATCACAGTGAAATTTTCAGATTCTTCACTTACTGGAGACATATCTTTTTCACATAGTGCTTTTTCTAAGTCTTTCATCCTACATATAAACCATATGAAAAAAATTTCAACTGCAGTAGTGATAATATATTACTTACCATTTTTCATCATCTTCTTCTTCCGACATTTTAAATCTTACCTTACTATATAACTAAAATTGTCAACTCGATAATAAAATTTGAGTAAATAATATGTATAACAAAATTTAATTTAAACCAGATATTATACTTTAAATGTATTTAATATTTCCATTGTTAATAATCTCATAATAATATTATGTATGCACTTATTACACAGAAGCAGAACAATAGTAGGTACAGTCAAAAATCAATTTATGCCTTATCTGAAAACATTCATGAGTAAATTAATATAAAACGAATTTAATTTTTCTAAAATACATTACTACAGTTAAGTAATCCTAGAGATACTACTTATTTATCATTATTGTTATGACAAACGATAAGGTTTTATCAGTCAGTGTTTAATTACATCCATAACTGCGATTACCTACATCAAACAATATAATAAATATTTTACCTTCAGCTTATACTACGAACTTGAATTAAGTTTTTAGGAACTACACTGAATTGAAAATCAGATAATTTTATGATATGAAACCATAATAGGTACATTACAGTTTTAGTATTTTTAGTAAGTACATACAATAGAATTTTTTGGTTATGATTACACGCATAGCCTCAGATAGATTACACGTGTCAAAGGTGTCAAATTGACAAATTGAGATTATTAATAATTTCTTTAACAACATAATAATATACTGTATATTATACTATTATATATTTATGCATATTATAAGTGTTGTTTAAATATCATTAAAACCAAATATTTAATAGCTTAATGCAGTATATTTTTATCTAGTCTCGACTAGTGTAGTTGTATCCAAACATCGATTATAGCAATTAACAAGACCGAGGCGAAGGCAATACTAAATTTTGAATATTTTAGATAATGTATAAGTACTTAACCTATATCGTGTTATTTTCTTTCTTTTTGTCATTCCTCTTGGCTTTATCTTTATCTTAGTCTCACACCTTAACTTACTACAATCTATCGATTATTAAATACTAATACAAACACCAGTACTTACACATATAACGGTCAATTCAATTTATTAAAAAGTACAAGACATATCAAATTAACAAATAATTTTGTTTAGGTACTATAACTACTATAATTTGGTTAGGTAGGTATGTAAGTAACAATGTATAGAATACGTTAATAAAATTTGTTGATTCAAATCAGAATTAAGTAAATTGGTGAGGGAAAATAAATGCCGATATTTTGCAGGTGTATATGAATGTTCTTGTTTTAACGTCTAGTTTTCCGTTTTTTCCCTCTATTAATCGTAGGGGTGCCAAGTTATTCTTAGAAGTAAAAAAAAAAGATATATACTTACTTATATTTGCTTGATATAAAATTGTTTTAGATTTTAAGAGTAGAGAGTTTGTGAACAACTTTTCTACCAGAAAACTTGCTTCGAAGTGTAGACTATAGCATTTTTTCTGAAAGGTAATTTTCTCTAGTTGATGAATAGGGAAGGAAATTTTTTAATTTTTCAAGGGGTTTTCAAAATAATTTGGAAAACCCCGCAAGAAAATTGTTGGTAAAACGGCAAATATTTACGGCGTTACTGTTTTCATTGTTTTTTTTATGTTTGCACGAAGCTTTCTACCAAAAATATTGTTCCAATCCAAAAATAACAAATGGTCGATTTTGTACCTTTTAATATTTTGACACTAAAATTGATTAAGATTTACAACAGTGTAACGTCCCGGATTAATTACCTATTTTAATACGTTTAACTTATGATTTTTACCAGAAATATTACACCAATAGATAAACGCCAAGAGACTTTTTTTGTTGTATTTTTAATTTAGTTCATGAGTAAGCTATTGGTTTTTTCTTCTCTGTAGTTATATTAGTAATTAGAAAAAACCAGAAAAAAATGTAAAATGAAAACTGACAAATTTACGGCGTTACGATTTCATTATTATACATTTTTACCCTTTCCATTTTCTACCAGAAATATTACTCCAATAGAAAAATATTAAGATATATTTTTTATTAAATTTTTAAGCTAGTTGGTGACCGAGAGAGTCGTTTTTTGATTTTCATTGGAGTTTTTTTAATAATTGTGTAAAACCAAAAAATACGTGGAAAGAACGAGACAATTTACGAAAACAATTCTTTTAATTACTTTAAATTTTATTTTTTAATATAATTCAGTTTAAAATGTTTAAAGATACTTAAAATGTCGACAGAATACTTAAATTTATTTTTTTTATATGTGGTAAAACTTTCAAAACATTTGAGCAATTTTTGAGCTATTTATAAACATTTTAATTTTGTAATATTTTTACGTAATTTTTATTTGATTAGCAAATTTTGACGAAAATCATAAATATACGGCCTTTCAAAACATGTATAATCGAACTTTGCTTTAAATCGTTTTTCGTTATCAATGGGTTATCGTTGGTTACAGGTATAAATTAAATAACTTTATGTATCCCACTTTCCCCGCTACCTACCTACAACACAATTTATCACCTTTTCTAAAAGACATAATATTATTTTCACTGTCTAATTAAATTATTTTTCACTCTACCCAAAATTAAAGATTTTGGAGTAATCTTTGATTCCAAACTTTTATTTAATCTCCTTGATCTAGCAAGTAGCAATAAAGAAAAACGCCTTTTCATTAATCGACATGATCAAGCGAAATAATTCTAGCTTTAATGATCCATTTACACTAAAATGTTTTTTTACGCCTTAATTATTCGGCCTTTATTGGAATACATCTCAATCATATGGAAAACAAACAACATTGTTCATTGTAAACAAATAGAAAAAATTCAAAATAATATGCTTTGGTTTATTTGTTTTAAATCCAATTTACATAGACCCCTCTTTGAGTTATGAAGACATTCTATACTTTTTATAAATCTAAAATCATTAAAAGATAAAAGAACTCAATTTTACTCTTATTTCATATTCAAATTACTTAATACCGAAATAAATTATTTCTTTTTTTATATAGTGTACAAAAATTCTACCAGAAATGTTGCTCCAATATATATCTATGTGCGGCATCATTCCTGAAAGGAAATATTGTCTAGATGGTACCTTAAGGAAGTCATTTTATGACTTTCCAAGCAGTTTTCATAGTATCTGGGGAAAATCAGGATAAAACGTAAGACAAACGGAAAATTTATGAAAATAATGCTTTTATTATTTTTCAATTTTGTTGTTTGGTGTAATTCAGACAGAAAACTTATGCTTACCTTTTCTAGACATCGTAAAATATTTTTCGAAACATTTGAGACATTTATAAGCTTTTAATAAAAATTGTAACATTTTTGTTGAAATTCAGTTGAAAATATTCGAATTGACTCCATGGAATTAAAATTTGGACAGAAATGTATGTTTACTTTTTCTATCTAGACGTGGTAAAATTTTCAATAAATTTAAGCAATTTTTGAGCTATTTATAGTCATTTTAATTTTGCGAGCTTTATATGTAATTTTGATTCAGGAGGTACTGTGTGGTAAAATTATTAGACTAAACAGAAATGTTTGAAAATTTAACAGGTAATTCATTAAAAGTTTTATTTCGTGGTAAAAAAAAAATTGAATCTAATGTAGTGTATTTTTTTTATAAAGGAATTTTTGTTTTGAACATATGTACCAGATGATTCATTTAAGTGGGTATACTCATTATCTCGAAAAGTATTAATTTTTTCGGAATTTGTTTTCTAGAACATTTAAGAAACAAGCTGTTGTCTCTGTTTTATAGTTTTAGCAGTCCAGTTTTCCTATGTTATATCTCGGTTTTTTACATTTTCTAGGAAAACTCTTGGGAAAATCGATAAATTGCATGTTTATATTACCTCGCTAGTGAAATTTCCATTTGGAAACATTGCTACCATTAAAAGTTAGGATAAAACTGCTGATAGAAAAGTTGTGAACAGGAAAAATAAATCGTAATATTTCAGTAATATAATCCGTACATTTTCCCAGTTTTTAAAATTTGGTGAGAAAACTTTTGATAAAATTGGTGTTACACATAAAAATCCGAGCAAGTCTTCTGGTAGAAAATTGCGCATAGATAAAAAAAATAAAAAAATAAAAAATGTTTGTAAAACTATAAGCTTCTTCGCTCCACTCAGAATCTAAAATTACAAGGTTGCAAATAATTTATAAATGTAAAACGAATATATTATTAAATTATTCAAAATGATTTACTAAATATTATTATTAGATAATTTAATTAAACCTTATCAAATATTGACGAGAAAAAATTTGTGATATCGCTATCTAATACAAATATTGTACTGCTTCAACAAAGTCATGTAAATAATTTTCAGTCTATTCTCTATACCTTATGGTATACCTGTCCTATGGTACCTAGTCCAACCTACATAATATAACACTAATATATTATATATAACATTTTGATAACCAGTATTTTACACCAGCGGTTCCCAAACTTGCACTACTATGATGCTCATAGAAAATAGTCTAAGAGATTTGTGTAACACCTGCAATGCAACTTCAATACAACCCTAGTTGTTCAACAATTAACTGCAAATACAGGCACCTACAGTAGTATTGTGAGTGCATTTTTAACTTTTGGGACCATTGTTATTGTTGTGAAACACACTTTAGTAACCGCTTTTCTATTTAATAAGTAAAAAATATAGAACAGGGCAGAGGGCTATAAGATCATTATTATTATTTTGTTTTACTTACATTTTTGGTATTTTCATAATAATTAAACATATATAATTTAATCAATTCGTTTTAATCACTTAAACATTATGATTATCATAAATTATTACTACCTATACAATAATTATAAAAAAATCGATTCTATAATGGACTATAGACTCAAGTGACCTCAATATATTAAAGTAAAATAGTATGCATGATGTCCAAACTATTTTTCACCTGCTCATCTCGATAGATTTCCGCGTAGTTTGTCGGTATATGTAGGTAAATTTTCTTAATTGTTTCTGATTTATACAGATAAAGGTACAAGCAAAATAAATTTTAAGAGTGTATAAATGGATCTTGGACATATCGTCAAAACATTTTCACCAAAATCATTTCACCACGACTTTTTCCTCATCACTCAGTTTCCTCGATGGACCTATTCACCGTTACCAATTCGCCATGGATTGATTTGCCGGTGACTGATTTACCAAGCGACTATTTTGCTACCAACCATTTCCAAGCAAAGTTCGTTTATACATGATTTGAAATGCCGTGATATTTACGAATTTAATTTCATCGAAATTCAGTTAAAAATATTCGTAGATACTTGAAATTTTGATAGGAAACTTAGATTTGCTTTGATGTTATATAATTTTCAAAACATTTGACCCATTATTATTAGTTATTTATAGAAATTTAAATTTTGCAAATTTTTTAAGTCATTTTATTATCCATTATACAATTAAAAAGTTCTTTTGTTTTTTTTTCGATTGGAGCAAGATTTCTGGTCGAAAAATTGTTTACATAATTAAAAAAGATTTACGTGTCATAGTAAAACTAATGCATTATTCGTTCCGCTCAGAATCTAAAATCAGTAATATTATCGCTTAATACTAAATTATTATCATTATTATATATGACTCAGGTTTTCAGTCCATACAACCTCATAACGCTTTCACCATCCTGACTAAGTCGTTGAATTTCAAGTTACGTGGTCCTCCATCGGCCTCTTTCCAGTAGAATTTACTTATCCTACTATCCAGCCCCTTATGCCATTATCATTTCCAAAATATTTGGTTTATGGAAAAATGACTCCAACTTAACATTTTAAAACCTAAAATATACAAATTTGGAATAATAAATAATATTAAAATTATACAATAATTTATATTCTAGATCAGATTTCACAACTGGACTGAGATAAGTGGATAATTATTTTAATTATGAAATGGCTGTCAGTGATTTAACCAATATAATATGGATAAAAGACCTCTACTCTAATATCTAATACCTACATTTTTCACTAAATATTTTTATTTTATTTATTTTGTTTTATTCTTCTAGTCGTGGTAAAATTTTAAAAATATTTTGGCTATCGATTGTTAATGTGTTTTGAATGTTTAAAATTAGCAATAAATTTATGCTTTAAAAGGATAATTAAATATATTTTTTTTAAATAATATTTATACAATACCTATATCGTTTATAATTTCCCTCACCACCTTAGCTCGGCAAACAACATATTTGTATTTGACGTTATTTTAAAGCAGGAGATATTGCATATGACACGTTTGTTTTCAAAGTGGTAACCCCGTAACTGGTATATAAATGAAAAAATGGTGGTCAGATAATTTTATCACGGAGGGGAAATAAGGATTATTTTTAAGAATAATCATTATTTACATAATATTTGTTTATATTTATGAATATATAATATAATATACAGGATCATTTTTTAAGCATGCCTGACCTCATTAAAATTATTGAATAATGCATAAATGTAAACTCTGTTTTTTGGAATTTTAAAGTGCAGTAAACGGCAATGATTTTACAAACTTAGATGTTTCACAACATTTTATGATGTGCTACATAAAATTGGAATCGAAATTTGAAGTTAATTTTGCTTTAAATACTAAGGATAATACTTTATAGATTGAATGCCAATTGTTTCATGTTTATAAGTTATTTATTGTTTTAAATCGTATAGTTATTATATTCTAAGTAGTATTTAAAGTAGAATAAATCAGTCATTTTTCTTTTAGATTTCGATTAAAATACGTCAACATTTTCAGATAAATCATCTGATTGAGAATTAGTATTAAAACATATAGATTCTCATTAGAAAAACCAAAGTTGGTATTTTTACAAGATACTTGGTGTTTTGAAAAATTTAAATATTCGAAAATATCGGCATTCACTATACATCAATATTCCAAACATCATAATTTTAATTTATGCATAATTTAACCATAAAATGGGATGAGCACTCAAAAAATCACTGTGTATATTATTATAAATATTTAAGAAAATTAACTTAATGTGGAATACGTCTCCCTAATCCCCCCCCGTTTGATCACCCCTGAAATGGAACTTTTGTCGAAGCGATCGGCGGCAAATCGGTCCGTCGTCAAAAAGACTGGAAAAGACTGGTTTGTCCCTCAACGAGGTTCTTGTGAAGTCGTGACGAATCGATTTATCGGCAAAACGATACGGTGGCAAAATGATTTCAGCGAAAGAACATAGTAAAATAATTTTGGCAAAACGGGTAGTTTCGTGTATACAATATACAATATACATGTATGTGTAAATGTATATACATTATATATTATCTAACTTTTATAAATGTTAAAAACTCTTTTAACTCTTGAAAATATCCGGGGGTGTCTCTCTTCTGCTATCCTTTTCTACCTGAATCTTAATATCATTTGTTTATTTTAATATCGATATATAAATACATATATAGAGTGTTTCACGAAGATATACCCATTGTTATATCTCCAGATATAATGAAGAAAATTTGTGATTTTTAAAAATTGTATTAATTTTTAGGGAAAAGTCTCTATAATTATGCAGCAGGCTATAAGCGGATTTGCTTGTTGATTTTTATTATTACGACTTATTGACTGTACACTTCTTTTCTCTGAACTATAAAAAATTATTAAAAATCACGAATTTCAAGAAAATAAAACATTGATACATTAAAATTTTCAGAAGAATAAACTTTATAAAATGGCTATCTTTAAATTTTTCAAAAATTATAAAATAAAAAGTTATTTTTTCAGTTTTTCACCAAACCAAAAAATGAATTGCAATATACAATTTTTAGCCATTATCCCTGTGAGAAAGTTGTAAAAAAAAAATTAGAATTCGATTATCATTATTATCTCTAGAGATAATACAATTAATGTCTTGGTGAAACACTCTGTATTTGTATACGTTGCTATAATAAAAAAAAAAAAAACAACTAACTAACCCACTAACCTCCCACTTTAATAAGTCACTGTTATAAGTGTTGATATGAACACTTTCACCGATTGTATTTCAGTAGGTAAACTAGAGACGAGATACCTAGTGACCTACCTATATTAAAATTAAAACCATGAATACAACAGTTATTATTTAAATATAAAAATAAATACAAATCTAAAGGAGAACTTAACTTGACTCATTTTTTAAAAATATCATTGGGAGTACTGAGAATACTCTACCCCGAGTACTTGAATAGAATAATTGTGTTAGCCCGAAAAATGTACCTTAATTACTTAATAATGCAATGATTTGAATGATTGATTATCGGTACTATAATTTTTTACGATTCTCTACATAGTCTAAACAACACTGCAGTGCTGGTCCTAAGGGGGGGCAAGTAGTGCGTCCTCACCGGGCACAAGCGCGGGCCCCCGCAAATTATGTACTCCGAATATCTTTTTATCTATAAATAATCATAATAATATTGTCCCAGTATTAAACAAATTTTGATCCATGTGCCGTGTGGTATAAAAATTTAAATTTCTAAAAATACCTTAAAGTTACAATTACATACATTATTGACAGGAAATTAGTGTAGAATGTGATGTTTTAATGAGTTTTAATTAAAATTGTTCAGTTGAGAAGGAAATTTCGAGGGAGGGGGCTACTTTATACTGTGTCCACCCCTATATCCTCCAATGATTATAAATAGAATAGAATAGAATAGTAGTGGGAAATTATAATGTATATCTGCACGCAACGATTAATTACTGCTACCGAAAAACGATTCTGAGCGGAGATCAGTTAATAGTGTTTCTTTGTCAACAATATATATATTATATTTTGCTAAAATAATTACATATGTATTATATATTTTCTTTAATAATATTTTGTTTAATATTGTACCTATATTTTCCAGCTTTTCACATTTATTGGGGAAATTCCTGGGAAAATCGAAAAATGACCTCCCCAAGATACCCCTCTAGTCAGAAAACTGTTTTAAAACGTGTATTATGCTATTATCTCATAACCAGTGGCATATTTTGACAGTTGAAGTTAAATTTTGAGGGGCGTTTTAAATTAACAAATTGGATTTAATGCCGTAGTAGTGCATACTGTGTGAAAACGGTGACCTATATTTTGTTCGAAAGTATTTTATTGGAAAATAATTCAGCAAAAAGTATATTTACGAAAATTGTTCGAGCAGAAAAATATTTAACTAGAAAAGTATTTTAGTCAAAAAATAATTTATACGAAAATATAATGCTAGAAAAATATTTTACTGGAAAAGTTTTTTTTTTGAAAATATTGTATAAGAAAATAAATTTGTTGAAAAATAATTAATCAGAAACGTATTTAGTTAGAAATTTAGTTTTATTAAATACGAAGAGAGCACGCTGTTAAATAGGCAAGCCATTGCATGGCTATAGATAAATTTATATCTATGGCCACAGTAAAGTTGTGGGTAGATAAAGTGGCTAATGAGGGCTGATGGACCTGATAATATATCTAAGTGTATGGTTTACTCCTTGCAGAAAACAAGTGTTCAGCGGTTAACAGATGATATGAGATAACAGTGTTATCACCTTTACAGATATTATTCACAGATATCTGTTACACTATAATGGTATAGATATCTATATTTTCTACCAAAATATGGTTCTAACCTTCGACCATATAAACTAAGCTATATATGTTAACAAAATATGTTCGTACTGAATATTACTCTGATAATATATTCTCGACCAAAATATTTTTCTGTACAAATACTGTTCGGATGAAATATTTTTCTTCTGAAATGCGGTTCGACGTAAATATTTTTTGGATTATTTATTTTTCAAGTTTTATTTTTCTGATAAAATATCATTCTAACAAAATATGTTCGTACTTTATACGCGTCCCCTGTGGAAACGACGAAAAGATTTTGTCGGAAACAATTATTTACAGATTAAAATAACCAATAATTGATAAGACAATTATAATACACAATATAATATAGTTTGCCCCACAATTTTCATAATATTATCTTGGAAATATCCATATTGAGATTATAAATAATACAATTATCGTAATTTCAAGCACAATACAATTAATTCGAATAATATTGCAATATTATACTATTTTTGTTATTTATTTTTGGTTATTATTGAATAAAGCCGAAAAACATTTTAAGAGAACGTTATACATGCAACACAAAACTTAGTAAAACATGCTTAATCAGACTAAATTGAACGCGCTTAGTTTTGGTTTTAGAATAAAAGAGCCTATTATCAAATTAATAGAGAACAAAATTCCAGAGTGTAAAGACGATGCGTTTTTTTTGAAAAAGTTTTTTTTTTTTTAAAAAAGTTGAAAAAGTCATTATTTATAAACGGTAAATTGTCGTCTGTTGTGTTCAGAAAAAACAGAAAAGACACAACGTCCCTCCGAAATATTGTTCTTTTTTGGTTTTATGATAGGTATTTTAACTCTAAAACCAAAATTAAGCGAGTTCTGTGTGGTCTGCATAAGCATGTTTTCTTATAATATTTCTATTGGAGCAATATTTTTGGTAGAAAACATAGTTTGCAAAAATTAAAAAAAATGATATCAGTCACGCTGTAAATATATGTCGTTATACCTATAATTTTCTTTCGGTTTCTCCAAATTATTTTGAAATCTTCTTAGAAAAGTAAACAATATCTTTTTTAATGCACCCACTGGATACAATTTCCTTTCAGAATATGTGTTACACTTGATACATTGGAGCAAAATTTTTTTTTTGACAAGTTATTTACTTATAGACAAAAATACCACATTTTATAAAACCAACAGATCCCTCGCTACCATCCGAATCTAAAATAGGTAATAAAAACATATTTAAGAAATTCCATATTAGAGGTAAATTATAAACTTTAAATATATTTTTGGTGTAAATAATAAATGAAATATATTATTGAAATTTTTGTTTATATGCAAGATTGAATGGTTTTTCGATGTTATCAATAAATAATTATTATTTAATAATACCCGAAAATATCATAAATGTATTGTCAAAAAAGAAATTATTACATTTTTACATTATAAATAAAAACACATAGCACATTAACACGTCTCTTAATTTTTTTCCCTATATATGAATAAATTATAACTGTAGCCAGACACAAAATATATTATTTTTGGGATATTAATAATATATAATTATTAATTTATAAATCGTAGGTAGTTATTATAATACTATAAACTTATCTACTACATTTTATACAAATTTGAACCCCCCTCCAAGAAAAAATTTCAAAATATGCCACTAGGTGCAATAATATCCTAACTAGATGTATACTAATGTATATTTATAATCTTAACTACCGTTTTTAAAAGTAGTACGAGTCTATAGTCCATTCGGCTCTTAATTTACAATTAGATCAATTTCCAAACGGCTCCGTTTGTACAAATTTGTTAAAATTACTGATAAAATTAGTTTGATAATAATCCATATAATAGCGAAATAAAAAAATCATTACTCCAAGCCATTTCACAATTTTAATTGATTCAAAAAGTGAAATATTTGCGTCGATAATTGCGAAATATTTTATATTATGCGTCGCATCTTGCACTATACGATCGCTGGCGGTACATAATGGTTTTACGAGAAATATAAGTGACATCTATACAATTTTATCATTTAGCTTAAAATTATTAGCGACCTTCTATTAAAATGTCACTACTGTCTCCCTCCCCTTTTTTGTCTAATATCGGAGCCGTTTGTGAATTTATGTATTCGTGAAAACTTTTTTGACGGGTGCCACTTAATGAACTTAGTGAACTAACAAAAAATTGATGGTTATACCGTTATTGGTACCTATAAGACTATAAATAGACATTATAATATTAGAATAGAAAGAAAAAAAGAAAAACTTGTTATGATTAAATTATTTACTACAATGCTATGGTTGAGTGGCTATACCGGCTAACCCTAATATGTAACGTATTGATGAGTACTCGTAGGTAAATTGAATACATTCACGATTATACATTATACTATTTATAGGAGCGCAGTAAAGGGCCTACGGAGCTTTAGTTCCACCAAAAATAAATTTAATAGAAATTTTATATTAATATTATTAATACAAATCATAATAGTTTTCTAGTCTTTTTTTTATTTGACTATTTTCTGTCTGATTCACAATTTTTTTAGTCCCCCATACCCCCTCCCCCTCCTAAGAAAAAAAATCCTAACGCTCCCTTGGAATCTGTAGTACATAGACCATAATCAGTATAATCGTGTTTTTTTAATTCATACGAATCTATCTATATAAATAAAAATGAATCGCTCAAAATGTTGGCAAGTGCAAAACTTGAGAATGGCTGTACCGATTTGGTTGGTTTTCTTTTTAAAATATTCGTTTAATTATAAGGAAGGTTTTTATAAAAAGAAAAATTAGATGAATAACTCTGAAAACTAAAAAAAACATTTTAAATTTTTTTTAAGCATAGATTGTAAACAAAAAATCATGGAAACAAAACGGTTTCTTTTTTATTGAAAAAAAAAAAATGTTCTGTCAAAAGCATCATTTTTCAGATTTTGTCGCCAGGAGATTTCAGATTATTTTAGATTCGGTTTGAGTATTTTTAATAGCAGCGTTCGTTTAAATGTGAATGTTTGTTATTCTTTCACCCAAAAACTACTGAACAGATTTTAATGAATTTTGGTTAAGAGATAGATGTGACTTCCGAGAAAAACATAGGCTACTTTTTGTCGTGAAAATAAAATTTGAAGGAGACGAAATAGAGGATGATAGGGATTTTTTTTGTGGTACGAAAATTAAATTATGTATTTCTATAGTAACACGGAAGAATTGAAAAAAAAAATAAACGGAACTACAAATGCCATAACAACTATAACAACTTAAAATAAAGTCTATATCTGATACTCTGTCGGTCTATTATTGGCTTGAAATAGGATGGGCTACCTTGGTTACATGGATGAAAAAAACAATAAAACTCTATGCACTGAACAGGGTGGGTAAGTGAAAACACGTAAAATATCATCTCTGAATCTTTGTATTTTTTGGTCAGTAACAACACTACAGTACTATTATGTCCTCATAATTTTAGTGTTATTATAATGGATATAAAGCCTATTCCATGTGGTGTGCGGGTATCTATGGTAAAACGAATGAAAAAATGTACGGTACCTATACTAGAACATTTTTAGTCCGCGAACTACCCACTTTACACCTATTTTTTTAGTTAAATATACTAATACGGAAATGAAAGTATAAAAAACAAAAAAATAGCATGAGCAACGCTGGGCGAGGGACAGCTAGTAAATAATAATAATATGTATTATCCATAGGACCATATACTGTGTAGCAGTGGCATAGTGAGGGGGGGTTGATGGTGGAGCAACAACCCCCCCTTCACTTGACAGTGTTTATTTATTACATGAATAAAATTGTGCAAGATAATTATTACACAAAATGACAATAGGTATCTACCCCATACATAAACGAAACTATATCACTATGTAAATTACTTAATAATGTTGGTTTTTATAAGATTTTTGTATCAAATTATGACGAAAATCATAAATATTACGGTCTTTCAAAACATGTATAACCAAACTCGGAACTCCGCTCAGAATGGTTTTTCGTTAGCAATGATTAATCGTTGCGTACAGATATACATTCAATTCCTCTCCATACATCCTACTTTCTTAATTTCCCATCGTTTATAACAGAATCCCATCCATCATGCGAACTATATTCATCTTTTTTCAATTAATAGGTTTTGTTACTTTTTACAACACCTCCCCCCCCGTTGGAAATTTCTGACTACGTGCCTGCTGTGTAGTATATTTTATGCCAATGTTACAGATGTATACAATCAAGATCTATAAAGAATTTTTCAGAGCTTGGTATACAATAAATATTGTATGCGTCTGTGATCAATGTCAAATCACAAAATAAATTTAATCTATTGTTCCGCGCCAAGAACGTATGCCATAGTGTTCACATGGGAATAATAATGTGGAAAATGTGTTGGTTGCACTGTGGGCGCCTGTGGGATCTTCCAACTCACGCATGCGTACCACTGAATCTCGTTAACATTACCGTATGGCACGTGGTGGGGGTGCAGTGCCGATGGTGCGGTGTGTTGCAGGGGTTTAGAAGTCGGGGAACAAACGTTTTTGTTGTTACGAACGTTCACGCGACGTCATTTATTCGTTGATTGTGTTAGTTGATGTTATTTATTGCCCGTTTTCACAAAAAACGAGAATCTAACCGCGAAAGACGACGTCCTGTCCAGCAGACGAACTGAACACGAAGCATTACCCGTGGACGTTCCGCCGTTGGATTTGGTAGGTGATCGTACATTTGTATAATATGTATGTTTTGAACTCGTGCATGTGACTACAGTAAAAGAGGCGCCAGCAGTCCACTGAGAAACCTCATTGTCGTCTGCCGAGCACTTGACCGTCGCCGCCATCTTGTTGACGGTGACGGCAACGTAATATTATTGTTTTTGTTATTGTTGATTGATAAAACTGGCGAGTGGTGAAATTCGCTGTAACGTCGGCCAACTGGGCCTGTGACGCGGAACACCTTCGTGGCGTGGCCTTTGTTACCCGTGTTGATTTTTATTTTCGAATTCGTGCCAAACATGGCGTACTATTTCCTGGTCACAAAACGGGCCAGCAGAATTTTACCTTATATCTTATCTCATCTCATCAATTACAATTTTAGCGTTCCAAATTGTTACACTTTGTATAACTGCTACCATGTATCTACAGGCTTTTTGAAAATTTTTGTTTCTTATCTAAAATGTTCAATTAGTCTTTTACCCCTCCCATTCCAATCCTCTGAATTTTCTTTCATGTCAGTTACTTAATTTTAATATAATATTAGCACTTATTAGGTGTATTCAGAATCACAATTTTTCTCTGCTTGCTATACAAACTTAAAGTAGGTAGGTACATTTTTTATTGATGTTTTAAAACATTAAATTTTAAAATTTTGATTTTCTTTTTAAACTAGCCTGTAGATAATATATTTTTAAATTGTATATTTCTACTTATGTAACATAACTAGGTAATAAACTATTAGATAATTAGACAATTTTTTATACAAATTAGGATTCTATAGTTGTGCACTTTCTTAGGTTAATATAGGTACTGAATTTATTGAAAATACTTCCCTGAAACTATCATTGCTTTTTTCTCATATTTTTTGTGTATATATTTTTAGAGAATTAATTGGATTTCATCAATCCAACAAACATGAATCATGTTCTATTGAGTGGGTAAAATATATTTAAAGTACTAAAGTTTTGGGCTAGAGTTTACTTGTAGGTTAAAATATTTTAAGTTATTCTGGTAATAAGTAGACTTGTAAAATTATAATTTTATTCTTTTTCATTATTGATAATTTAAAATAAAAAGGAATAGGTTATTTTAAATATATTGAGTAATAAACCATATTTTTTTTTTTTTTTTGTTAATCGGAATGAGTTTATTTTTGTTCATAGACTGACCTTTTCTTGATATTCAAAATTATTATGTTTTTGATAATGTTAACAATTTTATTTAAAACATTAAAATTTCATTTTTAAACTACCTATAGTCGTTTTCTATTCTTACATTTAATTGATCATGACATGACTAATAGTATTATAATTTATATTATTTATTTAAATAGTATGTTATAATACTCTTATTCATAACAATTTATATTTTATAAAAAAAATTGTATTTGAATTTGTGTATTGATTTACGTATGTAATATTAAAGTTAGTATTTAAAAATATTCATAAGTATTGGTAAAACCAGTTAAACTTTAGATTAGATAAAAATAGATTTACTCATAATATATTATTTTGATAAGTCTTGGGTTAACATTTTAGTTGAAATTAAAACTGTTCATTTATTTTTATCAATCGTTAATACCCAGTTTTGCAGTTTATATTTTTAGTATAAAAGTTTTGTTTTTTTTTTACAGGTAATCAAGTTGCTGTTACATTGGAATCTGCTTCTAGTAGCTTTCCTTTGCTAGTGATAACAAGTTAAAAAAAGACATTATTTTCATAAGTGAAATAAGTTTTCTATAATTTAACTTTCGTTTCTATTAAGATAAAAAAAGTTACAAATACTTTATAGTATTTTTATTAAATGTTTGTTATTTTTTTATTTGTTGTATATAATAAAGTTTAAATAGACACGTTTTAGTGTTAAAAGTGATAGTTTTAAACATTTAAAACAATTCTGTGTACAAAAGTGGTTCTTTTGAACCCCAAGGAAGTTTAGATGATTGCTACAAATCACAGTAGTACTGGGCTTAGTCTCGGTATGCCTATTAAACAAATGAACAGAATGTAAGATAATACTGATATAATACCCAATTGTGCATAAAATTTATTTATTTTTTTTACATCTAGTAGTTTTGAAGGAATAGACGATGCTGGTTGGAAAGCCAAACTTAAACTTCCTCCTCAGGATAAACGTATTAAAACCAGTGTATGTAAAATATTGGTTGTAGACATAATTTGATCAAAATATTTACGTTATAAATATTTGATTATAGGATGTTACCTCTACTAAAGGAAATGATTTTGAAGAATTCTGTTTAAAAAGAGAATTGTTAATGGGTATATTTGAAAAAGGCTGGGAAAAACCAAGTCCTATTCAAGAAGCAAGTATTCCAATAGCACTTTCTGGGAAAGACATATTGGCTAGAGCGAAAAATGGCACAGGTAAAACTGGAGCTTACTCAATTCCCGTACTCGAACAAGTTGACCCAAAATTAGATGTTATACAAGGTAAGTAACTATTATAGGTACTTAAATTTCAATTTCTTAAATGTTGTCTAATAGAAATTATTTTTCAGCACTTGTGATTGTGCCGACAAGAGAGTTAGCATTGCAAACTAGTCAAATATGTATTGAACTTGCAAAACATTTGGACATTAGGGTCATGGTGACAACTGGTGGAACAAATCTTAAAGATGATATCCTTCGTATTTACCAAAGAGGTAAGATTCATATAATATTGTATTAAATATAAATATTTAATTTAATTTTGTTTTATTTAACCAATTTTACCTCTATTTGTTTATATACGAAAACACATATCTTCTGGTAATTTAAATAATTAATTCTAATTTTTGGTTATGCTCCTCTATGATGACAATTTTTGGATTCCCCTTCACTTCAAATGTATGAGTGTATTTATTTGTTCTGAGAGTTATAATTCCCTATTCTAGTTGTAAAATATTTTTCATAATATTTCTGTTAAAAATGTTTTTTTTGAGTAATTTATAACAAAAAAAAAAAAAAATGTACGAATTTGTGTTTTGTTAGTTTTTTGATTTTATTTAAATTAATACCTAGTTATAAAATTAGTATATTCTGCTTTATGATGATATTCTTTGGATTCCCCTTCAACTTAAATTTATGGTTGAATTTTATGCTCTGAAAGTTTTTATTTAATATATAATAATAAATTGGTAGAATTATTTGTAGGTATACCATTAAAATGTCTGAAATTAGTTTTAACTTGATTTAATCTGTTTATTTTATGAATATATTTTGCTCTATGATGATATTATTTGGATTCCCCTTCACTTACATTTTATGAGTGAGAAATTGATATTGAGAGCAACAGTTAATCGTGGTATTTTTCTTTAAATAAAGTTTTTTGGGTAGTAATAATCTCCTTGAATTGTCTACATCGGGTTTACATGTTGTGTATGACTAATGTTCTTCTTTAAACTTAACATAATATTTTTGACTATGTCTTTAAATTTTAACTAGTATAATCGCAAGTTATAAGTAAATAACACAGTAAAAAGTCTGAAACTAAACTTCGAAATAGAAATTTAATCAAAAATACAATTTTGAGTGGAATACAATAGGTTTGTTCTAACATGCTCAATAGATTTTTGCCATTTTAACATACAAGAAAAACATAGTCTCGAACAAACTGTTGGATATTTCTTCCAGCACATAATTAGATCAGTTTAAGACCTGATAGTCAAAACATTTCACAGATTTGGATGGGGACTAAGAATAAAGAAACACTGTTCTCATATTTAATTTATGTTAAAATTGTTTTAAAATTTGTATTAATCGAAGCACGTTCTAACTAACTCTTGAGTCCATGTTGGAATAAACCTATTTATTTTATTTTATTTAATAATATAAGACACGTCCAAAAATACAAATAAGATATACAACTAATGAAAACTAGTAAATAGTTTGAGGTTAAATGAAGGGTCCACATTTAAGGTGAGGAATAAGAGAATTAAGAGAGTAATTAAAAGAAGACAGTGAAATTGGAATGGTGGACTAGAGCGTGGAAGACAAAGTGGACAAAGAATCTATTTTGCTGGAGACTAGATTAGAGGAAGATAATGTGAAATAAGTGCCTGTGATCAATAATGTAGATAGCCTTAAATAATGGGGAATGAAGGAGTTATCATTGGGTAGGGGTGTATTATTATATAAACTTGAATGAATGTAAAAATATAAATAATTTCCATTTAATAGAAATAAAGGTATTTTTACAAAAAAAAATTTAATGGCCAAAAATGATAAACTATAAATTTGATTATAACTATTATAAAGTTTCTTTCATCACTTTCAACTTTTATAAGTAGAACAAAAATTATAAGTTAATTGAAAAAAAACTAAAACAATCTTTACTTATTTTGTAGAATTGATCAGTGAATAATGTAAACTTTTAAATTATTAATTTTGTATGGTATTAAATCATTATGTAATGTTTTATTTTAAAATTATTATCACTGAATGATAATTTAACCATGTCTTAAATATATTATTAAATATTCAGGGTATTTTTATTATATGGTTTCAATTTATTTTTAGTACATGTAATTATTGCTACTCCAGGAAGGATATTGGATCTCTTGGACAAAAGTATAGCTAAAGTTGATCATTGCCGGATCCTTGTTTTAGATGAGGTAAACTTACTTTTTTTGTTAAAACAATTTTTTTTTTTTTTATTAACCTTCAGACTAGTATTTGTACAGTATTTACACTTCCCTTAAAATAAAATTATTAGTAGTTGGTAATATGCAGCTTATTGGCAATTCTAGGTAATCTCTAATAACTATTTTTGATGATATATGATCAGCATAGGTCGAATTCGTTCTGGCAAGCAGTTATTTATGAACTAAATTTGGATAGAATTAGCAGTATAAATGTTGTGTTGCGCACTGTGTGATTTTACGCCCCTGTCTGAAGGTTAAGAAACATAAAGTTCAAGAGTGTTAAAATTGATTACTAAACTGTATTAGTTTTATACATTTTAACTTGGTTTTTAGGCAGATAAGCTTTTGTCACAAGATTTTAAAGGTATGTTAGATCATATCATATCAAAGTTACCATCAGAGAGGCAAATCCTCCTCTATTCTGCCACATTCCCTCTGACTGTTAAACAGTTTATGGTGAGTACAACAAATAAATGTAAAGTCATCAATTTTATTACTTTTTTTTTTTTTTGTATAGGATAAACATTTACGTAGTCCATATGAAATTAATTTAATGGAAGAGTTAACCTTAAAAGGAGTTACTCAGTATTATGCATTTGTACAAGAAAAACAAAAGGTCCATTGTTTGAACACTTTGTTCTCAAAGGTATCAATTTTTAAATTTAAATATGTGCCTGAATGGGTAAATTTTTTTTTTTTTTTGATAATATTTATTAATATTTTTCTTAGTTACAAATTAATCAAAGTATAATTTTCTGCAATTCAACACAACGTGTAGAGTTACTTGCTAAAAAAATTACTGATCTCGGCTATTGTTGTTACTATATTCACGCTAAAATGGCCCAAGCGCATCGTAATCGTGTGTTCCATGATTTTAGAAAGGGCTCATGTCGAAATCTTGTTTGTTCTGGTAAGTTAATTTTAATTTATTATTTTCATTAAATTAAATCTAAGTTACGAAACCTATTTAATATTAATCAAAATTATGTTTAGATATCTAAACATAATACCTGTTAAATATTTTATTATACAATCAATTGATTTTATAAAATAAATTAAGAACTCTTAAAATCATATATGAGTTTATTATTTATTTATTTTTTTTCAAACAATGTGAAATATGATAATTACTTTTTATTATAATAATTATTAATTCTTACATTTATAGATTTTGAGTGTAGCGAGGGAGCTATTGGCCTTACTCTTGCTCAAATTTGTGTGTGTAGCAATTTTTCTGAAAGTTTAAGTTATTTAGATGGTACTCTTTAAAGAGGTCATTTTTTGATTTTAAACACCATTTTTAAAATAAAAACACTAACAATGTTTTCTACTAGAAAAAATGATTTAATCAAAAAATTACAAGACACTTTTTAGTTGTCTTTTTATTTACTTTCCAATGGTATCATCACCAACACTTTTGAGCCCTTAAGGAATTTAAATTTTTTGGAGTTTTTTGCTGTAAGTCTGTTATAAATTAATGAGAGACTTAGGAATAATACTTATATTGGACTTCTCTAGATGTGGTAAAACTTCCAAAATCATCAGATAACTTTTTTTTTTAATAAGTGTGTTTTGAAATCAAATTTTAACAAAAATCTTAAAAAAAATTACGTTACTTCAAATTATGTGTTATCAAACTGCTCTCGGAATCGTCTTGTCAAGCAATGATTTATCGTTACTTACAGATATAAATGAAATAATCTTTTGTATCCTACTTTCTCAACTTTTCACCTACAACAGTGGCTGCTCCCATCCCCAATATCAGCTCTTTTTTTTTTTTCGTATTTTGAACCCTAAACTGTTACTATTAGTTACATACAATATGTTGTAGAACCCTGAAGTGAACTATTATTAAAGCAATTAAACTTTATAATACATATCACAATTTATACTACTTTGAGTGGTTGGTCAGTTATGATTATTTTACACTTAACAATTAAATTATCTGGGCGTACAATTAATAATACTATAGGTAGTACCAACTCTGGATACAGGCTATCGATGAGAATTATACAATTTTTTGTTCAGTTAATATACAATTAGGTTATATACCATTACTATCTTGTAGCTACAGAGATCATTAGTGCTCAGCAAATTTACCAAGCTGTATGAGCTTCATTTTACAACTTTAAATTTAGGGGATGGTTTGGATTTCACAAAATATATTATGTAAGGCCATGCAAGACTCTAATACGTACATATTTATTTGTTCTTTATTTATGGTCCTCTAATCATTAATAATATGACTAGATGAAAGCATTAGAAATTAATTTCATTAATAAACTATTTAAATACATCAATGAAAATGTACTATGAATAAAAAAAAAAAAAAACAGATTTTGGTTTCTAAAAATAAATTTAAAAAGATTAAGTAAGTTGGAAACTATAATTTATAAGTATAACTTAATTTATGATACTGAGAAAAATATGAAAACAAAACCCATTTTGTAATTTTTAAAGAATATTGAGTACATTAAAAAAAAAGGGATGAATTAAATGTATGTTAAGTTGCATTTAAATAAATTATGCTATTAATGAAAACAATAAAGTACTATAGTAATTTACTTATGCTAGTATTTTTGTTTATTTTTTTTTTTCTTAGATTTATTTACAAGAGGTATTGATGTACAAGCTGTTAATGTTGTGATAAACTTTGATTTTCCTAAAATGGCTGAGACGTATTTACATCGTATTGGTAGATCGGGCCGATTTGGACATCTTGGTATAGCTATTAATCTTATCACATATGATGATCGATTTGCTTTACATCGTATTGAACAAGAATTAGGCACAGAAATTAAACCCATACCTAAAGTGAGTAATTTTTCTAACATTATGTATTTGTAATTTATAGCATTTAAGAAATTACATCTAAATATGTGTTTATAACTACACATAATACTTCATGTATCGGTGGAAAATTAATATTGCGTCCCAGACATTTTGTAATAGCATCAGTGGCATTGTTAACCCTTAAGTTTGAATACATTTATTTGTTTATTTCTAAAAGTAAAATAATGATTTTAATCTGAGATGCTATTCCTTTACATTTAATGATCTTTAATCACATACTATAGTTTCTTATAGATGGTATTTATACTCTGTAATTTGAGAGCTTATTTATTGAGTTAAAAATTAAACAATAACTTACAAAACTCTAAAGGGTGTACGAAAAGATGCTCCTAAAATATCTATCTATGTAATGTCTTTGTACGTAAATATCTTCACTAGCAAATAACTTTAAGCATCTACATTTTTTATAGTCTTCCCTAGACAACATTATGCTTATCATTGGCACCTTAGGGCAATTACATGTAAAGTACTTAAATTGATATCCAACTAAAGAATTTCGCCTTATATATTTGTGGTATCTTCAGTGAACATGGACAGTTGCTACCTAACACGACCCTGACTACAGTTTGTAATCCCCCCCCCTAGCATCATGACTAGCTGACTTGATATATTTTATACTTCTTTCATTACAAGTGATGAGATATTGTTGTTTGAGTTATCCAAGTAAATACCTATACAGTAATAATAATGATGCAGGAAAAAATACAATTTTACTAAACCTCTCGTGTACAAATTCTGCTAAATTAAGATATATATATATTTTCAGGTAATTGATCCAAGATTATATGTTGCAAGACCAGAAGATGTGGATATTAATGAAGAAATGGATCTTAGTAAATGAAAAATGCTTCTTCCCAACTATTGTAAATAATTGTATCTATAACAAACTCAATATCTAAATACTTAACTTTAAGACTCGAAGAACCCAAGGTATATAAATTTTATTTTTCAATTACTCTCAAAGAAAAATTTGGTTTCAAAACACTATTATTTGCCGTTTACTTTAAATTTTTAAGTTAAATTCTTTACTAAAACAATTCTTCTTGATTTTTTTTGTTTTTTTTTTTTTAATTTAACATTCATTTCACAACAAATTTTATTATCATTATGCAAGTCGCCTTACAAGTTAGTACTGTATCTTGATTTGGTATATAAATTTCTTGGATCAAACCTGTCTGGAACAGTACTACATTCTTGCCACATTGGCAAAATGTGTACATATACTTATATATATATTAATTAATGATAAAATACACTCCCCTCGCTACTGTTCGATAAATTGTACATAAGAGTATATTATTTATTATTATAATTAAAAAGAAAAAAAAAGAAATATTTGTAGCTAATTTGATTAGCGTAAAGATCTCTAATGTAAGTGCGACTGAGACCAAATTGATCCAAATTTCGAGCTGAGAATACAGCTGTCTCAGTTTCAGTACAAATAATCAAATCAAAGCTGGAACCCGTCCTACAAAATTGCTTAGTATTGATATGTATCGAGACTTTTACCTCAGCCCAATTGTCTCTGTACCATATTATTATTTTTTTTCGGTCAAAATTTGGATGGCTAGATTATTTATTTTTTAACTTAAAAGATTTTGACAATTATATAATTATTTAATTAATTTTGCTATCATAATTTGACTTGGGAGTTAAGGGCTGAAGTCAAATTATGTAATGGGGGGAATATTTTAATTTTTTTTTTGTTTTCTTAATGATATAAGTAGGTACCAGATTATTTTTAAAGCTTTAAAATTGATAATTGTTTTTAATTCCTAATAAAACCTTTTTCAAACAGTTTAAATTAGAATTACAAAATTTGGTACTTAATTTTCTTTTTCAAAAATATATAAGTGGTGGCTATACTACATTATCTTAGGAGTTGTATTGCTACTGCAT
>CABPRJ010001484.1:75831-256743 GCA_902439185.1 Cinara cedri | reverse complement strand
GATAAAAAACAACATTTTTGGCATTGTAGTTTAAATTTAAAAAATGACGTTTTATCTTGTCTAATACTTATTTGCACCAACAAGAATATTCATAGTAGTGTGTTTTGTCTATATAAAACCCTAACATGATATGAACACACATTCACTAAGGTCGTTTCGCAGTACTCATACGCAATTTATTTTAATATTTGTTTCGATTGTCAAATATGAGTGGACGCGGTAAAGCAGGCAAATCCAAGGGCGGCAAGTCGAAGACTCGATCTTCCCGAGCTGGACTTCAGTTTCCGGTCGGTCGTATTCATCGATTGTTGAAGAAAGGGAATTACGCTGAGCGTGTAGGAGCCGGCGCCCCGGTTTACCTAGCCGCCGTTATGGAATACTTAGCTGCTGAAGTGTTGGAATTGGCCGGTAATGCCGCCCGTGATAATAAGAAGAGTCGAATAATTCCCAGACACTTACAATTGGCAATTAGAAATGACGAGGAATTGAACAAATTGTTGAACGGTGTTACTATCGCTCAAGGTGGAGTGTTGCCCAACATTCAAGCCGTTCTCTTACCGAAAAAAACTGAAAAAACCAAAACAACGTAAATATTTTTTATCAATTGTGCAAATTAAAAAGGCCCTTCTCAGGGCCATCATATAGAAATAATATTACGTGCATTTTATAAAAATGTTTTTATTTAGTATCGTGAATATTATTTTTAATCTGATAGACACGAAGTATTAGAATCATTCATCATTCATCTATATAATCATGTCCACGGTTTAAACCAGAAACTTATTAAAACCACACAAAATAACATAACTACATGGTTATCAATAACATTTTCATATGAGGTTAATTGTTAAATCTTTAGTAACTTAAAAAAAAAAGAAGTTTTAACTAACATAATTGTATTTAAATAGTTTAATATAATACGATCATTTGAATATTCGTATTTACACGTGCGAGAATGATTTTATCTCTCATCTCACAACCGCTATAACGATGGCAGATAAAAGAAACCTCTATTATATATAATTTGAAAAGTGAACTTTTGTGGAGTTAGTGCAGTTTAATAATTTTAAATTAGGAAGTCTCTGTTCTATAGTAGTAACGAGCATTAAATCACGTTACCGTTAATTTGTTATGGCAACAACCATATCATTTTTTTTTAATAGTGATAAGATACTTATTGATATCAAGAATAATTGTACCGTATCACGATTTACACATTAATGACGTATATACGTATATATGCCGTGAGCTGTAGCAATGACATTTTAATAAGTTGGTTATGGTGACTAATATCAATCACGGCAACAACTGTGTCTACTAGTAGTGTACTGCAGTAATCTCTTAGACTAATTGTGGACGGTAAATAATTTAACTCAGCGGCATTTCCCCAATTTTATCATAATCAACATTGGTATACTAATCAATTTCATCAGTTAACGTATAAACGATAGCTCTGATAACGGCCGTTTTATTTTTGTTGCAGAAAAACAATTTTAAGCAGTTTTAACTTTGTCGGTTTTTTTAGGTAAGAGAACGGCTTGAATATTAGGTAATATACCTCCTTGAGCGATGATGACACCATTTAACAATTTGTTTAATTCTTCATCGTTTCTGATCGCCAATTGTGAATGTCTAGGGATAATACGACTCGTCTTGTTGTCACGGGCAGCGTTGCCTGCCAGTTCCAACACTTTGGCCGCTAAATATTCCATAACGGCGGCTAGGTAATCCGAGGCGCCGCTCTAACACGCTCAGCGTAATTTTCTTTCTTCAACAAGCGATGAATACGACCGACCGGAAACTGAAGTCCAGCTCGGGAAGACCTAGTCTTCGACTTGCCGCCCTTGGATTTGCCAGCTTTACCGCGTCCACTCATGATGACCGAAGTAGGCAGAGTTCGA
This sequence comes from Cinara cedri, assembly GCA_902439185.1. Taxonomy (NCBI): domain Eukaryota; kingdom Metazoa; phylum Arthropoda; class Insecta; order Hemiptera; family Aphididae; genus Cinara; species Cinara cedri. Next base: position 254,842 of record CABPRJ010001484.1, on the reverse strand, counting down.
TGATCGTTTTTATTTAAGTTTAGCCATTAAATTAAGGTTTTTATGAATTCAAAATAACATGCAATTATAAATATCCGTATTGGTAAAAAATTATATAACGACGAGATAAAATGACATATTTTTCTCATAACTATAGTTAATAATATGTCTTTATTTATCATCAAAATTAATAATCCACATAAAAACAAACCAAATAGCTATATTTTTAGTATATCTTAAACGAATGGATAATTACTGTATTTTTCGAGGTCAGTAATACTCCCGCACAATGATAAATAAAATGAGGCCACGTGCATAATCAGTAGTTTATTCGGTGATGAGAGGCACAAAAGAATATTACTAAGTCTGACAAATAACGCAAGCTTATAACAAATGAATCGTACGGAATTCACATCTACAGCGTTGAAGCAAGTGCATTCTGAGACTGGAGTTTCTTCGAAAGCTTGAGCATCATGAATAATTTTATTTGTTGTAATAATTATTTCTTATATTAGCAACATGGGAACCAATTTTTCATGCATTTTAATAATATTAGACATTGTACTTGTCCAGTGAATGTTTATGAAAAATGGCCCATTTTAGAACAGGCTCTTATGCTATGGCGGTCAACCTGACCACTTGCGGCGAGTAAATGACCGGATGAGGAAACAATATCAATTTAAATTATCAGAAATTCAAAACTGAGTATGTACGGTTTAAAATTATAAAAGGCTCGTAGGCCATTTATTTAAAACCAATTAATATTAAAAGACATTATACGTACGGCGTTGGAAATGTTTTTCCGGTGCTTAGTAACAACAATAATAAAATATTGAATACGAAAGGGCTACTTTAACTACTGGCTGATAAACTAGGTACGAGATAGCTGAGCGATAATGAACAATAGAAATTTAAAAAAAAGCGTACGACCGTGTGAGATGGCGCGCTTAGAGATCCCGGACAGTCACGATTGCGATGACGTCACAGTAACCACATCAAGCCGAGCAACGGTAATGTGACGACGGCTTATAATACCGCACACCAAGCGTGTTTACGCATAAAAGGGAACGTGTAGCGGTTGGCGATTGGATACGCCTCATTCGGAACAATCCGTGCAAGTGAATATACACCAGTAATTCCAACGTTATCGGCGGACAGCGGCATGGGAGGATGAAAGGGTTTCCGTTACGGTACCCGGAGACATATCTGTCAAGGTTAGGTTGTGGTGCGCGTAAGCAGCGTCTTGAACGAGCGAACGAACTGCTGCTACCCAAATAACTCCAAAATGTTGGGTGCCCCGAGTGGATTAGAATCACGAGTGGAAAGACATCGGGCGATGATGAGCCGAATCGTTTACGACGTAGTACGAATGCTCCGAAGCGCCCTTGAAGTTGGTGCCACAGTCTAAATATAAATCCGACGGAAGCCTACGCGCCCGAGCAACGAATCGGTCAAAAGGCGATAGTGGGCAATTCTGTAACGACCTCCGAATGGACGGCTTTAGTCGCCATACAAACGAACACAGAGACGTACATTTTGTACCGTGTAATTTTTGAGTGTAGTTGAAGCCAATATTTTCGGATACTTAGATTCTTAATAACATTAGAGTATCCTGTGAGTGACGCCAATCAGATAATGTCAATTTTTTGAAAAAATTAGATAGGAATAGAAAAGGAGAGTGTACATTTTTTTATTTTTTTCAAGTTTTTGTGAAAATTGGAAATCACGCAAACATATTAAAATTTAATAAAACACTCAGCCTCATGGAGAATTAAAATTTTAAAGCCCATTTGCCAACAATCACAAAATGTGACATTGGCCCTTCTTACACCAAGCCACAGAAATATATATAGCTCACTAAAGGTGCGATTTCATAGAACGCGATTGAAATTTCGGTCGATATTAGTTTAGCCATTTTTAAATATAACCGAATCCTTCCACTTCCGTAGCCGTACAAGATAAATTTAGAATATTATCAGAAGGCATAGCAAATAGAAACGAAATTGCATAGTGACGTTTTAATTGTTTATAAATAGGTACGTTAGGTGGCTAGTTAGTTGTTAATTAATTTTTATTTTATTATTATTACTAATGGACGGAGCCCAGAGTGCAACATAAAAGAAGCACGGAGCGTAGCGTAGCATCTATTAATTATTATAAAATATTAATAAATCTAACTACAATCGTCCTAACTGGGGGGGGGGCAATTTGGAAAACTGGAGGAACTTAGCTCCCCGAACTTCTCTATTTACGGCCCCCCTATAGGCCATCATCTCAGTATATTTGAACGTAATTATATAAAAGACCATTTTTCATCATTTTGGCAAACACCCAACCATCACCTACGACCACCAAGTTAAAAACCATTGTTTTTCACACCACGGGTAACAGCCGATTAATCGTCCTTTGGATTTTTTAAAAGGCTGATCGCTGTTTAAAATTATCGAGTTTTAATCATGGACAGGAACAGTATTAAAAAGTAAGCAGAACAGGTTTTAGAATTGGATCCTTTTGATTAAATACTGGAACAGGAACCTCACCGAAATTCTTTGATTTTGAAAACCGATATAGAAACCTTTACTTTTACGTTTTTTAACACGAAATTTATTGTAACATGCAACTAAAACATTCTAAAACGTGGTTTTTGTCAACCATGTGTAGTTAATGATAATTTCACCATAAATTGTAGCTTACTTGATTTGTCTATGTTAAAAATTTGAGTTGTTATGCAATTGAAATTGTTGCATATTTTATTCAAATCTGTGCGTCCAACATTCTAACATGTGATTGTACATTGCTATTATTATTCAAACGGGGCGACTATAGGCAACCCGATAGATATCATATTAGTATACTAATAGGACGCTAGATTGCGTTCCTATTCAAAGTGGTTTTTAAAATTCCGTAAAATGACGGTCCGGGATATTCCTTACGTTTACGATTGGCATATATACAATGTCCGTATATTACGGACAAGCATTTATACGGCTTACGTATTTGGATATTCCGTGAGATCACTTTCCGTAAGATTAATGTTTCAGATTTAGACGTTCCGGGACATTATGGTTCGTTGATTTACGTTCTGTATAATTACTTTCCGCGATTTTACAGGCGTCCGGGGAAACCCTGGATAGCGGCTACCTGCTTATGATCGGGGAAGATATTTTTATCGTATTGATGACGAAGAAAAGAACAGTAATTACACATGTTACTGTACGGTAAACATTCTCCTTATCGTATTTATATTCATTATATTATTTTATATTACACGTTTCGTGAATTTTCTAATATTATCCGTTGGTCCGGCCAAAGAGTAAAATCGGGTGGGGGGAGTTGGCACCTTGGAAAAATTCCGAATTTAATAATGAAACTTCGGGATGCTTTTATGGATGTCCAGCAGTGCTACATCACTTTTTATTTTCCTTAACTTGGTGATATCGAATAATTGTAACAGAAAATGGCCGGGCCGATATACACGGGCGAGTATCACAGCCATATTATTGTAGGCGGACAGTCGGGAATGTAGAATATACATACGTTTATTTAATTTATATCTGCAAGCAATGATAAACCGTTGCTGACAAAAAACGATTCTGAGCGGAGCTCGGTTAATAGTATTTCATTTTTACAACAAAATTTAACAAATACATTGTGTATATAGGCATAGATATATCATGAAAATGCAAACATGTTTCCAAAGGGTATTCTCAAGCAAATATACACGTGCCAATAGTTGATAAGTTATATCAGTTATATTAATTCTAACATGTCCAGCAATATAATTATTTTATTTTCATATTAAAAAAACTCAATGGCAAAACCATAGGAATAATATTTAAGTGTGATGAAAAATAAAACTAATTTTATACAACTAGAAAAAACTTGAAAATATTCTGTACACTTAGATTTTGTTTCAATTTGTTCAATAATCAATCAATAGGATTAACAATTAAATTATAGTAATGCCATGAACATAAATTAATTGGTTTATTACTGTTAGCTACCTAGGTACCTAGCAATAAAAGTTAAAAAAATTAATAATAATTCATACAGACACGAGTAAATTACTATATCATAATATATCCATGCATTATAAAATAATTAAATTTAAATCATATATAATAATCATAAAAATTTAGGTAACTAAAAATTAGGTACTTTTAAATTCATATCAACTATCTAAAGATACACATATCCAATCTCAATTTCAATTCTTCATAGTATTCAGATTCACGTTGTGATACACAAAAAAAAAATTCAATCGTTTCTCATTTCATATTCAAAATCCACATACCAAATCACTGTAGTACTGATTTCTGGTTGATTTTGGCAATTTCAAACATAAAATCCATTATTATTGAAAACTAACACGATGTAAATTAGTGTTTCTGTCTTCCAATTCGGATACTTAAAACTTCTTTTTTTCATAATGTATTAAGTTATTTATAACTAAATCAAATTCTGCAGAAAGATGTACCATTTATAGATGGTTTTTTTTTTTTTAAATATGGTTTATTATATACAATGTACATTTAAATTTTTGATTTTTAAATTAATAATAATGAGTAATTACATTGTTTTTAAATTATAATATTATGTCAAACAAGTTTCTAATTAAAAATAGTGGTATAAGTACTATATAGATGGTTTAATTCACTAATGATTTTCAGGAAAGCAATACAAACAGTGAAATTCATAAATGAATAACAGTCGTTTTAAATATTATTATAAGTACACATAGGACTAAAATAGTGTTTTTTATTATAAATTACCCAGTTATTGTAGATTCCAACATGAGCGAGGACTGCATTGATTTTACAATGATGTTTATTTTTTTTTTATTTGTGTACAACAAATGTGGAATATATTAAGTTATTTTCCTTACACTAATACGTCACTAGCCATAAAACATTGACAGTGAAAAACGAATTAGATCATAGTTCAGTTAAACAAGTTTTGGAAGGCAATATTTACTAGTTTTGTCTAAATTTAATTTTCAACATAAAAAAAAAAAATATTACATTAAACTAATTTTTTTTTTTACCACTAAGTAAGTACCACTTATAATGGACCTCTATTAAATTTACAAGCATTTCTGTTTTGCCGAACAATTTATCGATATAGTACCTACCAATTAAAAATTACATAAAAAAAACTTGATTTGCGAAATATTTATGATGGAAAACATCTATTGGTGTCATTTTGACAATAGCAAGTTTTAAATTGTACTACATTAATTGTTGAATTTGATTTTGTGTATAGTGAACCGAACCTTAAATTCATACACTCTAGAATCAATAAAATAAGACATAAAAACATTTATTTTTAATAATGAATTAAACAATTTTTAATTTTTAACAGTTTAACACTAGTGTGTTGAATTATAACCATAGATTAACAATTAATCAGTTAAACAATATTTAAGTATTATTAAAATATGTAAAATATTATACACTCAAGTAGTACATATCTCAACAAAATTTGAAATTGAAGAAATGTTTAATGCTCTTCCAACATCAGTTTTTAAATCTTACTACTGAGCACCACGGCACAAAATACCAAGTTTCAAATGATCTTTTCATCAAACCGAAAATTACAGTTGTAGGTTACATAAAAAAATGACCACGGATAAGATATGACTTTTAATAGTCCTAGTACAACAACAGTTTCGTTTTTTTTTGCAATAAAAGCAATTATAAGTATAGTCGTTGATCCACATTAACATGCATATGACATTGAAAACTCCAATGAAATAATCATTTAAAATCTTATCGGCTATTAACTGATTCAACACAGACTAAGGCTGGAGTTCTGGAGAATAGAAAAATGTATGTCATTCCAAAATATGCATTGTAAATTGTAAAATTTATATTTATATACTAAATTATATTGATATAATAAAATAATAAAGTATATATTTTATGTAGTAGGTACTTATGGAACATATTTTAATAATATTTAATATTGTTCAACTGATTAATTGTTAATCAATGGTCATAATTCAAAACACTAGTGTGAAACTGTTGAAAATTGAAAATTTTTGAATTCATTATTAAAATAAATGTTTTTACGTCATATTGTTTTGATTCTAGAATGTACAAGTGAATTTAAGGTTCGGTTACTATACAGAAATTCAAATTCAACAATTAATATAGTGCAATTTTAAAACATGCTATTGTCAAAATAACACCAATAGATGTCAGCTCACTCCTGTGATAAATTAATTTAACATTAGTGAGAACACTAATAACTAGAGATCGAGACTTATTCCATTTAAAATTCATGAAAAAAAAGTGCTTAAAACTGAAAAAAAAAACACTTCCAAAATATTTTTTAAGAACAAATGGTAGAAGGGTTTAAAAGGTTTCCTGTCTAAATTCTTAAATACAATATTATAATACACTATACAAATAATTAACAAAAAGTAATTTTGTTTAAATAAATTATGTACATTATGAAAAAAAAATAACAAAGTTAATAATTTGTGTAGCGTTAGAAAAATATTTTTAATAACTAACGAGTAGTTAGAGGAGGAAATTTAAACATTTCTATAGTTTTTGCTTTTTAAAATATTTTTCAAGTACCAGAGTCCTACTAATCAACATATTTTTGTGTGTAATACCAAATCTGTTGTGTTTAGTAGGAAATTATTAAATGTGTAGTAGGTACGGAATTATAAAATGTATAATGATAGTATTTTTTAATTGTTTAATAAATTTAGAATACGTATATCAAAGAGATTTGATCAAATACAAAGTATTTTAAAACTTGTTATCTTAATACTTGTCATAATTAATTTACTAATTTTTAAAAATAAATTAAACCCAGAGGAACGTATTTAAACAAATTTGTTGAAATAATAATGTATAAATAAATACAAACTAGTTAATGTTATGTAATATTTTTTAAGTTTACTTCTTACATTAGTTACCCATAGATTTTCCCTTGATAATGTTTAAACCTGGAAATATTAAAAAAAAAAAAAATTGTGAACAACTATAAATGGTAGACAAATTTGCGAATAACTGTATTTAAGGTTATGGAGACAAATTTTATTTTGTGACCATTAATTTGTGGTCTAAACTAAAAACGTGTGATACAAAATATTACAAAAAATAGATGCTACTAATAATAACTAATGATAGTGTAATTACTGTGTGTACAATGAAGTTAAATTACAGGAATTCTTTAGTTAAATCAACACTAAGTACCTAATGGTTAACTCATTGAGTAAAAAAAAAAAAAAAAAAATGATCAAAGACGATAAATTAACCAGATCTTATTACAAGGTCAATGTAACTTGTCTGAATGTTCAACTGACCCAGACAACAGTTGATGATTTCTAAAATGTATGATATATCTAACAACGAATTTAACCCCCCAGACATCAATTCCAATTCAACTGCAAGACAACATTAGATTAAAATCAACGTTCAAAATATGTGGGGCATAGACAATCGTTACAAGAATAGAACAACTTTTTAACTTAACAACGTTAGAACAACTACCGACTTCTATACATGTACTATAGCGATGGGCTTGTGTAAATGGATAAATCTATATTATTTTATCATTATCAATAATAGTATAATCTATTGAACCGTTATTTACGAATACGGATTGGGTTCTAACACGTGTAATAACAGACGTAAGACAAAAACAAAATCCCACTATTATTTTAATAAATAAGTGTAACTACACGCCCTCTGGCGAGCGGGACATTTCATTACAACTCGAGCCGGGCCTCGTGGTTGAGCCAGTGTTGTCTGACAGCCGCGGCAGGTAAAATGGCCGCTAACCCGTGGACAAGTTTGGGGTTTTCGGAAAAATCAAGTCACGTTGTATTTTTGGTAAGTACGTCGGGGTAGAATACATTAGAAAACGGGAGGGCCATAGTAAACAATTTACTAGATTAATTATCAGGTACCGTTGTGTATCGTGTGGATTGAAACGGGTCGGATCCCGGAGAGGGCAACGTTCGCGGTGGGACTCGTGTTCACGAACCGTGCGTTGGGAGCCTCAGCAGGACTGTACGCGGCTGCAGGTACACAACGCGAACGGAATAATGAGCGCCAGAGGCGGCTGGGGTTCCGGTTTAATGCTGAACGGTGGACTTTTTTTTTTTTTGGGGGGGGGGGGGAATGAATGGACGAACATCCACCGTCCTCTAGAACGACGCGGTTCTCATCAACACAAACGTCGATTTCCAAACGGAGTGTAAAGATAACCCGGTTTGAAAATTCGGACGAACGAATGCGTGTGCGTTCGCAAGAACGGCACCACCGCGATCGACGTGGCGCGACGCGAACCGTGCCAATGTCACACGTGTGGTTCGAAATCGGGGAATATTGGAAACCAGAGAATGGCCGTTTACCCACGCGGGTATTTGTACGCACGAATGAATTGGGTATGCGCCGTACGTTTAGCGCGCGGTCGACAAACCGAAACGGAGTAACAGATAGATGTAGGCGCACAAACGGTAAAACCGGCAAAGTAAATACGCGCAAACGACAGGGAAAATCGACAAAATTAACAAACGCGGTTCATATTACCCAACGCGGCGTTCGGCGGGAGCCCGGCACGACGTTGACGCCGTCCGGCGTGGCGGCGGACGGCCGACGTTTCCCTCCGGCAACTTTCGCGGTCCGCGGGACAGGAGTCCTCGGCAGCGGCACTCGGGGCGCACTCTCCGGGGTCGTTGCCGGTATTGAAATTGAATTCAACAGCACTGTCGCGTAACGCGTCCGAAAAACCGACGATTTCCCGTCGTCAAATGACGAGCACGCGCACCGCCGGTAGGCACGGTCGACCGGTTAATACGGCGTACGCCCGCGTCGACGGACGCGCCGTGTCGTCGCGAACGGTAATTCCCCACCCGTCCCGCGCAAAGGTTTACGCGATCGCAATCGGTCGCCGTCCGCAGTGATATTGTACAACCGACTGGACTGCGGGGTTAACGGCCAACCATGTCACCGTTTCCCTTATCGCCGAAAACGTCGGCCCGCGGCGACGTGCGCCGCGAACGTCTCCGCGCCCCGCTACCCGGTTGTTACGCGTCCGTTCGTTCGGTTCCCTACTTCGCGTGTGCACGTCACGTCTCGAGACTACCGTCGCCCGGACGGTCTTCGGACGCAGTTCGCCTAACGGAACACCGCCGCGTGCCGATTCACCGATTTTCGCGCGCCGAGCAAAGGTCGTGCCACGGACGACTCGACGAAGTGAGTGCCGTTCTGGGTCCGGCGGACGTCTACTACGGCGGAACGATGGTAATACGTATGTAGTAATTTAATAGTCGGCCGACACCCCGTTAGTTAGTTAATTAGTTTTTAAGGTCTCTCCGTATGAATTTATGTATATGTGTGTGTTTGTGTGTGTGTAAAACGTTTTCTCTTTGTGTTGATTCCTTCCCCTGGATTTACTCGCGGGAACCAACCGGCTAGATTCGTGTGCCCGTCTCATTGTGCTAATCCCCGCGTTCCGCATCCCAAGTGCGATAGGCCGACCCCCCCCCGTCCCCCTCCAGTATTTTGTTGTTTTCTCTCTTGTTTACTATCCCGTCCGAGTGCTAGGTTTCGCATGCACGTGTGTGAGCATTTAAAAAAAGAATATATAAATAGACCGATTTTCCCCATTTCGCGATCCACGTTCGGACGCACCCCCCACCCCCACCCCCCCGTAGGGCCGCCGAGACGGCACAAAAAGCGTTTCCGCCACACTTCCCGGTGACGGTAATCTGATCCGTGCGACCTGGCAACCGCACGGTCCTGCCGGGGTCTCCCCAATACGTATGGCGCCCACGAACGTTCCACGCGGGGCCCCGTCTCTGTCAATACACGTCGACACACACACACACACACATGTAATAAGTCCCGGCCCGCACATTCCCCGTGATGCCCACTGTCCGTCCGTCCGGACATCACTTACGACTGGTCGACGTCCCGAATCAATGTGCGCATTGATATTTATTGCGCACAATATTTGTGCACAATATATCTCATAGTTCTTTTTAATTTATAGTACCTAATTCGTATTTTTCTTGGTAATTATTATTGTTTGTGTTTTATATGAAATCATCGTTTTTTTTTTTTTTTTTTTTAATGAGATACTATGTTTGTAATTTTCCAAAGAGTTCATATAAAAATATTGCGCCATAAAGTATTAACTAGGATGGAAAAAAGACTTTATAAACCATCGCGATATTTTACACGTCTAGCTATTATTATTAATTTATATATGTTGCCCCCCCACCATTTAAGACCTCTGTATCTGCTCTTGGCTGACCCCTATACTATATTGTGGATATCCGTGGCCCCTATGCTATCATTTTTAATTTGTGTGTGTGATAAAACGTTCGAGCGGAGTTATTACTATTACAATAACCTGATGATACAATATTCTCAAGGCGGTTGCAGAATGAATAGTTGCGCGACGAAGTAATATCAGGCGGCAATGCTAATCTCAATTGACGGCCATGCAACGTACTCTAGTGGTCAATAATACTAAAAAGTGTACGTGTGCGATGTTTTAGACTTGTAGAGATAGCGTGGTTTTCCGTGTTTACATCCTTTAATATTGTTATCTTAAATCGTGAAGAGGATGTAGACACGGAATACCACGCTATCTCTTAAACATTGTACGCGTATATTTATAATACGGTTCACCACTAGAGTGCGTTATATGTCAGTCAATTTAAGATAAAATGTATCTAATATAATAATAATATAATATTAGGTACCTAATGCCTAATACCTATTGGGTAAACAATTTAACCAAACGCAGTCTGGCGAACAAAAATATTACTAGCCGATGAACACAATTACATGTGGATAAACGTAAAACAGGTTTTTTTTTTATGATGTTTTTATATAATTTGAATATTTTTGGTTATTAAATACAAGGTATTGAATTAAATTTGAACATTTTGTTCAAAATGTTTTAACAAAAACTGTTTAGTGGGTTAGTGTTTAACTGATTTCTTTTATGATTAATCGTTAATTATTTGTATATTATATTTTACCATTCAAATTTAATTGTATACCTACTGCATAGGTACATATAACATTTATAATAAATGTTTACGTTGACACATTTTAAACTATTCTGTTTAGATACCTGAGTATACTGTGCTGCCTTCAGTAACTAGTAAACGTCTCCATTTTTCTCTATGTATAGTCCAATTCAACATTGCACTGTCTTATACCAATCTCATATCCTTTTATACAGTGTATTTTCACCTTGTTCACACTTGGTCTTCCAAGTGGGCGTTTTTTCATTGAATTTTGTCTGTGAGAACATTCTTTAATGTATCTTCATCAGCTTTCCATACGTGTCCTAACCACTCTGGGCGTTTGTATCTTCTGTATGTAAGTATATTGAGTTTTCTCTATAGACCATATAGCTCTTCATTGTCTCTTTTTCCATAAATACCTCGTTCATCCACTGTACTCCGGTCCGTATATGTTTCTTGAAAATACTGTTCAATACTGTTTAGTTATTTAGATGAAATATGGCAGTATTAAGAACAAGCAGAACTTATTGTGAGGTTTTTGGTTGTGAAACATTCTACTCTATCGATTCAAATAATAGTTTTCATGTATTACCCAAGGAAAATGAAACAAAAGTCGTATGGGTTGAAAAACCCGGAAAAATAGAATTACAAGTGACGGATTTTCCAAGATGGCGATGTCGGTATCAAATAATTTGTATTGACGTGCCGTATTTTTTATGCGGTCGAAACGGCGAAAAAAAACCAGATAAGTCGGGAGTAATGAATGTCAGAAGTTTAGGCCTACAGGAAATATCAGACAGCTGTCAATTTATAACCAGGTAAGTTTGGGTTAATACACGGCTACAGCCTTAGTTAACAATCTAATATGATATTATTATGTTGTGGTTGTTATATTTCAATGTGCAACCGTCAGTCTAGTCCGAACTTTTTACTCTGTGAAAAAATAAATCGGTACGTTTTTAAATTGAAAAGACGTTGTTCTCAGTTTGAAAAAAAAAAAGTGACTTTTCTGATTTTTTTTTCCCTGTAACCTTCATGTGCATAAATATTCATGTTTAAATATTATAAATATTTATATAAATAAATAAATACCCTCCGTAAAGTATTTTAATTCCCCCCGTCCCAGTTGGGAAACGCTGCACATAGAGGTTACCCATATTGGGTATTTGGTAGCTCTGTATTAAAACTAATGAAAAAAACAATATTATTCAAATCAATATCAACGACAATAACAATAATGTAGTTGATATCGATACGGCCTATATTTTATGATACGGATACAAGCAAATACCGTACGTCGACAGCCATGGGCATTTGCAGCCTAACGTCGGCTCTCGTGAATTTATTTAAATTTAAAATTGAATTAAAACAAATGGTTTTTTTGTTTATTATTTAAAAATTTAACAATATTAACGCAATTAATAATTCATTAACGACATTCGTTCGTCTTCATTGATTGATTCGTTTATTTCATTCATATTAATAATTAAAAATAATCAATGAAAAATTAATAATATGACGAATTATACCCGATATCTGCTGTTCGGTGTAGCTACAATAAAACAAACATAAAAATGTCCGTACCGCGAAAAACAGATTACCCTTGTTGTATATTAATACATCACAAACACGCATACACACACGCTTTAAGTTTTTTTTTTGTTAAAGATTTTAGATTCCGAGCGTAGCTAAACTCGGATGCGGGGTGAGAAAACCGTTCGCGCCTAGATGGCCAGATCCCGGCCGCGTGGTACACATCTTATATGCGCTCTCCTCCCGAGGAGTCTTAGACGAATATAGCGTTAAGCGCAATTTAATCCGTGCGCTATTCAAACTATCGTCAGTAATTGAAATCGAGAATATCCGAACACTTATCTAATGTTTATAGGTACGTGTACGCATTAAAAACGCTTTCGGTTTTATAATGCGTCCGACAAATAAAAGCGGTTGTCGTCATTAATTTATATTGTCGTTGTTGTTGTAAAACAGTTTTACGACATGGACGATGGAAATTAACGTTTACCCGCCGTAGGCACAACCACGCGCGAGTGGGTATGTAATAGTTTTAAAAAAAAAAAATTAAAATAATAATAATAAAATTAAAATTCCAGCTACTAGGTACCTATATAAATTACAGAGTTCCGTTTTTTTTTTTTTTTTTATGTATCGAAGTGGACGATGCTCGCGAGAATTCTCCGCGCACGTAAGCCCGTAAAACGAAACGAATAACACGATGAAGTGCGGTCGGACGAGGTGCGCTGTATAATGTTAATAGTAACGACGCGCTACCAAAAACCGTCGGAATCATTTTCGTTATTGTATTAAAGCATCGTGATATCATAATTATTGCTATACACACGTAGGGGCACCGTGTAATAAGACATTTTACGATTCATTTACGCATTTTTTAGGTATTCTCTTTCGGCGCGAATTCGTGTGCGATGCATGTCCGCCGCCTACAGAGTGATTATCTTAACACGTTTCGACCTAGCGAACCGCCCACCCATCAGATATCCGACGATTTTGAGTAAATTTAATTTAACCGACACGGAAGCGCGTTTGACGATTGTCGCATTAAAAACGTATTATATGTTCAAATATCGTGCCTTTATTACCGTCAGAGCACGCAGACGTTTTTCTAACGGGGGGGGGGTGCAATGCCCCTGTGTTTATTATATGCACTATAAAACGCGCGATGAACCGCGACGAAATAATGATGAGGTCCCATCACCACCAGAAAATCACGGAGGACGGCGGTAGTTAAAATTCTAATCTTATGAGACAATATTATAATTATTTCTCATTTTCGTTTTAGAGAAAACCGTAAACCTCTGTTATTATTCTGACCCCTTATCACGTGATTATATCGCTCCTTTTGCCCACGATTCAAGATAGTAATACTATCTTAAATTGTGGTTCAGCCAAATGCAAATTCACAAAACACCGACGTCCCTTTCATACACTCGATAATCTACTCGAGGATAATCTCGGAAAGATTATGATAGCACTGATAATCCTAAAATTTAACCAATAATGATTCTATTTGACCTCAAAATAACACGTCTTTATCAAAAATCGCCGAAAAATATGGGAATTGCTATTTGAAAATGAACAGTTGATAATATTATTATATGTGTACGACACCTCTTATGATGACGCGGTACTCCGTTAAAATGCTATATTTTTGATTATATTGCAAATAGTAAGAATTTATAAATGATTATGAGTTACATTTGGTTGAAATTTATACGGGAACAAAAGTTATCATGATTCAAAAACCTAACCTAACCTCAGGGCCGGATTTAGAATAGGTGCCGCCCTAGTCCCTTTTAAAGACGCCGCCCCTTCCATCAGAAAAAAAAAATGTATTTATTATTAATAAATAAATTTCATAATAAACAAATAAGATCATTAGTAATTATAAATTTTAATAAACAATAATACATTTTAGATTTTGAGTGAAACGAAGAAGCTTATGGTTTTACAGAGATGTTTATTTTTTTTTCTGTAGATAACTTTTCTACCGGAGATCTTGCTTCGACTTTTATGTGTAGCATCTTTTCTCGAAGGAAATCGGTGTGGGGAGGTAGTTTATGTCATTTTTCGATTTTCTTAGGAGTTTTCCCATAAAACGTGAAAAACCGGGAAGTATCATGGGAAAATCGTAAGAAAAACGGGAAAATCAAATCAATATTAAAACAAATATTATTAAAGAAAATATATAATTCCTGTTTAGTTATTTAATATTTTACTATAATAAGACGTATTGTTGACAAAGCATCACTAATAACTGAATTCCGCTCAGAATCGCTTTTTTCGTAAACAATGGTTTATTATTGCCTACAGGTGTACATTGAATTCCCTACTGTATCCTACCTTCCCGGCTTCCTTCAACAGTGGCTGCACCCACGTGCGAAGCATGTCCATATTTTTAATCTTATATGTTATTTATAACATTTTACGACGGACTTTTTTTGATGCGAAATCGTCGATTATATGATTTTTACTACGAAGCATCTCAGACTCTATATGTAATATCCATGTCGCGTTTACTAGTTGCATAATTGCACTGTCGCAAATAGTGTTTGACATTTGTGGTGGAGGTAGCTGATCTTTTTTTCTACTCTTCTTTACTCTGTATTTACTCCATTATGTATAGTGATGAAATCATTAACGCCCGTGGTTACTAAGCTCCCCCCCCCCCTTTATATAGCTGTAAACGGTCGTCTAAACATGTATTATATCAAATGTATTGAACATTTTCGTAAATAATCGCTGGTTTAGTATATGAACTTATAATACGATAAATAATCACCCTGTACAACGTGATATATTGACAGTCGTTATATTATTCTAACTAGTATCTCCTGCTTGGCCACTTAAACGATATTTTGAGCTACTCGTTTTGACGGCGGCAACATTACAATTCCGCTATGACTAAGTGTTATTTTTATTAGGTCTTGTGTGTATATATGTATACGATAAAGTTCAATAAATAAATACAGTAATGTATAGGTGTATTCGCATTATCGGTGAAACGATTATGAAATGATGACCTGGAAACGAAAATCAAACATTGGGTGTTTTTGTTTCAAATTTTAATCATTACTTTTCAATTATCTCACGATAACGACAATATAGTGTCTATAGTACCTATACGTGTATTACACTAGCGACCGATAAATTTTCGTCAAGATTAACAGAGCAATATTATAACGAACGACGTGGGCTGTTGTAGGCGTACGCGTGTTTCTATTTTGATTGCCCGACAGCGTCAGTGTGACAGTTTTTTTTTTTGAGAATAAAGTACAAATTATAATGAACCTCCTGTTTTTTTCAAATATTCTTGTGTGGTCAAACGATTATATTCACCAACCAAATAAAAGCTACGTGAAAAACACGCAAATAAAAAACGCCTATGAATAGCTTTGACTAAATCTAAATAAGTTTTCTGTCAAAATTTCAAGTCTATAGAGACCAATTTTATTCATAGGAATATCATTTTCAACCGAATGAAAACAAAAAACAAAATTGAAAATATTAAAACATTTCTGTAAACTTTCCCGTTCTTATTTCTGCGTTTTCTTTTGGTTTTGTTCAATTATTATAAAAACTACAAAGAAAAAAAAAAAAAAAAAGAGACTTTCTTGTTCACCAACTAGATTATAAATTTGTCGTAAAAGATATCCTGTCATTTTTCTATTGAAAAAATATTTCTGATAGAATACATAAAACGTAAAAAATGTAAAACAAAAGAAATCACAACGCTATACACTTTTCTGAAAGGAGATCGGTGTGGGGAGGTACTATGGGGAAATCATTTTTCGATTTTCTCGAGCGTTTTCTCATCGAATGTGGAACACCGGTAAAACCGGTACAACATTAAACAAATATTATTATATAATGCCTAGTTAGTTATTTTACTGTAACACGACACGTATATATTATTGACAGAGCATCACTGTCAATTCAACTATCGTTTATCGTTTATCGTTGCTTACTGGTGTACATTAAATTACCTACAACAATGGTTGCGTCCGTCCCCGTTATCCCGGGAGAGCTCTTTCATCCTCGTATCTCGGTCGAAACTTTCAAGATTTAATTGCTAAATAAATATTGGCATAGTCGCTGCGCGTTTTATCCAATATGGAGGGGATGTAACCATTGACCTTCCCCCCCCCCCGCTGAACACGCCTTTTTTCAAAAATTTTAAGCCCGAGGTCGCCCGATTTGAAAAACCGACGACGCCGGCGCATAAACTAATACAATCCGTTCGTTATTTTATGGGAGTGTTTTTTTATATTGTGGACGTGCGTCATTATTGATTTTCGGTTCTATCGTCGTATTTATACGATTAGAACCGCAACGATTACATGCCGCATTGATAACAGCAATTCGCCATCATGCAGAAATAATATTCATAGACATATTATATAAGCGGGGTACCGGTGTAATACGACCACGGCGCCTAACGACGAATATCAAAGAATCCGAAAAAAAAAAAATTAATAATAACATTATCGGCTCACGCGCACTCATTGGCGAACGGCGAATTTATGTATACGGCGCTGATTGGCGGCCGCGTTGTTTGTGCAACGTTCAGAAGAGGACGAAGAAAAAAGATAGATTATTATTGTGCGTATACACCGTGAAACAGAAAGATTACTTACACGGGTCGAACTTCAGATTACATCGCACGCAGAGATCTCGACCGCGGCCGCGGTATACTCGCACCGTGCGGTCCGTCATTGGGGCGCGTCGTTTCAATGTTCGTTAAACGCCGCGGCAGAGTTCCCGAATTCTCATTTGCCTGTACCGAAGTCGGGGATTTTTTTTTTTTTAATGGGAGCCTGAGGGGTTTTCGTCGCCCCCTCGACGTTTTCGGGAACGGGGGCTGTAGAACGGAATCCGTCTTCCGCCCCCCCCCAAAAAAAAGTTTCTATTTGCTCGCCTTCCCACCCCGCCTCTCCCGATCGAAAGAACGGGCTGTTTTTTTTTTCATTCCGAACCTCCCGATTCGTTTTGTACGACTTCAAAATGCCGGTAACGTCTCCTCGGAACGGAGACGCGATTTGGCGGGGTTTTGCGCGCGGAGACGTCGTCGTGTCGGCTTTCGAAACGGACGGACGTTGTTTGAAAACCGATTTCGTGCCGCGGCGATACGGGTAAAAGCGATTTTCCCTGACGAGCGAAAAAAACCCATGCGCGATAAAAAAAAAAATACGAAAAAAAAATATATTAAAAAAAGAACACACACACACACACACGCGCGAGCGCGCGTACAAATACAAAAGTCCCAATAATTAGTGGTTCTACACACTGTCGCACGCAGCGTATTAGTGTGTGTTATACGGTGCACACGCGGCGCGTCTATGTACACACGCGCGCACGCACGCGCGCCCGTATCTATACGACAGACATATCCATAAGGATCCGGTGCGGCGGATAAGAGGCCGTCTTATCTGTCGCCTTCGACGCCGCCGACGACGTCGCCGCGGAGTGTTCGGTTCGGCCGTTCAGTGCGCTCTGCTTAACCGCGCGGCAACAACAATAATTATACGGACGACGGTGATTTACATCGCGCCATACGCCCGCCAATAACAACAACAACAACAACAAACAACATACCGAACGGGCCGATACGCTTGTCCTCCCCCGTAGCCCACCCCTGCCCAACCCGTTCCCCGACGGTCGATCGTCCCGCGATTATTATATTATAATCGCCTTTCCCCCGTGGCGGCTGCGGCGGACCGCGACTAAAACCGTAACGGCGACCACCATGTACCACGCGCACCACGACCACAGCGTCCTGACCGGCGGCGACCCGATGGTCTTGCAGCAGCAGCAGCAGCAGCACCATCATCACCAGGACCATCACGGCGGCGGCGGCGGCGGTGCGACTTTCATACCGGTCGTCGATCAGCAGCAGCAGCAGCAGCAGCAGCAACACCATCACCACCAACACCAACATCACCACCATCACCTGCAGCAGCAGCAACAGCACCAGCACCAGCACCAACAACAGCAGCAGCCCGACCAGCAAAGCCATCACGACGACCAGAGCATATTGCAACACCACGAACCCGCCAACAATCCGATCAATGGCGGCGGCGGCGGTACCGTGGTGGTACCTTTCGGCCCTCTGCAAGAGCCGGTGGTCGGCGGCGGTGCCGGTGCCGGCGGCGGTGGGGTTCAAGCCGGAGCGTACGAGACCAGCTGTTGGCAGATACTTCCGCCCGACTATCCGTACGACGACGACCTGAGATACGACAGGTAAGCCGGATGTAATAATATTGTAGTGTTCGGTCGGCTATACTGTAGCGTGATCGAAGGGCCGCGCGCTGCGATAACTACTGCAGATGACGCCGATTTGACGGATCCGCGACTTTTGTCCGTGATTCGTAATATCCTGGTATCGCGGTGTGCACTAGTAGTGATATCGTTAATATTGTTGCGCGGAAATTCGACCGCGAGTCTTCTTTGGCGGCGATCTTGAAATTTAGTCTCGTCTTTTTATAAACGTTTCGAAACACGGTTGAAAAACAGTAATTAGAATCTTCTGTTTTTTTCTAGTTTTAAACATGTACCGCGAATTAGTTCCGTTATTATTTAATGCGCATCCGTCGGCAACGCGTTGTTCGTCTGTATCTGTTCTAAAAGTAGACGATTCTTTTTTTTTCATTTTTGAAAACTCGTCGTTATGCATTGACTTTGAAAAACGCCAACCGAACGTGTACACAACACGTGCTAACCGGAAGCATCCATTAAAGGCGAACGGTTAAACGTACTATTTTGCCGAGCGTCTATTGCGGCAGTGCTTTTTTCCTGCAGAATCGTTGGAATCCGTATCAGGCTGCGTGGCCAAAAACATGTTGACAATGCCGCAACTCGCGATTCTGGAGAGACGCGCCCTGAGGAATCGAAACTCGGGGTTCCTTAATACGGTTCTAGAATAAATCGGCGAACGACGTTTTGGCGAAAAATGAAACAGTAATGGATTTGTTAGACGCAACGCGAATCGAAAAAATATATAAAAAAAAAAAAACAATTTTGTTCGTATAACGTACAAAATACGTGCATCTTTTTCAGCTCGACTAATCGTCGTTCGGCCACATTCTTCTCGTCACGCAAACTCTGATAAACCCTGACGAGATCGCCGGGCATCTGTCGTGATAACCGGCCGGTGGCTTCCGTTCGGCCCGCCAAACCTGACGTTATCAATATTATTGTCGTACAGAGCCGCGGTATTCGGCTCGTAACACCGAGGAAAATAATAAAAACCGACAGCGTTCCCGCTTTTGAAGTGCTGCGCCCGGGGGAAACAATCGACGTGCCTGTATGAGTGAAAGCGCGGGGGGAGGGCGTTCGTGCCGTTTTGGTATACGTGTCATATCGGAACCGCATCATCGGAAACGAAACGTTTACCGGGTGTATAATTTCATTTGGACGCGGGAGAGCTCTCGACGGGGACGGGGTCGTTGAAAAAGCGATTATTGTCGTCGTCGTCGTCGTCGAGACCGTCGAAACCTCCCCGGGCGTGTCTTATTCGCCTGTTCGCGTGCTCGTCGCGTAGCGGGGAGACTATTACAATAATAATATTATTATTGTTATCACGACATCCGCGTAACGGGAAAAACGGGAAACTTGTTAAAGTCGTTGCGCCGGAGGACTTGGTATACCGTCGCGTAATAATATTTTATTTATTATCATTATTATTATTATTATTGTATTGACGGACGGACTGTGAGTGGCTGATGGGCCCCTCGAAGTTTTGCGTTTGTTATTGTTTTATCGTCAGCCCCCTCTCCTCACGCAACCACCCCACTACCCCCCCTCTCCGCCCACCTGTAAACCCCGCACCCGATCGCGTATATACCGTATTGCAGCTATACCGAGAGCACACGAAACGAGCGGGAAACAAAAAACTGAAAAAAAATAAAAATAAAAATACACGACTTGTAATATTTTATAGTCGAATCCGTTGAGCTCCGTGACTACAGTTTTCGACGACAAACGGAAAGGCCGAAGGGCGTGAGAGAAACAGACAGCTGCGGCCTACGATTAAACGGGCAGCGCAACCACGTGCCTGGCACAGGTTTTTTGTGTTTTTTTTTTTTTTTATATATACTCTTATATATTATCGTTTGCGACGCGCGAAAATCGTCGTGATTAACGCGCGGTAAAACAAAACCATTTTGCGAATGGTTAATACAACATAATGCCCCTATAATTTACTATACGCAAACCTACTACTACCCATGCTCGTGTACACGCGGACCTATTCAAAACGATCGGTTTTAACGGTTTCTTAAATTATTGGACGGCGGGAATATTTTGTGCCCGATTCGGTATTTATATCAGCTGTCGTCTAACGTGCGTTACGGCGACCGATTTGTATAGATTTGCCGACGAATATAAATGCCATATCTTACAACAAATTTTACTATTTGTATTGTTTTTCACGTGTGAGTTTAGAGTCGAAGATTCGTACGTTTTCCCGTCGTAGGTTGTTAGAATAGTACTTTAGATTCTGAGCTAAGCGAGGACCGTATTAGTTTTACTACGACTCGTGTTATATTTTTGTTGTCTGCAAATACCTCTTCTGACGGATGTCTTATTTTGTTCTAATAAAAAAAAAAAATGACTAGGGATCGTTTTTGTTCCAATTTAGATATAGTTGGTTCCGTAAATAGGTCATTTTTTTTATTTTTCATGGGGTTTTCATAATAATTGGGAAAAATCGGGGGAAAAACCGTGTAGGAAAAACAGACAAACTTTTACGATGCCACTGTGTTAACGATTTCATTACATACATTTTTTAAAAACCGTAAAAATAATGAGAATATTTACGGAAATAACAGTTTTACTATTGTTATTATTTTTTTTTTTTCGTAATATGTGTACTTAGAGACCTGAAAATATATGAGATTCCAGTATCAAGTTTAAACAAATTAAGTTTAGAATTCTGACTAAAATAGTAAAAATGCCTATTCAAGTTCAAGAGAATTCAAACTCAAGGCACATCGGATAACCACAGAAGAGTACACAATCGCAGACTGACGGACAATCTCAGAGTTGCACTCAGCCATAGACAAATAATCAAAGGATCTAGGCGTCTAGATTGGCGCACTCATTTCGGTACGCGATCACAACGTCTAGCATGTAAAGAAGTGCACGACCATATAGATTGGACCACAATTTTAAAATAACCTGCAAACATCGCGTCCAGCGTCTAAATAACTAAATTTGATTTAGTGGCATACAATCATAGGCAGAGTAAAGAATAATATTATAAATCTCTTGATCAAAAAATAAACTAAAAAAAATTGACTTGAAAAAATCTACTACAAAATACAACTACCAATATTTTACTTGAGTCCTTTCCACCGCGATTGTTTTGCGGATAGTGCTTGTCCTTTGGCTGTTCAGCAACACGAGTTGAAACCGTTCCCGGAGCCGGTTGTCTGCAGTGCTGTAGCGGGGCCACTGCCATAGCTGCGTCCGTCAGTTCGTGAGGTCCGTTAATATTCAAATCCGATAATGCTCATGGAGTGGGCAACACGACTTTGGATTCGGTTCCTTAGACGTACACCACCACGTATAGGTATTGTGGTGTTGAATCGGAAAAATATCGGCCGTCCAATTCACGCAAACTGGCCAAACTCGCCTGACGTTTCGTCCACTATACCGGTGTGGCCAGGCGGAGAACATATCTACAGTATCAATCACAGAGCGGTCGGTCACTCATGTGGCGAACTAAGTCGTTGGGTCGTTGCAATGTCTACAAATAACGATAAATGCGATTTGCCGGACGTACGTGAAATTCGATACAAAACAAGGAAGGTCGTGTACTCATAGACAAGTAAACCGCTAAAACGAAAAATTATTTCAACAATAACGGTGTAAAATGATTATAAATAAAATATAGTCGTCGGCTAGGCAACTAAAATTATACAACATGTGTAATTATACTAAAAATCGTTTAAAGGTGCGATTTTATAAAACGCGTATGGAGATAGGCGGCAATTGCCGCGCAATCAAAATATTGTCGTAAGAGTCACGTGGTACCATTTACATTTTACACAGATTCGGTTACGGCTTGTTTTTTGCTTACTGAATTCGAGTGTTTAAAAATTAAAATCGCGTCGAATAAAATAAAACTCAAAAACTCAGAAAAGCAAAAGAAGCGAATTGGTCTACTTATAATGATAAAGAAGAAGTCGCCGTTGAATATTTATCAAACAATAGCATACCAATGCGAGCGCAATTCTATCACTTCAAATGAAAAATAGATATTTTTGATGGCAGTTTTTTAATAAACGATTAAAAACATCAATATACTGTGACGTATAATAATTATAATTATAACTATATCAACTTTTTTTTTCAGTAATTTTTCAATCGATCGTTTCGTACAGCCAATAAACCAACCGTCTCTATTTTTTACGATACTAAATCGATAGTTTAATATTTGACAAGTAAATTTTAATTAAATAATAATATTTCTATGATTAAAATGTGTATAAGTATTAAAACTTTTGGTATATAATCGTCTTGACACACAAACGATGTTTTTCGCTCCCGTCTTTGCAGCCGGGTAAATTAACGCCCACGACTAAAGTAAAGCTATAAGTATGGTTAAAAAAAAAAAAAAAAACGCACGTAAACTATAATATATAACCGTAAGAATGTAAAAAATAAAAAAAAAAATAGTCACGCCACGGCGTGCTTTAATCGCGCGTTTGAACTTTATTTATTTTCTCAAGCTCAAAAAGTATAGGTATTTACATTTTAAAGTCGATTAATTAAAACACGACATGTAACGAAAACCATTTTTTATAAAGAAAAAAAAAATATATATATATATACATAAGATAGATAAGTATTTATATATTTAGTCATATTTTATATTTAGTAATACGGTATAATTATCAAGTATACGTATACTACTTGTATTTATTTTGTTATTTTCCTCTGAAGCTTCGAGTGCTTATACGGTCGTTGGACTATACGTCGCTTATATGGACGAATTTGCAAACACTTGAATCGCAGTATACTATCGTATCGGTGATTTTCCAATCGCTCGCGATTCTGTTAGACTTAAAAAAAAAAAAAAAACAACTTATAATCGTATAGACAGAATAAAATAGTAAAGAACTTTACAATACGAATATAATACTTGTATAATATCGTATTTGAAATGTTTCTACGAAAATTAATTGGGTATTATTTTTTTAATAAGTATTTCACATATGAAATCGAATAATTATTTTAGGCACTTTTATAATTTATAATATTTTAAAAATAATATTTTAAACGGATTCGACATTTTAACCGGTACTGCTACTATTTTATTAAATCCGTATTGTATTAAAAAAAAATTATAATAATTATATAAAAATTACCCAGAGTACTAGTGAACGTACTCAAAGACGTATCATAGTTAGGTACTTTAAAAATAGAATCTATACTGAATTATTTAAAGTACATTAACGCATAAAATGTTTTTTTTTTTTGTAGCCCCTTTTTTATTTCATTCCTAGATACGCCACCGATTTCATGTGTTCGCTTTTTGCGTTCGCGCGTTAGTATGAAACAACGAACGGGTATATTTTAATACCGTAATACCTAATACAATAATCATCACTCAGGGACGTTTTCACCTGCTCTTGTTGTTAAAAAACAAAAAAACCGAAAAACCCCCCGCGATACCGGGCCATAGCTGCAGGTATCAGAGCTGGAAGTGGTGATCGTGTCGTGTGTATGTTTTGTCGACCCGACGGCGAAAGGGCTTTCGGTCGGACACGGAAAGACGACGCGGAAGTTCGCGGGGCGTTGAGGTGACGGCGGACGGAGGGGACGGGCGGTGTATATAATTAAGGGCAGATGAGCTTCGGGTCGGCGGCACAGTCACGAAGGGAGCGGTCTAATTGCTCGGAACGAACGCAATTTGTCGGCGCATTAAAAAATAATAATAATATTTTTAAAAAAAAAAAAACCTATATCGCTCGTCCATTATACCCGTCCGTATACCGCCGACACCCCCGCCGTTTCGAATCGCGAAAACAAAACGTACTTGTAATAATAACGCGTTACGCTCGTGTATTATTGACGTCGAACAGGCGATCCGAACAGTATTCTTTATGGTACGCCTTTTTCGCCGATTGTAACAATATGCATTTAACAATTGTACATCGTATGTAATAATAGTAATATGGTCGGCGGCGTCATCGTAATCGGTGCTGCAATTAATAATTTAATTAGTGCTCGGGTTTACAGACAATATATGCTTCCATAAAGCTTCCACGAACGGTACACAGTGTTCCGGTCGGGTCGTGATGTGTGCGGCGAAAACAAATAATTCACGTGACGACGCGAATAGAAAATACGGCGATACTAATCGCGCGTATTTTCGCACGTTCCGGTGTTTTTTACGGTTGTTTTGAGCGCATTTTACGATTTTGAACCGTTTTTTTTTTTTTTTTTACGGGCGTGTTTAATCGCGTATGTTTGGCCGTTCGGAAAACGAGTTTACCAGTTCACCGAGCTGGCCCGAGCTCCACTCAGAATCGTTTTTGATTACACGCAGAATTATCGTTGCTTTCAAGTTTCAGTATCCAAACCAATTTACTCTGTGTATAAGGCTATCGGCCTTGTTGTTCCCTCAGACAATAGTGGCCGAACCGCAGTGCGAATTGTTTCCGGCTTTTTCTCTATTATTATTATTATTATTATTATTATATTATTTTTAATAAGTGTATTCAACGTAATTTCTTCACGCAATAAGGTTTATCAATCAATTAAAATACTTTTTTTTTTTTTTTTAATATAATTATATTGCTCCTCTCGCCCGTTTTCAAATCTGCGAAAATTCCGACTTTTAAAAAAAAAGTCTAAAATCTCGGATACTTACATGCATGGACACCGCAATATCCCATCAATCAGGGTGAATGGATAGTTTTTTTTTTTTAAAATATTGTCAGTAGTATTATCATTTTGATAGTATCGCAACTATTTTAGGGAAGACCGTTTTTTATTTTTATTACTACAGTTTTCACGACTGAGTCGATCACGGCAGCGGCGTGTTTTTATTGGTTGCTGTAATATTATTTACAACAGATGACAGCGCGTACGCAATAAACGCCAGCGGACAATACGTATACGACGGTAGCGAATAATAAGCAATACGACAAATACAATAAAATAATCTAATATCATAATACACAGGATGATCGATCGTACCGTACATTACGTATTATAGGTACTATAATACTCGCCGCGTTGACTTTGTACATTTAGACGACCCGCAGTTTTATTGCGTTTTCGCCGCGAATTTTCCAATTTTATCAATCCCGCCGTCGCCCGACAGTTTACACAAGCGTTTAACATATAGTGTAACGCGTATACGCACTCGATGTAAGTGTTATTATTGTTTTAATACGGTATAATACGACGTTTGCGTGTGTTTAATGATCGGTATAAATGCAATTTGTGTGCGCGTAAGCGTAATAGAAATATAAATCTAAAACACATAACGATAATTAATATTGCCGCGCGAGGATTTAGAAATATCACATCGTCTTTATAATATTAAAGAAATATCGTTCCGAACGCCATCGTCGTTTTGACGTGTAGTTGGGTATGCAGGATCTATCAATGGCCAGAGGAAAACGTAGTGTGTGAAAAATTGTACACAAATCAAAAAAAAAAAAACTCGTAAAACTAAAATGTCTATAAATAAATTGCTTTAAAATAGCTTAATAATGTTTTGAAAATTTCACCATGTCTAAAAAAGGTAAATATAAGTTCTCTGTCCAAATTTAAAGTCTCTACATGTATTTTTAACTGAATCACAACGACAAAACAAAATCGAAAATAATACTTTTCATATACACATTTTCCCGTTTATATTACGTTTTTTTCCAATTATTATGAAAACCACTTAAAAAATCAAAAACTGACCTGTACAAAGTACCAACTAAATAAAATTTGCTTCTAGAAAAGGTGTTGCATTTGAAATAGAAGCAAGATTTCTAGTAGACGTTTTATATACAGGGTTTTCTTTTGCATTATGACATGTTGAAAAGTAGGAGAAGTAGGTAAAGTATGCTCTTTACATGGGTACATATACACACCACATGACGAACTGACCTTTAAAACTTAGGTAAAATAAGATAAAATGCCATATTAGCGAGTAACCAAAGTATAATATCTAAATAAATAATTTTTGTTAATTTTGTAAAAAACTTAAAACGAATGTCAATGAGTATCGTGCGAGCGGGACGCAAACATAATATTGGTAACGGGGAATTTGACTGCTCAAAATACTTACAAATAGATGTTTATAATTTATCTTTGTTGTTATTTCAGTAAAACATTATGTTAATAAAAAGTACATGGAGTTTCAAAACAATATATTTTTATTTGAACAAGTGGCGCCTCATGAAAATTATCATACTTTTATCATAAATATGATAAGTTTATTGTTTAATGCGAAACGCAAATATCGATACCAAAATTATGGATTTGCATTTAAAAATGAGCCGCTGGTGCGAATACGCATTGGTTTATTGGTACAATGTACAATATAGTATGACGCTAGATTGACGTTAAATAATCTATATTGTTTGATTGGTTTTTTATACGTGGGGGTAGGCTAAAACCCCCAGCCCTCCTTAATACGCGGCTGGTGACGTGTCCTCCAACCTATAACAATGATGTGTAAGTTAATCAAAAATACACACCCGACTTTCTCGTGGCAAAAGCCATCTCTTGACACAGAGTTACAAGTATTAACGAACAAATCAAATATTTTATACGGATGTTTATAACCGACATAGATATGGGCAGTAACGAGCGGTGTACTGTCGACAGTTGTTATATCGATTATTTTCACGTGCGTATTACTTAATAATATTAATATTTTTTGTGTGAAAATCAGAGTTCGAAATCTGTTGCATGCAAAGAGGTTTAAAACGGTATCTAAGGGCCGTTCCCGCCAACGTAAAAAAGGCGTTCATCTGATTCTTAAACTGAGTTTATTGTTGATGACCGACCACGATTGGTCGATTATCTTATAAACTCCGTTTAAAAATCAAGTATCATCGTTTACGTTGGTGAGAACGGGCCTAAGTCTAAAAAGGCAGTTTTATTCATATTACTAAGTGTACTTTGATGTTACGTACTGATGAGAAAACAGTTTTGTTATCGATTTAGACGGCAATTATTAATTGCGATTTCGGGGAAAATGTTTTTTTTTTTTTTAATTAGTTTGATTAAATATACTATAGGTGTTATTCTCGAAAATCACTTTTTAAATCGAGTGGTCAGTTTTCAAATATCGGTTTCAAAAGCCTGAAAATATCGCAGCAATATTCACAGCCTTATTATTTCTTTCGGTCGTTCGAAACGGCTGTAAGCGGATTTTCTCGTCGTTTTCGAGTGATCACAGTCCACGAATTGAACGCGAAAACGAAAACTTTATCTATACATTATCAGATGTATAGATAATGATATATTAGATCCGTAACGAGGGGCGTCCATTACACTAGAATACGGCGTAAAGGACGCCCTTCTTCTCGCCGCTCGCAAGTATAATAATGTCTTATCGATTTCCGTAATAACGTTTTTTATTTTTTTTCATCGAGTGGTTCCTGTTTATTTATTATTACGTGCAAGTACTGTCGTCCTCGCGGCAATATTATTATAGTTATAAGCCGTTCAGCGTTTTCCGAGTACATTTTACTAACTGTAAATCGGTATAAACACGCATGATGAGTAAATATTATTAGATCTATTACTAATATTATATTGAAGACCTTGGAATAACAACCGGAAACTCCCCACGTATCGAAATTGTTCAGGAGCAATAAACAAAAAAAAAGTTTTTATTTTTTACCAATTTATCTGAATGGTACCGTATCGAAATAATTTTAAAGAAAAATAACTATACCAATTTTAATGGCAAAAACAATACTTACATATTTATCGGATTCGTCTGATTTGCTGTACGCGAATATATACAGAATTGTGTTACTTTAAATTAATCACCCCGTTGAAAAGTGTAGCGTTTTCGAAAAAAAAATTTGATCGGAGCAATCAGCTCGGTAAACGGATGAGGTTATTAAGTGTATAACTCGTGTTATTTTTACCTTGTAGCCAAATTAACCTAGAAATCGTTAAAATTAAAACCCTATGCATAGTCGTTAATATTTGTGTCCGTTTTTTTTGAATTCTTTAAAAACCACCATAACCTCTCTGGCGTGAACGATTCGGAGCGTTTTCACTAATCGAAAAATTATTTACCAAAAGAGGAAAAAGTAAAAACACATCTTAATATGTATAACTATAACAATTATTTTTCGTTTGACTTTGTTAACGGAAAACATGTTTTCATCGATCGCTGTTGACTAAAATCGAACAACGTGAGCTAAATTTTTAATATCCGAATCATTATAGGTACTTCCGCACACGGAAACTTTCGACTATAATAATCTATAGAAATAAAAAAAAATAAGGCTTGTTGACTATAAACGATATCTCCGCGCGCGAGTCCTCGAACGGAATTCTTTTACTAGGTATTATTATTATTATTATTATTATTATTTTTTTTTTTATTGGTCTCTCGACACGCACACGCAATATAAACACACATACACTTTGTACACGTATAAAAAAATAATAGTATGCTCACGAACGGATTCGAGGGGCTGTCGACGCCGTCCGTGCAGTAGTCACGCGTTTCGGAACATTCACCGGGGTCGACCGAATCATTGTGGTTAAGACGCTACACTCGCCGTCGTCGGTTATGGAGAGATACTCTAAAGAGAGAAACGGTCGTGTTATTATGTATTCGTATAAATAGGGCTCGGAAGTTATACATGAGGTAAATTCGCAATATATATATACGAGCAAACATGCACACAAAAAAAGGAAAATATGCATTAAAGTATGCGCACAACAGCGTTAAAAAATGCAAACAATTCAATACATAGTATACAAAACAAATAATGCATTTTAGTACTGCAGTCGTATTTGTAATAGGACCGTGTGTCCGTTTATTGTGTATATAACATAATACAAAAAATACTGAAATAAAATAACGTCGATCGCAATTGAGATTATTATCGTATACAGAGACGATCGCAGGATGGAATACAGATAATCCAGTGGCGTCAATCAGAGGGTGTTGGAGTGCCGGGACCCACGACGCCCTTTGATAATGCAATTTTTTGCGAATTTCATCTGCGAGTTGAAAATTAGATAAAAATAACTTTATTTAGAAATTATTATGTCCTCATATTTGAGGATATTTTTTTTTTGTATTGGAAAACCTCAATGCTCGATGACACGATCATATTTGTATAAAATTAAATAATCATTTGTAATATTTTTCATTACGTATTTTAAATCACGCCCTATTAAAAAAATAATAATAATAATCAAATGAAATGGAAGAACTTTATAATTTCGTGAAACATTTTATATTAATAATACCTACTTAAAATTCTTTCCCGACTATAATGGTAGGTGGGTGGGTACCTAGAAACCCGCGTGAAAAATTGTACTTCAGCGCATCGATATTTTCTTTATTCGTCTTACACATACGCAGTGTTTAGAAAATTTAGATTTATACCAATATTCCCCATCGTCAATCAGTACGATCGGGGTGCATCGAAGCGATCGAATTCTTAAAACGTATTCAAATTCTAAGTAAAGTATTTATGTGAAATCGGTCAAGTCGGAATTTTTGAATCTTAATTTCCAAAAAATTTGATTTGAAATTCATAAAAACATGTAAAAATAAAAAAAATTCGAAAAAAGTGGTCCGATCGGTTTTGTGTGACACTTATTTTCACCGAATTCAAATCTGTTTTCAGAATTCCTATCACTAAATTCACTACATCTTACTGACTGTAATAAAATGATTTAAATTGCTTTGTTGCGTATACGCGTATGGTGGATAAAGAAATAAAATATCGGTAAAAGCACTGCCTTCCATTCTACCCGTCTATTGATCCACTTCGCTGAAATTCTGTTATTTTTTATATATTTCTTGTTTTTATCGATCTGGTTGGCGAGTCTTCTTATTGGTCTGTTCGGATCCCTGGTGTCGGATTTCAGCTTTGTTCTACCTATTCAGTTTTCCACGAACAACTCCTAATTCTTTGTTTGATCTTATTTCATACGAGTTTATTGCGTCATCTCATCTTTGCTCGATGTTCCTCAGAATTCTCGTATCACGTGTGGTTTGATCACGGTTTAAAATAATATCTTAAACTTGAAACTGTACGTCGAAACGAGTATTATGAAATATTGCATGTGTACCTTGTACATTTTCCAAATGATTTTTTTTTCCACGCGCGTAAATCCGCGTAAATATACTATCATATAGTATTATATAGTATGTCGACATTTCAAACGTACAGAATATTATATTATACAGTCTGCTGCACGAAATCGATTTAAGCGCGCATAATTCGTCTAGGTCTTTACTATAATAATATAATAGGTATAACTTGCGGGATTCTAAATAATTTACAACCGCCGTGGTGTAAATGCGATGTCTATATGTTGATTTTAACGAGCTTTGCGCGCGTATTATCTATATCCAGTATATAAACAGTATTAGACCATATTATAGAACACGATTATAATGTATAAATATTATTATCTACAAAAGACGAATTAACCGCAAGGCGCGTGTAGATAACAAAAACACGACCACGTCGCACGTACGTTTAACGTCTTATAAGATGTCAACCCGATTTATATAGGTAGGTGTATACCGTATTAAATAAAAAAAGAAATTAATTAATTTCGTGCTCCGCCATCGCGATTCAAAGGCGATAATATAATACTATGCGATGAAGTGGCGGTTTTACAGAGGAGGTACAGGGTTACTGGACCCCCCTCCTCCGCAGACTCCGAATTTAGACTACGAAAAATGTCATGATTATTAAACTTAACTTAAATTTTGTTGTCGATTAAAAATTTGGTACATTCATGTAGAAAAGTAAAATAAATATATAAGTTAATTAAAACAAATTAATAAATGTTTGTTGTAAACTTGTGTTGAATATATTATTGTAAGTCAATATCAAAGGACGCCCCTCTGCTCCTCAGAAAAAAGTTCAAAAACCGCCACTGATGCGATGGCTCAATATGATAGTTGAAGAAAATATTATATTGCATTACTGTAAACGCGTATTTAGAATAATTTGATTACATTATAGAGCTCGTGCATAACTGTGTATTTTAAATGTACGTCGGACTTACGAATAATGAAAGCATCGACTCAGCAAATTGTGATCCGTTTAGACGAGTATACCTACGTGTTTGTCCCATAACCCATAAAAATAACGGTTTGGCTGAATAAGTTATACTAGGAAACTGCAACAATAATATTCTCTTTCTCATTTAATTTTCAAAAGGAGTATAGTTATAGAGAAAAAACGTCTGAATATATGGATACAAGATACTTATACATGTATTTAAAGTTTGAACAATACAAATTAAACTATTAATTACATTTTTCACGCATGTATAAATAGATGCGATTGTTTTATCTATTTATTTGAAACCTTTTTCGAAATTTTCAATTTATTTTATCACATTAAATGTTTATTGAACGTTTCTGAAAGCCAGGAAAGGAAATGCTCCTGCTTGCCTCTCTCCCATTGGGTGCCAACGTGGGTAAGATACATTAAAATATAAAAATTCTGTATCTGACATAAACGTATTTAAGATACTTGTATCGAAATTACTTCAGCATACTTCCGGTTCTGGGTATCACTTGCAAGACGACTGTACAGAACGTAAAATTGTATAGCTGAAAATTAATAACGTCTACGCACTCGTACGCCGCGAGAGAGAAGAAAATTATCTTATCTCAATAATTATAATTAAACGTCGCTATCTTCTTTACAAAAAAAAAAAAAAATCGACCGACGGCGGTATAACCGATAAACGATAACATAATTGTATGATATTATTATTATTAAACGTCGGAAATTTTAAAAATATGCAATTTTTTTTTTTTTTTTTTTTAAAACTCCCTTAACCAGGAGGTTATTACCGCCGGCTGTAAACACGCTCGTGATCTGTTTTCCCGATTAGAAAAAAAAATTATACTTTTTTTTTTTTTTCTGAAAATGTTATTTAACGCGACGCGCACAGTCCCGGAATAATTGGCCCGACACTCGCGGCGAATCGATCTCCCGCGCCGCCGCACGTACACGGCCCGCACATCACGAGAATAATAATAATAATAATAACAATATGTATCCGCCGCCACCGCGGCCGCCGGACAACGGTTTTTAGGGGCGCGCGCCGCCGCTCCCTACCCCTCCGGTAGCCACGCCCCGCGGCCAATCGCCGCGCCGCGCCACTCCCCCCGGGACGAGTTTTTCGCGCCCTCCCCTGCACGAACGCCGCTCCGCCGACGGGGTCGCAGCGGTCGGCGCGCCGTTCAAGTGGGTTGCTCGTCGACGACCGACCCTCATCGCGTCTCGAGTGTCCGCCGCGTTGGTCCGTCTCTCGTCATATTCCTCCGGTTCTCTCCGGTCCGCGTCGATTATTATTCCGTTCATTCGGTTTATTTTTTTTTTTTTTCCCGTCTGTTTCCTCTCCGTTCGACGGTTACCGAAGATACCGTGCCGCCGCAACAGACGCGTATACGGATACTGCCCGCGCGATCGTCGGTCACACGAGTACCTATACGCCGAGTGTTGATTGTTTTCGGTTGTTGTTGTTTGTTTTTTTTTTTTCCACCGAGTTATAAAACCGCGCGTAAACGTAAATACAGACGGCGTCAAAATAATATTATAACAAGCGATACCGTGTTTTCGCGCCCGCCGTACACGCAGAGAATTCCGACGGCTCGTCCGGCCGACTCGGGGGGGCACGCGCGACGCCGCCCCGGATTCGAGATTATTCGCCATCTGCACCCGGCACTCGGCCGTACGAAAGCACGCGCCGCCACCGCCGGCGTCATCATGTCGGACAGCGAGAGCCCGAAGCCCGCCGAAGAGGTGCTCCATCACCACCATCACCATCACCCGAGGATACCGCCGTCACTGCTCGCCTGGTGCCCGACCATCATACCGCCCTGGTACGCCTGGTGCAATCCGGCCGCCCTGAGGTCAGCTTTCCCGGGGTCAGTATTTATACATATGGTATATTTTATTACGGCACACGAGTGAAAACCCCCTTAAAAAATATCCCATATTTATCGCATACCTACCTATATTACGAGTATAATATTACAATAGTATAGCATGGCCGATATCGCGAAAATCCCATCGTACGAAATTACAAAATCCGATAGACATAACAATAACCTAAACCGTAACGAATATTCCCGATAACCGGCTGAGGATTCGCAAACTGCGGGATTCGAGAATTCGAAAAATTATGGACTGTGTGCGCGGTATTAAAATACGGTATTAAAGTCCCCCGAAAAAGTCGTGGAACGCCGTTTTTCAAATTGAGAAATTATACGCGCTTCAAAAAAGTAAAAATAATTCGACAAGCACTCTTATGGTTATTCGTTACGCAAAATTATGCCTTACGCCGGTGTATTCGCACATCCCATTAAACGGAAAACGCTCAAAGCGAACAATTTGAGTTTAATTACCGCGTACGTTTAAACGTCGTCGCGGTTTTTTTATGAGTCTCGGGCCGTCAATTTTAAAAACGAAAAACACCGCGGCTATTTCGTTGTATTACACGGGCACAGGTAAAATAATAAACGATTTCGAACTGTTTAATTAATGGACAATCTATAACAGTAAATCTTGCAGTAACCTCTGGACAAGGCAGTGATAACCAAGCGAAACAAATACCGTATACATAAACGATTAACGTTTCGAAATACCGATCTTTTTAAACGGCGAAAACCGATATTACGTATTTTATTATATTCTAACGACAGTCAATCGTGAAAATACCGTTTAAACAAATTATGTTTGCGCGCACACTTCGCGTTCGGTTCACTCTGTAAATTAAAATAGTGGTTTTTTTTTTTTTTTTCGAAAAACAGAACAAACTTTTGTTTATAAAAAGATCGGTAAAATCACAACGATAAATCGAACATAAACGTTATCGCCATATCATTTCCGAGTGTGAATATTACAAAAACGACGAGAAATTACAAACTACCTATTGAAATACATATTATTATAAATTTGAACATTTTCAATATTGAAAAATCGTAAATCGAGAAAAAAACGTAAAAACATTTGGACGCTTATTAGATTTAAAAAAAAAATTCCGTCTTTTAACTATATAAATACTCATTGTGTTGAGTGGTATTCACGTACACGCGCGCGATGCTGTACGACACTTCGATCAATTTCGGATATTATATCTCTCGAATTTCCCCCTAAATACGCCACTGTACGCATAATTAAACATGATAAAATATTATACAATGTTAACCGAACGGAAAAAAAAAGCGCATGTCGACGGATTGTATAAAATGCATATTATTGCATATAGGTGTATATTTTAGAGCGATATTAAGCCCTCTACATACTTAAATATTATTTTAATAGTTAATTTTGTACTTTACTATAGTAATACTTTTGAAATTTAAAAAAAAACTACTCTCGTCAATTATTTCTATACGGTTCGAAAATGAATTTTAATGTCATCAAAATCATAGATACCACCTCGCAAATCGGCAGTATTGTTTCGAAATTGTTTTTCAGAATGTGATTTATTAATGAAAAAATATATCGATCGAAATGCATCACAGTGATGATATTTGTGGTATCTGCCTTTAAATAACGGGTGATATGATGGAATATAATATGTATAGCAAAATTTGACGTGAAACGAACGAAAAGGCCTCTTCGAATTTACGATAAAAAAAAATCATGACTTTTGAATGTTTGAGCTGTAAAGAGGCTAACAAAATTGTCGGTTATAGTTTATCTCTGAAACTAATTTTTAAAAAGACCATTTCGTATGTATTTCGAACGAATTTTTACGGTCACGGTCGAATATTGCACTTGGGTTAAAAAAAAAAAAGGATTACCTTTCTCGGTTATTAAACCAAACTGTACTCAGATCAAAAACAGCTATGTAATGGCCGAACTGCACTCGGGTCAAAGAAAGGTGTTTCAACAAAAATGTTCGAAATAATGAAATGAAATCGGTCTGAACGTTTTGAAAACGCTATAGTATCCCTTCTCGCTTACAACACAATCGCCGGCGTGATTGAATTTACAAAGTTCAAAAAACGCGTTTGAATTTTAATTGAATATTTAATTGCGTTTACCGCGACAACGATGTAAACCCAATTGGCCGAGTTTTAAAAAACAGCGCCGCGTTATCCGTTTTTGATACGAGTGCAGTTCGACGGTGCGTTTAATTTAGATAAAAAAAAAGTGCAGTATACGATATCGGCCGTCCCGATTTTCGCTATGTTATCGGAATATCGCCGGCCTCTCTCGATTCGCTCGCTCGCGTATTGACGATGACGACGCGTGACGTCACGAAAACGAAAATTAAAAAAAAAAAAAAAAAAACCACTCCACTAACACCTGTCTAATACAATATCCTCCTTCGACTGGGTCTTAAAATTTAACACGGCCATATTTGACGGGGTTATAAACGGCTTGCGACGTTCGTCGGGTATATTATTATTACGTATCCGAAATATAATATAATTTGGTCTGAAACCATCGTCGCTGGCACCCAGTTATCGTAATAACATAATATTAAATTACGGAATAATAATCGTTTTGCGTTATACGACGGTAGGTAGGTATTATTACGTTATGCTGCGACACGACGGCGGGTCGGTAAAATACGATTATTTCCCGGTGGGTCGGCGTTATATTATTATGGGACGACCCACCTATAGAGAAAAAAAAAACTAAATACCTCAACGATACGAGAGAAAAAAAAAACGGTAATATTATAATCGAAACCTATAAGTATATACTTAATATACTTATAATATTACTAATATATTATAATCCCGTGGCCAATAAACGTTATTGAGCGCTTCGTCGCCCGAGACTCGTATTCGTATAGGTACGTGCTGCGCGCATAAAACCACTGTACTACGTGTGCGCCGCAGTGCGGATTATTCGAGAGAGAAAAAAAAAATAAAAAAAATTCACGTTTATGGTCCCGAAGACTAGTGACGACAACCCGCGGTCCCGGGCCGTCGCGTTGCGGTACGGTACCTGCGTATGGTTAATATCATTATCATTATTATCATTATGATTATTATGATTATGGTATTTCTGACGCGGGGCCGACTGGAAATGTGTGTACGGCTAGAGAAA
Source organism: Cinara cedri (assembly GCA_902439185.1). NCBI lineage: Eukaryota > Metazoa > Arthropoda > Insecta > Hemiptera > Aphididae > Cinara > Cinara cedri. The sequence goes on along the minus strand of CABPRJ010001484.1, from coordinate 218,053 downwards.
AATAAAAAAATGTATTAAAAATTATTACGCCCGCGTACAACTCAATAATATTATCATCGTACGTTCGGTACCCGTTCGCCCGTATACGTCCGTACGCGCGTCGCGCGGGATTAAAACCGGAAAAAACCGAACCCGACTGTTCGGATCGGGGCAAACCGGTAACGGGCGCGCGACGTTTTCGGACGGGCAATAATATTATTATTATTATTATTATTATTATTGTAAAATATACGCCGCGCCGGCAGTCGTAAAATAATGGCTTTTAGTGTGCGCACAATTACTATCATCGTGACCGTAAGGTGTATCGGGGGCCCCCGTACGTTCTACGCGGCGACACTGTTCGATCGGCCGCGCGTGTGCGCCCCGGCGTTATTTACGAACCGGGAAACCGAGCGTCCGGCGGGCCCGTCCGCGTGTGATAACGTTAAAAAAACGACGCGCGCGGGCGCGTATAACGCGTACGTGTATAACGGGTACCTGTATAACGCGCGCGCGCGCACCGTTTTATTGGTGCCGACCAAATTACTGTCCGCGCGCATACAGGGTGAACCGCGACCACGTGCGGGTACGTGACTTCGAATACATTATCTCGGCCGCGCGGGTCGTAAAAAGCGCCGCCGGTTTGCGCGCTCCGAGCGGACGCACGATTATCATTATTACTATTATTATTATTATTATTATTATTGGTACTACTCGGCGCGCACAAAGGTGTTCGTAATATTTATAACGTCCGTCCGACAAAGCGACGCCCGCGCCGAAATATTACGCGCCCGCGGTGGCCGCGTGTATTTTTTCGAGTGGGAAAATGTATTACGAACAATAATGAAATATCGTACGCACGACTTCGAATTATGTCGCGAGCAGTCGCGTAAATCGGCGGCTAGGTGTTGGGGTGGGCGGAGGTTTGACACGGTTTTTCGAGATCTTACGGAACGGAGGCCACGCGCTTCTCTAAGTCGGAATTTTTTCCCGGGATAAAGGGCGGGGGACGCGGTTGTGCGGTAGGTTTACGAAGAAAATAATTAAAAAATCGTGGTATGTTATAGTTGTTATTTCGTTCAAACAGCAATTCGATTCAATCAAATTTCTCTCGCATTTTAAACAAGACATTCAATTACAGCAGATCGTTGGTAGATAGCACAAGAAAAACTATACAGATCTAGTCTACTTGCAGACTTCAGAGCCGTATTTCATTCGGTCTACTGGATCTATCAGTACTGCCAGCACGGCCAATTCGTTCAATCGGTATTATCTTCTTCTTCTTCTTCTTCTTCTCCAAGCTCCTATCCGTTTCGGGTGTTAGATATCATATTGCCTTGTTGAGTGATGAAAGTGATCCTGTCGAACGGTTATAATGGACAAAATACTTAGCTATTAGGTACATAATGCGTGCTTGTGTATTGTACCTTAATTTTAAATCTTGAATACACATTTGTCATCGTATTCGCGAACAATTTTTAACATTGCTACCTTAGCTACCAATATTACGATTTTACTTGGAATTTTAGTTCGAATTTAATCGAAACCATTCAAATTTGTACTTAAACATTCTAAATTGAGTTTCGAAAAATGTTTTATCCGTTATTTATAAAATAAAAATGCCAAACGGTGGAAATCCGATACCCAGATCCCTCCTCGTGATTACGCCGCTGATTATTATGTACACTGATTGTGCGTCGTTCGTTAAATCTTTGGTCCGGGGAACTTTAATCAATTATTGGCTTTTTTATTTTTATATTTTCGTTTTACGCGATTTGCTTTTCGTCATTTACAGTCTAAATGACATACGTGCATAATAAGATAATATGCAGGTATTAAACAATTCTAACACGTGTATATTGAAAATCAAAATATCTCGAGTCATTATGTATGGGGTATACATTTTGTTCGGCAAAAGACACAAGTCGTATAATTTTATGACCGTACTCCATATTAATGTTAGTCCATTTAGCAATATAGGCGTCATTAGGCAATTTTCAAAATTTAATTAGCTTTTATTAAAAACTGTACACAATTGAACAACAAGTCGTTTTTCCCTGGGACCAATGAAATAACGTAGTATTCATTCGTCTGCACGTTATTTTCTGTAATGTTATCATCCGCGTGTAATAATAAACACCGGGTTGATGTACGCAAGGAAAATATTGTAAATTTTATATTGTATTTTAGTAAATTATCAGACATCTTTTGCACAGTATAGATCTCTGTTATCGAATCGATTGTCTCGCGCATACCGCCCGAATTCGTATAGTATTACAACAATAACAGGGGTTTCCGTTCGAGGATTCGTAGACTGCGATCGTCCGACGATATTTAAAACGATAACAATATATTGTTCGGATAGGATCATTCGGTTTATAATATTATGATGATATTTGTTGAATTGACGACGATATTTTACGACGGAAACGATAATTTTGTGCCCGGAAAACTCTCAACGAATTTTGATCGTCGGTTTTATAATAAACGCGAGTAAACCGTATGTAGTTTATACCGATAGGGGGAATACAACGATCTGCGCACTGTTTGTGCCGGACTGCGTTCTCGGATCGAAATGTCTCGGTTATTGTAGAGATTCGACGAGTTCTTACTGGAGACGACGATTCTCTGTCCTAGATCATAGACAATCGCAGCAATTCGGACTGGTTGTTGTTGAATGTAAAAATTGAAATTAATTTATATTATTATGTAGATATCTAAAATTAAAAAAAAAAAAAAACCTAATACTGCTTATGTACGTGCCACTGCCGCGGATGGGAATTCGGAAAAGTAGAATAGGTACAGATATATTATTTATATATATATATATATAAGCAACGGTAAATCATTACTAACGAAATACGATTCTGTGGGAAATTCGGCCTACGGCAAATTTTGAAATTCCGTAATTTTTTTGCCGTTAAAATGTCAAATGTTTCTTGTAAATAGCTTAAACAATTTCGAAAACTATATCGTAGCTGTACAATACGCGTGGTCCGTACACATTATTATTTTTATATTATTATCGTTGTTATTATTTTCAACCGAATTACAAAAACAAAACAAACGCCGCGGTCAAAACCAATAGACATTGTTCAGAATCTCCGAACAACTAATATAGTGTTGTTTCCTTGGTTTCCGGCGGCGGATATCGCGCGGTGCACTCCCGGTGTCTCGCACGCGAGGGCGCCATCGGGCCGTCGTCGCCCGATACGGAAATTTCCCGGCCTAACATTTCACGTACGCGCGGTGCGAACCGAGCCCGTTACTCCGGAGTTCGTCACTCGGATTTCTCTCGATTTCCCCCCCCCCCTCTCTCCTAACCTCACCGCGCCACGCCTCTCCTCCCCAGCCACGATATCGTTACTCGCGGCCTTTACCGCCGGCGAGCTCCACGGCGGCAACGCGACGCTGACCGCCAGGCGATCGCGTAAACCAACAGCGCGACGCCTGACATAATAATAACGCGCCGGTTTCGAGTGCGTGTGGGTGTAGGTACTTACGGGTACGCATTTATTATTACATGTAATGCGGCGGCACTGTTACAATAACACCGTCAACAACAGGTGTCGTTTTCACTTCACAGCGGTCGGCGGTACAAATTTATTATGCGCGTGTACGTTATGCGTATGCGGTGTAGACGGCCGGGCGGCGAGCGCACACAGGAAGAAAACGTGCTCGATTGGAATTCTCGAGGATTTGTCGGCGGCCGAAAATCCGGTGTCATCGGGGAGAGGAAAAAAAAAAAAAAGAAAAAATCGGCCGTTGAGGGTTCTCCTCGCTCTCGGTTCTGACGTATCACTCGATGCGAACGGCCCCGATTCGATCGGCGCGTACAACTCGCGCCGCCGCCGCGCTTTATTATCGTACTGTTATTAGGTTATTGTAGTTTTATTATCTTCGGCACCGCGTGGGCCGAGGGCGAGCGCGACCGACGAAAGGTGTATACATATATTAATATATTATTATTATTGTTATTGCGGCAATCGAAATAAGAATCGAACGAAACGGCGGGAGTAGGGGGCGGTGGCGGGGGGGGGATGGTGCACGTTTTGTCGGTTCGGTTGATGTTCAGGTACTATGGTGTAGCTGCAGTAGTCGCGCGCATTGGTCGCGTCTCGGGGCTCGGATTTTATACAGCGTTAAAAACTACTGAGATACGCGCTACAATGTGATATGTGACCAACAAGACGTTCAAGTGCGTTCTAAAACCGTTAAAAATGACAGAAAAAAAAAAAAAAGGAGTATTGTTTTTTGCCCGTTTTGTTTTGTTAATTAATCATTTAATACGTTTGTTGTTTTATCGGATTACCTAAAAATCCATTAGAACATGTTACTTATTGACGAACTTTGAAGTGCGGTTATTTCTCTTATGGATTAACATTAACGACAGATTATTGTTCTACGATTTTTTTTTTTCGATTTAAACGAGATTTATGAAAAGACAAAAAAAAAAAAAAAAATTTACTATCACGACAAATAGCACTATAATCATCTTTAAATTCTTCAGATACGCAAAACATACCTGTATACNGTTATTACGATACAGCGTTAAAAACTACTGAGATACGCGCTACAATGTGATATGTGACCAACAAGACGTTCAAGTGCGTTCTAAAACCGTTAAAAATGACAGAAAAAAAAAAAAATTTACTATCACGACAAATAGCACTATAATCATCTTTAAATTCTTCAGATACGCAAAACATACCTGTATACAATTTTATATTTGAAGCGCCTGGATGCATGCTAATTTATAACTCAATTAGCTATTTGTGTCCGTACCTCATAATTATTGTGTCGCTATAAAATCCAAACCCCCACATACATAACGTTATATCATAGAAAACATCCGCTAACAACTTTGCGACCTCTGTCAAACAGAAAAGACGAAATCAATCTTTGGTTCCGGGGATGAAATAAATAACGTCTTTGTAGTTTTCAATACAAATTAATTTTATGTCGACGCACTATTACGTTACGCACGTACGAATTTCGAAAATACTTATCCCGTTCGGACCAAAAAAATGACGGGTAAAAAATTGCATATAGGATACAATTTTAAATAAAAATCGACTTCAGCTCTTCTTCGCCGGGACTAAAGATGTCACCGGTATTTCTCGTAATTAATGTATACGTTGAGATGTCGCGAAAAATATTTTATTTTTTTTTTTTTTAAGTTATATGGTACAATAATACGCGCACCGTTTCGCAGTACACCGCAAAATATAATTATGTTGTCTAACGCGCCATTCTTCGTTTTTGTGCGTTTCAGGCTTTTGGACAGTATAAAAATGCCGAGCAATCAAACGCGGCCGTCGGGTTTCCACATATGCGACATTTTGGACTTGAACGACGGCAAAGTGAACTCGACGGACAACACCGCAACTACACTGGGTTCTCACAATATCAACGGTAAGAACGATTTTTTCGTTGTGCGTTCTCGAGACGACGCGGCGTGTTTATTTTAGGCTTATTTAGTTAAAAAAAAAAAACAAAACTCACTTGTTCATAATGTTGTTTTTCCGTAACAGTTCCCGACGTGCACAACGTGAGTACGGGATTTCAGTTTCCCAGCGTCCTGCAATCGTCCGCCGACCTGTTACATCACTGGCCCACGTCACTCACAGAACTCAGAGGTAAGATACTAACGGAAATTATCAATAATATTAGAATAAATTACTTATCGGCGTTTTAAGAACACGCGCGTTTCTGAGCAGAACTCAGATTATTATCCGATCGCAACACGATTTATCGTTGGGTTTACATAAATTATAAATTATCCTACATGAAATCTTATAGTTTCCCAGATTCCCACCTTCTTTAACGGTGCACCCACGGTGCGAATTATAACATGTTCTAATTTTTGCTTACGCGTTTACTGTTGCAATGAAACGAAGTTTACTCGAAAAATCTATTGTTTGAGGACTGTTCGTAGATTTCTATCAATTGTGTAGGTACTACAAACACAAAACGCGCGTAAAAATATTATAACGGCTTTTGAAGAACGCGCGTTCCTTCCGAATACTGGGTGTTCGTTATAGGAACGTTTTGAAAAATATTTCTAGTGTATTTTTCACAAAAATCAAATACAAAACGGTTTATTTTTAATGTCATGTCACTTATGTGTTATCTATCTTTGACTTATAAACGTACGACATTGCAAACTTTCGTTCACCATTGACAACATTGTGCTGTTATAGTTGTAATATTACAGCGAATTGATCTATTGTCAAACTTAAAGATAAAAACATTATCTGTTCGACGTTTGCACTATTTTTTCAATATTTTAAATTTTAAGAGAAATATGAGTGTGTGCTCTATCACAATTTAATGGGTGATGCGTATACCTAGTTAGGGTGTCAGAAAGTTTTTTTTATTGATTTGCCGTGTAATTTTCTCAATAATTGGGAAAATTCGGCGTAGGAAATACGCGAAAGTTTACGACATCAATGATTTCATTATTTTCAATTATTATAATCTTAATTATTTATAAAATATATAATCTATTCTATGCATAAAATAATCGCAAAAACCATACGTTTTCACAAAATACTTTTACTTAATGTAGATTTTTGAACATATTTATAAGCATTTAAAATTCGTCATGAGGATAAAACTGACCAGAAATGCTTGATGAGTTTACACGAGGTTCATTATTATAAGTCATACGGAGTAGCACAAAAAATAAAGTTGACCGTAATGTAGTAGTTTTACTTTTTTACTCGTTCGAGTATAAATTTTGACGAAAATCGTAAAAAAATTATGTCTTTTCACAACGTATTTAACTGAACTCCGCTCAGAATCGATTTTCGTCAGCAATAGTTTATCGTTACAAATAAACAACTCTAACTGCGACAGCGACAGCGAAACGTCACATTTTGTTCCGCAAGAACTTCTACCAACAAACTTTTGTTCCTGAAAATGTTCATCATGACGTCATGCACGTGTTGACACTTTATCGGTTGTAGTTTTAGATCACGACGATTATGTACGAATTACACACAATAGTACGTATATATTACGTAAGGTTATAGTACTCGAACGTTTAAACGCACTTATAAGCAAACTCAACTTTTGCCGCCCCTTATACACGTAAATACTACGTCAACAATTTTAAACGGCACCTGGTCGTGGGCCTGTATGTCACCTACCCCTTCTTGAGTCGGGCCCGGTCATACTCATCTGTATACAGTTAATATTATAGTAATTAAAATACATACGGTTAATAGAGGGAGGCAGGGGTCCTTTGAGCCCTCCCCCCCCCATAAATACGCCGTCGGCCTTATAACTGTTGGACGGTAATAAAAAAAAAAAAAAAATCCGCGAAAAATCCGATCCCGTTAAATCGTCAAACAACGCGCGCGCAGCAGCGTGTGTATTTAATACGACTGACAATGACGGGGAGCTATAAAGAGAGAGAGAGAGAGAGAGAAAATGCCGGAAAAGGCCGCGTCGGTTAATACGTAGGTATTATTATATTTCATTCCGCGCTGACGGGTGGGGTGGCGGGGGGGGTGGCGGAGTGACCGAGAGTGCTGAAACGCGAATTATTTATACATGTTAAATTGTACGAGCCGGTGTGTACATTAGGGTTGTATATTGTAATATTATATACGTATTGTATTATATTATTTAATGGCGGTCAGACGTTAAAAAACAAATTTAAACCCGTTATGTACGCGGGGTCGGAAAGGGCGGTCGGTATACATATACGTATGTATGTATACAAACACACACACACAGCGGACGGGACGGCACGGAGTTTACAAATTAAATAAGGCTCCCGGCGACGCCACTGCCGCCGTAGTATCGCGCTCACCCTTAACGCGCGTCGGTATATACGCACACGTGCACACACGTTTATGTATATATGCGTGTGTATGCGTATAATAATAAACGCGTAAACCCGAGACTTGTGCTCGGCGCAAAGCTCGGTGCCCGCGTCTAAGTGGATTATAAACGCGCCCCCTCTCGCGCCGCGGGACGGCGGCCGCGGCGAACAGATTTACGGCGGATTTTCTCCGCCCGTTTAGCGCCCGCCGCCGCCGCCGGGACCCCGACAACGGTTTATATTAAAAACAGAAGTAGCAGCGCCCCCGAGTAAACCCGAGTAGTTGGTTTATACGCGCGATGTATTATTATTGCGGCGGCGGAGCGCGCGGGGGATTTTTTTTTCGCTCCTCGGAGGGGCGGAGCCGATCGGTTACCTATCGGACGTTAAAAAAAAAAAAATATATCCCCCTTAACAATTGCAAAATAATCAAACGAGAAAACAATAAGCTATCGTCGATTTCGGTCTCCTGGTTTTTCCGCCGTTGGACGGTTGCAGCTCATCTGTTTGGCACGCCGTATTGATAATCCGCGGTGGAGGATGACGGATTTGTACGTGCGCTTGAAATCCGCGAAAAAGCCCGGTTAAATATTCCGAGGAAGAAGGGTTTTAATACCCCCAACCCCCCCTCCGCCATTTTTCGGAATACGCGTTTACGGGGGTAGTAACGGTTTTTGAGGAACCCGATTTGAATGTGTCGAATTCTATTGTTTCTCGTAGATCGGGGACGTTTGCGGATTTCTGGCCGGTATGATTCGAAACGAACGGCGACGGTCGATTCGTTAATTTACGCGGGCGTTTTCACGCGTGTGCCTCGCGCACGAGAAACGTCCGTGGAAATCGCGTCGGGAGTCGAGCCGCCGAGTTTCCGACTTGCGCAAGACTCGGTTAACGGCCGCAGCTGCGCGTCCGGCGGGCACAACGCGTTTACGGCGGCGGCGGCGTCGTAAACGCGGTGCCGTTGCGCGCGAACGCCCCGGAAAAGTCGCGCGTATAGACACCGCGCGCGCCCACAAGAACAACGGCGGTGACGTGTAAAGGAACGTTGTTCGCGGCGACGGCGACGCCGGGGCCACGTTATGCGTTACGCGAACACGTGTCGGCTTTTGTGCGGCGGACGCGGACGCGACGCGTTTCATTATGTCCCGATTTGCGCGTGAAATCGCGCGCGACGCCGAAATGCGTTTCGTATGGCGTTTTGAATACCCGCGCGCGGAACATCTGCGACGCGCGCGTACGGTAATAATGTAATAATAATAATAATAATACGCGCATTATGTCGCGTTGTCGCGTTCGGGAGCCGAACGCGCGCGCGCGCTATACGCGGACGACGCGGACAATCGATCGGCGCGCGTGTATTACTGTTATTATTATTATTGTTATTTACGGCGACGGATGAGATCGTGCGCGTGCGCGCGCGCCCGCGGTGTGTATTACACACCGCGCGCGGGGTGGAGTTTGGCGACGACGGGGCGTGACGCGACAACCGCCGGCCGGAGGTGCGCGGACCATTGTGCGGATTGCACGGGGGTTCGGAGAGCGCAACAAAAAGAAACAGGAAAAAAAAATTAAAAAAAAAAAAAAAAAACCGTACGTAATATTACACGTGGCGTACAGTAGTAGGTGGGCCCGGGGGGGGGGGAGACGGCGGGTTTTTTTTTTCTCGCCAAAACCGAATAACATCAATAGGGTACACGGATAATCCGCGCGTACGTTGTCGCGGTACAATAGCCGCCGCCGTTACCTATGACACGCACGCATAATACACCGTCGCGACAAAAGGGAGACAAAATGGTCGCCTCGCGCGGACGCGAAATACATCGCGCGCCGTTTGTCTCGAGAGCTCGCGAGTCCGCTACCCCGTCGCAATCGATACACAATATAATACATTACAACAATGTACACGTGTAATGCGTGTAACTGCAAGGACGGGGCGGGACGGCCGAGAAAACCGGGGACACCTATACATGCCCGGGGTGCCGCGGAGAAACCGTCTAAGAAAACAAACCCCCGGGGGACGGGGGATCGGACGGCGGGCAGATGCGTCGCGGGCGACGAAACACGGACGCGGACGATTAGCGTTTAACGACTTTTCGGTTACCGGCCTGCGATTCCGTTGTTTGGGGGCTGCGACGACCCGGGGTGCGGTAACCGATACCGCGCGACGATCGTTTATTCGCACCCTCGGTGTGCGAGACCGCCGCGACTTGAAAAACCGCGGTTTTCAGAAAATTCAATTTTAAAATATTATTTACCCCCCACCCCCCCCCTCCCCCACACTAACAAACGGTTGCTTTCACAAAGCTTTGCGCGTATCCGTGTTACCCGTAGCTCATTATTTTAGATTCTGAGCGGAGCAAGGAATGTGTTGGTTATACAATGTTGTTTTTTCGTTTTTTTGTTTTCCATCTGTAAACAACTTTTCTACCAGTAATTTCGCTCCGATTTACAATTGAAAAGAAATCTGACGGGAGTGGTATTTTAGGGTGGTTTTTTTTTTTTTATTTTCTCAGGAGTTCGCCAAATAAATGGGAAAAACTCAAGAAAAACGGGAAAATTGCTACAATATTTAACAAATATTATTAAAGAAAATGTTTAATGCATACTATTATGTAATTATTTTACCATAATATGATATATTATGTATTGTTTACATGACAACCAAACTCGTTTTATCGTTATTAATGGTTAATTGTTGCGTACAAATATACATTGAATTTCCGTCTATATCCTACCTACTCAACTTTAGTTCCCTACAACAGTAAACGTACAGTGCGCCCATTTCCATTATTCTGGGACAGTTTTTTTTTTTTTACATTAATCTACTTAGAGAACGAGGTTATGGCATTAGGAATTGGAATAACCAAACCGCCACGTTTACATTCCGGCCAGCGAGAGAAGGATCTCGTTTCGTATGTGGCAACACACGTCTCGGGGAACTATTTCCCTACTCAAACTTTCCGGGCAGCACCGTCCTGTCACGCCGTGTACACGCTGTGTTATACAGCTATTGATGTATTCGATGGTGGGATGGTGGGTTCCTTCTCTCGTGGGCCGGAGTATAGTTTTGCTACGACTTGTGACAATATTAACGTTTCGTAAAGAAAAGTAATAGCTATCGAACTGTAGCTTCAAATCAGTTTCGATAATCGGGTTCTCGGAATCGGTAACAAATTAAAAACTACGTTTACCGGTTATCCGTAAATAGTGTCCACGGCGGTTCTATCGGTAAATATTGATTATGATAACATGAGATGTTTTGCAAAAAAAAAAAAAAAAAGGTATTGGTTGGGGTCCGCGATTTCTAACAGTCTTTCATCGAGGGTCCGCGTGCACCGAAAGTTTAAGAACCACTGCTGTACACAGCAAACAAAACGTTTTTATGATATTGCAACCGCGCAGTAAACAACAGCTGAACAGCTGCAAACGATGCAGCGATTCGGACGCGCTTTGGTTTTGTAAGTTACAACAGAGTAAAAGATTCTGTTGTAACGGGTTTTGCGGACTGGGCTTAAAAATATCGGTTCATCGCCCGTGGTATCAATTTCCACTTAAAAGTCGCGGTGAACGGTCGGTAATGTAATAAAAACACCGTAATCGGACGAAGTTTACCGGCGGTTAAAGTTGGAAAAACTTCGGAGGTCGACTATACTCGCCGATCGTTGGGGGGTGTACCGGGAAATTAACTAAACCCAACCGAACTTTTGGGAAGTCCATCGCGGGGACAAAACTTCAGAAATGTCTTTCACTCACACCGCACATTCGTTTATAAAAACTTTATACTATTAGGGTTTTAAAACGAACCGTACGAAACACACCCACTCCTCAAATACTATCCTACGCATATGGCATACCACATGCTTGCAGCTCAGTATAAATTAAATAGAGTTTGATTACGTATAACCTAATGGGTATTTAAGAATTTACCTTGAATGAAAATAATTCGAGTTTTTAAAACGTACCATTGACAATAAAACTGAAACGTTCCCCTTCCCCAGCCGAACCACCGGAGTTCGCAAGTAAAAAAAAACAGCAATTTTTCAAGAGTTGCAGTAAAACGTTACTTAAAACGATTCGAATTGAATTCCGTTTACTGATATGTATTATTGGCACAACCTCGTTCCGTTTAGAGCGTTTAAAATGAATATAACAACACGACGAACACCCTCTCCGTTACCTTAAACATAATATCTATGTTGACTCGTTTCTAATATTGTTATCGACACGCGCGTATTTTCAAACGTCCAAAATTTACCACCGTGTGTATTCGGTTTGCCCGCAGGATTCGGCATGAGCCACGGGACCCAGCAGGCCAGCCCGGACAGCACGTCTCCCGGCGTGACGGACCTGACGGACACGTCGAGCACGCCGAGCGGCCTGGCGGCCGACACTTCGGTGAGCGTGGGCGGCGGACCGGGATCGGCCGTGGGCGCCGGCGGTAAAGGCGAACCGTCCGAGGCGGACGGCGACGAGATGGACGACGATTTCGACGACGAGCCGGGCGCCGCGGTCGGCGAACACGACCGGTCCGGGTCGTCCGGCGCGGGCGGCGGACACCCGTCCGACGGCAACGGGACGGTGCACAACAAGAAGCGCAAGCGTCGCGTCCTGTTCAGCAAGGCGCAGACGTACGAGCTGGAGCGCAGGTTCCGGCAGCAGCGGTACTTGTCGGCGCCCGAGCGCGAACACTTGGCGTCCATCATCCGGCTCACTCCAACGCAGGTCAGTTGTGTTTTTGCGCGGAACCGTTTTTTTTTTACGATCGACAGTGTAATATTATCGTTGTTGTGGTGTTGTTTTCAAACCGATACGGCGCGCGTGAGAAAAGTCATCGCGAATAACGGGCCGGTTTTCGGGCACTCGCCGCGCCGGGATATAATAGGGAGACGCCGAAAACCGAGGGGAGCCGCCGCGTCGGGAGGGTGCCGGCGCCGGGGGATTCGTGAACCCGAGGGGGGGAGAGGATACCCGTGACAATGAACGCGCTGTTTACGCGATGGCGGACGCGAACGTTGGATAACAGGGGTGGGTTTCGGCCCGACGGCGGTGGCGCGGTTACGATTTCGCGCGATTTCCGACCGAAACGGCCGTCGGAGAGTGTCTATTTCGACCGGAATAAAAATAATCAAAATTCACGGGGAATCGATTACGACGCGGCGTTCGATTCACGGCCACGGCGGTTCGTCGGTCCGTACACGGTTTCGTATCGATTTTCCTTATCGGCCGTTTCGTCGTCGAACGAATTAAGATATTTCGTAACGCCGATGTGGGCGGATCACCATCGTCATCGCGTCGTCGTTAATATTCTACGTTTTTTTTTTTATTCATACTCTGACAAATCGGGAATATCGCATTATGGGATTCGATAGGTATATTTACGCAACTTGAAGTGCCGCACAATCTCGTTCCCCGATTATTACAGGTACGCCGGTCGGTTGACGTTGCACGTACAGAGCACAATAATTTAGAGGCGTCCGTATTATACAATAATTTCTAGACTCGTTCGCAATCGAGAATTTTGACATCACGACGATACCGCATGACGTGCTTAAACCCGTAAACGCACCTGAAATACCATAATCGGTATTATTATAATAATATCATACTCGAGTGTTTGCGGGTGAACTTATTTATTCGTCGGCGTGACCCTCTGTCCGTACATAGTGAAAAGAAAAAAACAGCATTTCGTGTCGACAATGGGTTAAGAGACGGTTGACAAATATCGTCTTAACATACTATTTCCTCCGTTCAAACCGTAAAAACCGCAAAACCGTAGGGTATAAACAGATAATAATATTAGCATCGAGGAGTTTGTAGAAATTGTACGTGTTTGTCTTTTATTCGTAGGCAACCAGAATAGATTCTGTCCTGTAACCTCTGCTGAGTTTTTTCGAAAAAGTGGTTTTTCGCACATGCGGTGCACACCGGTACCTTTTCAACTGAATATTAATGACGCCCATTATATAATCAAAAGAGAACGATAAGGAGCAAAATGTCGCGTTTTTTCCATTTTTCCCGAATATAACAGTCCGCAATTTACCGTTTTACAAATAACGACTTTTTCGACGTTTTCATTTTTTTTTTTTTAATTCTCTGAAACTTAAAAAAAAAAATTAAAATAAAATAACTCCGCGCCCCCCGGAATATTGACCTCTGTTAATTTCGTAATAGGTGCTTTTATTCGCGAACCGAAACCAATCGAGCTCTGTGTAGTCCGCGTAGGCGCGTTTTCACTATGTAATTGTTGTTTGCGTTTGCAAGACGGAAACAGCGAATGCGCAGGCGCGACGTCCTCTCTTATATTAACGCGCACTAAAAAAAAAAACTCCGCGTAAACATGGTGGTGCGCTAAATGATGCGCAATATTCTGTTACCGCATCCGTCTGACACGTACGCCGTTTTTGCCGCGTGTTTCAGGTGAAAATCTGGTTCCAGAACCACAGGTACAAGACGAAACGGGCACAACAGGAGAAGGGCATGCACGTCGACCATCACGCGGCGGCCGCGGCCAACGCGCTGTCGTCGCCCAGACGGGTGGCCGTGCCCGTGCTGGTCCGGGACGGCAAGCCTTGCACCAACCAGCAGCCAGGCGCGGCCGGCGGCGGCGGCGGCAAGACCGAGCAAATGGTGTTGCCGTCGTATTCGCATCCGCTGATGCACGGCCAGACGCCGAGGACGTGGTGGTAACCGCGCGGCAGTCGACGGTACAGACCGCGGTAGTGATCGACGTACGCGCGGCCGACTGCTGCAGAGAGTACTAATGTTGTCTTCCTACATATGTATGTTTCGTGGGCGATGTATAACATCTTCCGGCCACCGTACACGCTGTATAATATTATAATATGTGTATGCTGTATGTACCTATATCGTTATTAATAAAAATGAAAAAAAAAAAATAAATAAATAAATATTATAATCGTAAAAAAAAAAAAAAAAAACTGTAATAAAGACGCGCGTTGATAATATCGTACGGCGCTTTCGGCGTCCAATATTGCAGATATAAAATAAATAAATAAATATTATAATCGTAAAAAAAAAAAAAAAAAAAAAATCATAGTTCGACTATACCGACTATAATATTAGATACACACGAATTCCCATCTCGCTCGGTACGAAAACCTAACTTATAGCAATTACTGTCGGTCCGAACGTGCAGATACCGCGGTAATGTCCTAGTCGACGGAAAACCGCGACGGGTTTAGAGACAAATCGGAGCGTACAACGAGTGGGGGGGGGGGAAACTTCGGGCCATTCACGGGAATCTGAGGCGTTTCGCCCCCCGGCGAACCGTCAGTTCGTCGGGTAGATTTTCGGTTGAGGTCATTTCACCGTCGTCGTCGTCGTCGTTATCGCGATCCGAAAAGAACCTGTGTACACATACGCACCCGATAATTTTATAACCGTCGGCCAGACGAAACGGATAAGATATTGATAACAAATAAATATTTTGTCGCGGTCGTCGTGTCTGCAACGTGATATTCTTAGTACTTACCTGTTATTTTTACGTTCGGGCAGTTCGCCTATAAAGTTCTAATGTACCTAACCGCTTCGCCCGCAAACGCAAACAATAGTTTCCGTCGATATTCGAACAGATATTATTGCGATCAGCGCGAAATCCCCCACGCCGGGGCTGTGCCGGTATAACCACGTGAACCGTGGTTACACTCTTAGATAGAGAATCTTCAGCGTGTACAAAATATTCGTATAATATAATATTTACTTTGGCTATAACGGTACTCGTAATGTTGTTGTAATGTGCATTGGATTTTTGGATTATTCGTTTACGAGCGTTTCGCCGTTCGAATCGCGCATCGTGTGATTTTATGATGATAAAATGCGGCGTTTCTTTTTATTGAACAATTTTTAATGTTTACAAAATATTATATAAAAATACTACTAACGAGATTTTGTGTATCGCAAAAACGTAGAGCGTAGTGCGTACGCGTAATAATTATTATATTCGGTAAAAGAAAACATTAATTAAATAATTAATATTGTGTCCATTTGTAAAAAAAAAAAAAAAAAAAATGCTAAAAAAAAATCTAGGCTAATTTTATTATCATTATTATCCTTATTATTTATTATTATTATTATTATTATTAAATACTTTGATAAGAGTTTAAACAAAAAAGACTAGTCATTACGTGTATTTAATTTGTTTACATATATTTTTATTGTTAGAACCGTTATTTGCAGCGCCGCTCGCTCGGTCGCATAATTATATGTATTTTTTGTAATTTTTAAGTTGTACATAGAGTAAAAGAAAAAAAAAACGAACGAAAAACACACGACGGTTGTTGAATAATATTAATTGAAAAATTACTTGGTCATTTATATATATATATTATTATTATATAGATAAATAAATAAATAAATAAATATAATTGTTACGATAATGGTATATGAAATTTGTTTTTATTTCGATCGCTCTTTACGCGGGTATAACTCATATGTCAAAAAAAAAAAAAAAAAGTGTAAATCCTCGGAAGAACTACCTCGTGCAATTTTGTCAGGATAGAAACGTAAGTATATTTGTTATCTCGTCGTTTGCACTGTACAACTCGGAAAACGCTCGAAGAAAAGTTAATACCGCGGTATTTTTTTTTTTTCGCGACGTTTTACTATCACTCCGCCCGCAAATTAAAAATGAAATATTTCGTCTTAAATTATCCATTCTAACACCGCGAGTATTTTGCGGAACAAGTTACTTAATTCTTTATAATTGACGTGTAGGAGAAAACATTTGGGATAATATTGTGGCTCGTAAGACGATCAAGACGTATCCGAGTATTATTGTACGCCGCCGTCCGGTCATATACGAGAAACTAGAAAGTTTTCTTATTTTCCATTATAACGTACTGTGTACGAAAATAAATACACGGAATATAAAAGTATGCATCCTTCCAAATGCACCAATTAGAAAACGATTCGATAGCAGAGATCAGATTGTTTCTGCTTGAAAAATAAATTGTTCATAGATAAAAAAAAATATATATATAACACGTTGTAGTAAAACGAATACGCTTAAAATCCAAATTGATTCAGGGATCAATTTTTGAGAGTTACAAAAAACGTTTCATATCAAATAAAAATCAAAGAAACATAAATAGCAATTTTTTGGAAAAAGTATTGGACATTTCGAAAAATTGTTTAAATAATGTTCATTATAATATAAACACTAAACCTGTAATTTGGAGATTTGGAGGACAAAGACAGCCCAAGTTTGAAATCCCTCAATAATAGTGTTTGGCCGATATTCCACATAATTAAAACTTTCTTAACTTTAAGGCATTTTCTGTTTTTTTTGCAATTGATGATTTCCTACGACGATTATCGCAGCATTCAGTTTAAGGTAAGAGTGTGGTGCGATTATGACAGACATCAGACATTGTATTGTAGACAGATAAATTGAACCTTCGAATGAGAAGGCGTAATTGGATAATTGGCGCGAGGAAAGACAATGGAATAAGGAATGATTACATAAGAGATAGCTTAGGCGTTTTATTCGATAATAGACAAAATGAGAGAAAATAGACTGAGATAGTTGGGCATGTTATGAACAGAAAGGAATCGAAAACAGTAAGTTTTATAATGAAAATAAACTAAAGAGGAAAAAGAGGTAGGGATATATCAAAAAAGAGGTGGTTGGATGCGGAATGATATGAGAACGGAGGGTGTATACGAGGACAATGTAAGGGATCGAGTCATGTGGAAGTTTAAAATGAGTATGGCTGATCTCAAAAAGTTGGGATAGAGGTGAACGAGAAGATCTACTATTATAATAAAATAAAAAATTTAAAAAAAAACATTGACATTTTAGAAAATCCAATAAATGTTAAAACGTAAAAAAGACGGAACAACACAAACAAAAAAGGTGAAAGTCAATCTTTCACTGCATAATTTTATCTGATAAACTAGTTCCCCTAAACCGTTAACTTTTCACTTTATTTTGAAAAAAAAAAAAAAAGTTACCGTAAAAAACGTATTAAATTTCTTTGATCACGTATAATACATAAAAACGAATTTCCCTGTACACTATTTTATTGGTTTCCCGGTTACGTTGGCGAAATGAGGGGAAAGAGACAAAAGTACGATTAATAATACTCCGCTCAAAATCGTTTTATCGTTGTGTACAGATATAAATTTAAATCGCTCTACAGGTATATCCTCCCTTTCAACTCCGTCCTCGTTCACTACTAAAAACACGGTAGCACGACCATTAACTCATCAGTAACAGCCCTTTTTTTTTTTTAATACCTAAATTTTATTATTTGCGCCATTTACCGTAAATCTAGGCCAACGTTTACGTTTACGTCATATCGAATCGGTATTGGATTTTTCATTTTCGTACACAACAATATCGCTATACTATGTACAATACGTATTATACGGGATGACGCAAGTTTCAAAACGTATTGTATTATTATAGGCGGCGTACTATGATATTGTTAACTGTACGCGACCTCGCCTTGTTGACAAATCTGCACGCCTTTTTTTATCGATCGGTTTGTACACACACACACGAAACACTATTATAATATCGTGTTCGTGTATATTATAGTTGATAATATACACAAGCAACTATCGCGCACATAGTCAGCATTATATTATTATTGTATATTTAGTACATGCGTGTATCGATATTGCTAGAAAAAAAAAAAAAAAAAAAAAAACCGTTTCGCCTTATCTCTCGTACTCGTACACGGAACGTCCGCCGTTATCTCTGCGGAGACAAACAAATACAGTGTCAATAAAATAACGAGCCGTCGTCGTCGTCGTCGCCGTACATATAATAATATGTATGTGTGTATATTATATATTGTATACACGCACACAAATACAACAATAATATAAAATATCGTGTTCGAAAAAATATTATATCGATCACTGTTTACCCACGTTCGGTTCTGGGCCGACGCACGTGCGTCCGACGTGCCGCCGCCGTCAGGTTAATCGCCTTGCCCGTACAGTATCGACGCGAATAAGATATTTTTCGACGGTTCGTGTCGCCGTCGGGAAATATTTCACGGCTAAAGAGATTACGCGGGAGGAGGGAAAGGGGCGGGGAAATATTTTCTGGAAGGATATATTAATAAATGGGAAACGAACGAAATACCTCCGTAACTTTCTAGTTTTATACTTTCACGAGAATTATCTTCTCCGAATTTAATTTTCTCGTGTAATGTCTTTTCAATGACATCTTTCCTAAAACGTACGTACCACAGATCACCCTATCTTATTATATATTATCCTGAATTTCAAGCGAGCCCGCAAGATAAAATTCCACCCGGGGCAAAACGGAGAACGCGTTTTCATATTCTAGAAATATTTTATATTGTCATGGTAAAATGGTGTGTCATTATGCATGATAAGCAGTGATGCGCTTTGTCAATAATAATTATATAAAGACATAATATGTCGTATTGTGGTAAAATAATTTACTAGGCATTATATATTTTCTTTTATAATATTTGTTTAATATTTTTACCGATTTTCTTATTTTTCCCGTGTTTTATTCCCGATTTTTCAAATTTTCTGCGAAAACTCTTGGGGGGAATCAAAAAATGACCTCCCTAAAAGTACCTTCCGAATCAAATTCGTTATCAGAAAAAGTGCTATCACTGTAAATTGGAACGTAATTGCTGGTAGAAAAATTTTTTTCAGGAAAAAAAACGCTGTAAAATGTTTTAACTATTGTCTGCATTTCGTACGTTTTCCCGTTTTTCCTCCATTTTTCTCCGGTTTTTCCCATTTGCTGAGAAAACTCTTGGGAAAGTCAAAAAAGTGACTTGTTTAAAGTACCGCACCGGTGAGATTTTCTTTCAAAAAAAGAGCTACACTTGTAAATCGGAGCAATATTTCTGGTAGAAAAGTTATTCACAAATTAAAAAAAAAAAACATCATTATTAAAACCATAAGCTTCTTCGCTGCACTCAGAATCTAAAACACAAAAATGGTATTAATATTATTGTATAATACGTCCTATACTGTAACACGTTTTCTGTTGTTTTGTCATAAATTATTGAAACACATTGATCAATATGGCAACGTAGAATTAATAAAAAATATGGATATCGCCTGGTGGCCACCGTATTTTCGCGGTCCTGAACTTCGGCGCACGTCATACATCATTCGTGAACGTTTGAATTTAATCGTACGTTTGTACTCTCAGACGACAAACCAATTGTCAATTACATTTCACTCGTACGATTTGACTGGATAATTCCATTCACTATTTTAAAGTGACGAGGCGGAATGTATATTGTATACGTAATATATGCCGTGACTCCACCGCAGCTGTAAATAATATTAAATCCACGTAGATACCCATAAAAGTGTCATGGTTAAACATTTTTTTTTTTCTCCGTTTGTAAATCTATTAGTCAACACGTATTAAAGTGTATATAATTTATGTGACACGCTAATAGGAAATTATTATAGCAAATGATTTTTACGTAATTCGTCATGCATTGAATTTAAAATAAATACGTCATTTTGTTATTCCTTCGTTATTAATCAGAGTTCGAATCGAAAATACAAAACACTTTGTAGGTTTCTTATGCAGTGAGTGTGATCCATGCGTTTTCGTTATTTGTGTTATGCTAATATACTTGTGTTCTTTTAGGCACAAATAGGAGGGCGAAGAGCTTGGATAGGCTTATTCCGCTCAGTTTTGTCCGTAGCCCACCCGATTTCCGAACGAAATTCAATTCCCGAATGCGATATGTAATTTACCGAAAGTAATTATTCTGTTAGTGACAAAATTTTACTTTGAAATAAATTAGTAATACATACATATAGTATATAAATATTTAAAATTGCGTTATGGATAGTTTTAAATTTTAAATTGCGCGTATGTGCGTCTATTTAGCGCGAGCACCTAAGTATTTGAATCCAATTTGGAAAACGGATATTTATTTTTTTTTTTTTTTTTGGTATTTTGTGACGAAAATCGTAAAATATAAAAAATTATGTAATGATTTCTTATGAATTAGAAATATACGCTTTTATGGGAAATATGCAAACATACATCTATACTAAATAAAACGTTGATATTTTAATATAAACTTCATGAAACGATTTTCTCTCTGAGAATAAAAACGAGAAAATTGCAAGACAATAAACATCTGAACCTTAAAATTATGATAACAACACTGTCTAGACGCAGGGCGGGCTCTCGAAAGCGTGTAAAAATGCATTACAATATGCATTTATGCGGTACAGGTATTATAAAATAAAACGATAGCATTTTTTTGTCGTTCGTCCGCTGTTTTAAATAAACTTTATTTTCATACCGCATCACCCGCAACACCTAAAAATAAACAGAAATAAAACAATATTTTCATAACACGTTCATAGAATAAAAATAAAAATCGTATAGGCGTATTATAATATTTGTACGCGAACAATATTTATTATATTTTATACCCCTCGACGCGACGACGTTTTTGTGTGTGTGTGTGTGTGTGTGTGTGTGCCGTAAAGTTGATTTCGTATTTTTCTAAGATAATAAGCAATATTTTATGTTTAAGTACCGATATACTTAAATATACTTGGTTTTCGAAACATATAAATAAAATAAAATAAATAAACATTCATAGTGCAGTTTGATAAGATAATGCGAGCGAAATGCAAATCATCAGAATACATAGTTTTCGATTGGACTGTCCGTAAAAAAACAGGACAACAATGTTTCTTTATAAAACGTTGAATGAATAGCAAAACGCGTCGCTGTACATAATTTGCGTGGTCTAGCAACTGCAGGGTTCCGCAGTGCAACAACGAGACCGGTACACTCTTCGAAATTGTTTATGAAAAAGAAAAAAAACCATCTGTCTGCGGGACTTGTGTTCTTTTTGCCCGGAATTTGGTCGAACCAGACAAGTATTTATTACGGCGTTTTCCGTATCTAGTAGACGGACGTGCGGTATTGTCGCATCGAGTTTATCGAGCATTTACTGCTTCACTCGAAACAATCAAAAAAATTAACGAATTGTTTTTGCGATAAGCCCTTCAATTTCAAAATTATTACGGGTCGTTTCAGCGTTGATTAAGTCAATATAATCAATATGGTTAAAATTCTTATCTAGTATATAGGTACCGCACGAATATAGGATTGAAATGTTTTATAATATCGTCATCGTAACCGCTTTAAATACCAATGTAGTTAATTAATAATTGTTCGATAAGATAACGATGCACGAGCGCTATAAAGACACCGAAATTTTTATTTTCTAATTAGACACAATAAAAATGAAGTGAACGATAGTCCAGTTACGAACGTACAAAACTTCAAATGTACAGAATAATTCAATGATATGTAACCACAAATATGGGTAAATTAAAAAAAAAATAAAAGCGCCTGTTCGCTCGAAGAGTACAAGCCACTATCATATTATAAATCGACACATGGGAAGGTGTAGGGTCTCAGATATAATTTAGTTTATATACCGAAAGTAACGGTACACCGTTGCAATCAACGGGAATAAAAACAAATGTTTGTCTTTGTTTGTCGTCGATTTTTAAATTTTTAACGAAGAACCTATAGATCGGTGTTACTAAGAAGTATGTGTGTTTTTTTTCTCGAAAAATACCTGCTTGGTCGGGCAAATGTTCCGACTTTTTCCTTCCAATACTTTAAAAGATGCTGAATTTCTGCCTGATAGTACTTTGTAATATTTATCAAAATGTCTGCAGTTCACGAAGAAATTTTCGCTTTTTCGTTGTATACCGAATTCACTCGACACCAAGGGAATAACACGACTAATAATCATTTTTTATTTACAATGATTTATCTTTGCATATAATACATACAATGAATTACCATGTATGTTCTATCTTCCAAATTACCCACAAATAACAATGGCCTACCCGTGAACAGTATTTACTTTAGCACTCTCTGAGAATTTCCGCCACCATCTCAATTGCCTTCCAGTTTACTCTGACCTAAACTAGTCCCGTGTTTTCTATTTTTGAACTTCTAATTTATTGAGATCTTCTGTATCTTATCTAGTTATCTCTTTCCAAGCTTCCCACAAGGTTTCCATTTCAGAACTGCCCCAAGCGTCTCCTTCTTATTTTTCGTACATAGCATGACCGAACCGTTAAATTCGTTGTTCCCTTGTAAAACCGGTGACCGCTTCTAATCCTATTTCTTCGTGTAATTCCCGACGGTACTTTCTTCATCGCGTATCTATTCTATTATCGTATACAGGGCTACAAATTAGTCTCCGTACTCTATTCTCAAATGACTTTAACCTCATTTTTGTGTTGATATTATTCGTGCAGGCTCCGCATCCGTATTTGAATATGAGTATTGTATTATCACAGTATACGTATACATTGTATAGCCTTGTTTTTGTTTATTCGAAAAACATTTCGATTTCATACATTTATTTATAACGAACAATGTTCTTTCTACTTCCGTTATTCTTGCTCTAATCATTTTTAACACTCGACATAACTTCTAAATGATGACACTCATTTACTTTTCCAAACACTACGTGTTCATCATCGTTATCATTCATACTATCTTCATTTTCTAACAATTTCACTATCTAGGTTTTTTTCTCTAGTCATTTTTAGTTACTACTTTATCGGATGCTTGTTCTGAGGCATTACAACTTTTAATAGATTAAACTTGATAGTTCCTTATACTACTACCCCGTGAACGGTTTTTTTCGGCCTCTTACGGTATCTGGTTTAGGAAGTTCCTTTTTTACATCTTTTTATAAGGATTAGTGATATCGATGCGCTGGGCGACGGGTGTACTGCTTTTCTTGCGTCGTTAACGACTTTTTCGAATAATAATAATAAAAAAAAAAAAATCAAATAAAGTACCACCGGACGGATATCCGCGCGATTTCCGTAATTTGTATAAGTACTTTGTGAGAAAATCGGAGCCGACGTTTTTAATCGGAACGCACGCTCGTGTTTGAAAATTTCAATTGCAAAAAAAAAAAAAAATAAACCCGCCACCCGACACGCGCAACGTTTTCATCTTTAGGTTTGATAATAACGTCAATTCACTCTGCTGTCGGAACCGACGGTACGGGACGACAGCGTTTTCGCGCGGTCAGCACGACGGAGACGGCGCGCGCCCGGTCACGGCGTCCTCTCGACACGGCCGACGCGTTAACATCGTTTACGTTCGTCGGCGGCGCGTAACACAATAACAACAATATCGAAAATTCGATTGTTGTTTATTTGTAAGATAAACCGCGGGTACAGTAAACACAATAACGCAACAGTTATTGTCACAACGCACGCGCGGACGTACACACGTTTCGAGAGCGACGCGTTGTTTACGATGTCCTCCGCGAGACGACGCGCGAGGAGCGCTTCGAAAACGTACGCGCGCACAAATCTCGACGGCCGGTAACATTCGAAATCGCCGTGCGATCGCGTGGCGCGATCCGGCAAACGCGTATTGGCGGCACAGGCGCCCGGAAGCTCCCGCCGCCGTACGGGCGCGATACTATCCGCGCGTACTATCGCGGCGCGGGCACGCGCCGCGCCGCGTTTACTCGAGACCGGTGCGAACCCACCGTGTCGGGCCGACACCGTCGTCGCGTTGTTATGGCCGAACACTTTAGATTGCGCCAGTCGTTTTATCGGAGTCGTTGAGTAGTACGTAAATTCGCTCCCGAGTGCGTACTCTGCGGGGAAAAAAAAACAAAAAACAAAAACAAACACACAATGACTCCTCGTTTTACCGCCGGGCCACGATCGCGTTGCCTACCGTTTGGTTATTACACTGTATAGGCTGGTCGCCATTGATTTCTGACCGTCACTACACGCCGACCATTGATCTTCAGTGTTCGGTGTAATATCGGACACTCCGAGCGGAGACGAACGGGCCCGGAATTGTTGTTTTACAGGAAGTGAGGCGTTTTTATTTTTCGATCTTCGAACACCCCTACGAACCCTCCAAAAACGTTAAGGTGATAAACATGTTGTGCAGGTAGCTATCGCGTTGAGGAATTCGACTTTCGCCCTCGTGCTTCAGAGAACGCGACACCAGACTGGCGTGTTTTACGAACCGGTCCGCGAAGACTCGGAGCGTGAGCAACCGCAGCACAACGTTGAGTTAGTTGACTTAAACGTGGAATTACGTTTACTCGGGCGCACAGATTGTTAGTTACTTATACACCGGCCCGCGATAGAAGTAAACGGTTTCGCGCGTGTAGACTGACGACAGCGAACTGTTTAAAGGTACTGTTTCCCCTCCCCCCACCCCTATGTTCCATTCGGTTGCGACGTATATACACGCGCGTAAATTGGACGCGTTTCAGTCGCAACACGGTTTATTTCTCTCGTGAGCCGGAATTTGCGCATGTTAGTCGGTCCCGGAATCTACGCTGAGCGTATTAACCGTAATTTTCAACGAACGGCGGCAACAGATCACGCGCTGCTGTCGGTTCAAATTCAAGAGGACGTTATACCCGCAACTACCGGGTAACATGCAAAACAGTGCTTATGCAGAATAAGTAAAACTATCTTAATTTTGATTTTAGAGGAAAAGTACCCGTAATGAAATTTATAGAGAACAAAAACCTTTCTTTTCCCCGTTTTTTTCTTCTTTTTTTTTTTGAACGACCGAAATTTTTTTAATAGCTCATGGTTCAAAAAACGCCTGTCACGTTCCGTGTAAAAATATTATTCTCTAAAAATTTCATAACGGGGACTTTACTCTAAAATCAAAATACCAAGCCGGTTTTACAATATTCTGCACAAGCAGTTGTTTTCGGTACGTTACACGCGGTAGTCGGACTCCTCGCGGTATTTAACGCCCTCTTAAGCGACGATTCGTGTACGACGCTGGTCTTCTTTGCCGGAGGGGTGAGAGGTCTCGACCTGCGCGTGAATAATAATCGCGTACAATATTATGAACTCAACGTATAGTCACGGTCGTATCGGGACGGGAATACGGCGGACGGCGACTAGTCGTAACCGCCGTATCCGCACAATACGGGGCCGCCCGTTATCGGCGTAAAATATGATCGGGCAATAAAATATGACGACGGCGGCGGCGATAAGAAGACCGGCGGCGACGGCGGCGGCGGCGGGCGCGCGACCATCAGTCATAAATATCGCGACAATGTCGGTGTCCGCGCGGCCGTGGCGAGCGTGCCGTCGTCGTCGCCGCCGCCGTTTTTCGCCGCGGCGGCGGCGTCCGGACGCGTATTATTATCGTCATCATCGTGTATATATATGGGCGCGCGCGTGCGTGTATAGTGCGTGCCGTCGCCGCCGCCGCCGCCGCCGGTTTACTGGAGAGGAAACGGCCCGATAAACTCGCAACATCCGACCGGGCCGATCTGTACGCGTACGCGGCCATACGGTCAATCGTTCGTGCTTGAACGCACCCTGTGTGCGGCGCGCGCGTCCCGCCCGTCCGCCCGCGCGGTCGCCGGCCCGAACGGCGCGCCGCCGCCCGCGTAACACCGCGCGGGGCCCTCCGACCGTTCCGGCCGTTCCCGTTTTAACGTCGCCGTTACGCGCGTCGCCGACGACGACGCAAACCGCAAATCCGTCGGCGGTGACCGACGGCCGCCGTCGCCCCTCGGAATCGGAACGGCCGGTCACAAAACGACGGAATCCGATACGGTCGCGAATCTCGCGGATTCTCTCCGGAACGTAATTATCATTTCTCCTCGTTAAACCGTCGGCGCGTTTGAGTGGTTGTCGTCGCTGTCGTTGTATCGTTTTGTCTGCCGTACAAAACAAATCTCTACTCATCGTTTCTTCATATTGTTTCGCGACGACAGCGGGGCTCGTGAGTCGTGCCCATAAAGGACGCGGGCCGAACGAACGTCTACGCCGTCTCGCCGCCTGACCGGTTGCTATTTAAGTCGCGACCGTGCCAAAACGGTTTACTATCGATTTGTGGCCGGCGACTCTCGGCGAATTTGTGGAAAACGCACGCGTAACGCGACTACCACGGACGTGTAACGTGACCGCTGAATGCGATTTCAAAACGCTTTCGACGGAATTACGGAGAACACGGACAGTGCCGCGTTCGGGGAGAGAAACCCGAGGCCGTGAGAACCGGTAACGGCGGTAAACGTTTGGACGAGCAATGGGCAGGCGCGAAGGCCGAAAAATAGGCGGTCGAATGCGAGCGTCGGGAACGGTACGAGGACGGCCGGCGCTTACGATTCGATGAGGGTGGGGGGTTGAGCGTGCGGTTGATTGAGGGAACGGGTCAAGCGGAAGTTCGAGACGACGGTGGCCGATCCCGAGTGCGTCGGAATGCGCCCTCGTCGAGAAGAACAGCTGAATAGCGTTTCGGCGCGGGTTCGTCCGCGAACGGGACCGACGCAGCGAAACGTCAACCGCGTCCGGCCGCGAACAACAAAACTAATAATGTCGCGCGGAGCGCGCACAAGACCGACGCGCGGCGAGAATCCGCGAACGCGGCGAAAAAAAGCCGGTACCGGAATTCCCGCGACGAGAGTATCGTGAGAGAGGTCACGCGAGCGGTGAATTTTCCGCCGGCGGAATTGACGGCGTCGCGGCGTTCGACTGTTTCGAACTCCGAGTGAAGCGTCAGAAAGCGTCTGCGGTACATTCGATAGTAATTGGTCTTACGGCGACGTTTACATTTAGCGGTAGGCGATAGGTTTACGTCATTGTTCGATTTTCTAACCGGTTTTCATAATCGCACGCACGCGGTGTTATTATTTTTTTAAATTTTGTTTTTTTTTTTTTTTTTTTTTTTTTTTTGCGATCTCCGGTTAAAAATATTCGCGGGGATTTGAATTTCGGCAAACCGATACGCGTTCGCCATTTGCGGACGCGGTAAAATTTACCGACATTTAAGCCGTTTTATTTTTACGAGTTCTTTTCACGGTTTTCATTCACCGGACAAAACCGTTTGGCACCAAAAACTGTTATCCGAATGAAAACATTTTTTTTTTCTCTAAACATCGATAAATTTATACCGAATCGAATACCGGAATTTCAAACGCATGTCTGTACGCTCGAGCGTCTATAGGAATACGAGTAACAGACGTAAATTGATTCCGAGTGGAACGGTGAACGTTTAAATTAACACTGGCACGACCGCGGTAATATTTAACAAATGTGTAGGACGCCATCTGTAGTAATAACGATTTCATCGGGATCGGTTACTACACCAAGTCGTTATAGTAAATATAATTTTCGGTATAGTGCATTATACCGAACAAATTATCACCGTACGAAATATACAATAATAATGTACTGGTGTTCGATTATAATATACTCACCGTGAAGCCTTCGCGCCGCGTTACGGCAAATCCCAAAACGCTGAGATTAGGTTTGTATTTGAGAAGGGAAAATGAAACGTACGGGAAGCGCTAATAACTGACACATCGTATTGTCGCAACAACAAATAACAATATATTTTTTTGTCGTAAGAAACGGCGTTACGTTCCCGGTATAACGAACACTATTAGGCGGTCGGGCGTTATTTTTTTTATTTCCCCCCCCCCGATACAACCAAATAAGTACAATAATATACCTCGATTATACGATAAACAAGAACATAACGAGTCACGCTATGCAATGTTTAAAATACAATGTTGCTTTACATTGTCTCGTTCGCTCATTTCGTCGCTACATAAATCAAACTTTACGCATACTCAAATATTTCAAGTTAATGTTTATTTAATACGTTTATAACAATGTTAATCGCGGTTTATATAATATAAATTGTAACGCGGTTCGATTAAGGTTAATAGTAATATTAATTATATTCGATCAAATACCGAATCGATGCCTTAACAATAACTAAATACAACAAAATATATGTTTAGTGACTTGACTTCAGTAAAGATAATCAATTCTGTTTCACAGCACGGGACATACGTCGCGAAATAAAGTAATGCGTTACAATATTATTTTAAATCTTTTAATTCCAATATCGCATTGTCTTCTGGGTCCATTATTTTCGAAAAATATTTACCAAAGTCTTTGACATTGCTAGACAGTTCGCTGTTTAATTTCGTCAGGACCCTATTACACAACGATACGACATTGCCAGTCTCTTGAATGACACGCGTCATTTTACCCCATAAATAATCTTTTGGATCGATGAAAAAAACGTTGGACTTTTCGAACTGTATTCTAACTGAGGTCATTTTGGCTGACAACTCTTTCCGCATTGAATTACATAGATTTTCATAATCCGAATCTTTTGGATTTAATGTGTAGTTGTCGGTAAGCGAATATAGTGAGATGACATCCGATACAAGAGACCGTAGCTGTCCGTCAGGAAAATTTTGGGGCTTAAAGTATTCGAGGAACTTATTTATATCTGAAAATTCTTGCTTCATTTTAACCATGTTATTTTTGGCTTCTTTTATAACCTCGTCGATTTTAATAACAACCACACCGATGTAAAATTTAAAATACAAGTCGTAAAGGACATAAAAGTCGTGAGGATTTAAAGTAAAATTAATGGCCTCCGTGAAAATATCGTTGATTTGTTTCTTTTTCCCGTTCCACCTAAATTGAACGTATTCTCCGTATAATTCAATAATTGTAGATACATCTTTAATAATAAACTTTTTGTACAAGTATTCCACGTTCAATATTTTTTTGAAATCATTACTTTTTTTTTCTGTAAGATGATCGATCAAAGAACTTGCAGCGGTTGGTGGTTGAACAAATTTCTCCACCATATCTTCGATGGTATTAGTTTCCATATCCTTACCTAGATCTACTAAATTGATATTATTGAATAAAAATAACTGAAATTGAGACGCTGTCGCACTACAATGTTTTATTTCGTAACTGTTTAACACCGTCATAATCACATTCAAAATTCGTCCCAGGCGATAAACACAATCTAGACTGACTTTTTCTTTTTCGGGCAGATTTTTGAGGTTGTTCCAAATGACGACGATGTCGTATGCAACTTTAAGGAGATCTGGATTATGTTTAGGTCGTATGATTATAATAAGAAAGTATTCACCGACACGTCCAATAGCGTCAAACGCTTTTGTGTATTGCATTTTGGAATCAGACGCCGATATGTCAATTATTTCACCAATATCTAAAACAGCTTGATAACAAATTGAATACATTATCGAGAAAAATTTGCATAATACCTCATCTGATGTGGGAGATTCGTATCGTTTGATGCGGAATTTGGCAACTTCTAATTTTGTTTTCTTTCTAGTAAAAGACGGTATAAAATAACTATTTTCTCGTTCATCGCGTAGATAAATATAATACCGATAGAAACACTTAAAATCGTCGAGGTTTCTATTCATTCTGACCATGAAATTTTCGAAGTATTCTAAATATCGAGGGTGCTCTGTCCATTCTTTGAGTTCGATAACTGTCAAAGAATTTTTATTTACTTTAATTGCATCTAATGACCGCAAATATTTTTTATGATCTAATTTAGTTGTTGAGCCATCTGTTTTATCGGGTACTAAAATACTACATAAAAACTGAAAGTTATCGATTAATTCTGGGGGTAAATTTTTATTATGCTCACTAACGGTTAGCTTTGAACATATTTCTTCAAGTATACTGACCACTTTATACGATAATTTCTCATTTTCAATGTATCGTATTATCCTATCGTACATTAACTTAATAATCGCAGTTAAAACGTACCTTTGATACCTGAACATTGCTTCGAAGTCATACTCGTAATTTTTTATTATTTGTTCGGATAACGTTTTAATTTGTACATTGTCAATGCCAGCATCCCGAATACGTGCGGTAACTATTTCATTCGAAACTTGATCCGTATTTGACGTAAGCAATACGATATTATGCAAGAGAATTTTCGGCGCGAAACAATTATTCGGATTCATTTCTAATAATGAAAAGGATTTCGCAATATTAAACAAAAACTCTTCGATATTATCAATGTCCATAAACTCTTTTTCAGTCGCAGTTATCCAATAACCGTAAAATGGTGTGTTTTTCTCGTTGGAAGTCGTCTCCATACAATTCATGGACAGAAAACGTTGTAAAGCGTTCATTTCTTCGACGATACTCCGGAGTATTTCAAAATCAGACTCGTGGTTTACATGTTTATCGACATCGTTTTGTGAAGATAGCGATAAATAATACATTTTAATTTGCAACGTCATTAACGTTTTAACAAAAGTATTGTCGATGTTGAACCATTTGTGTGTGACTGTTTCAAAAAAATTAAAAATTATACTTATAAAGCGTTCTATATTTGTATCCAAACTAAAAAACTGACGTATCGATACTTTAAAAAGTTGTGTATATACTGATCTGTACACGGCCAAATCTTGAAACTGGTATTGATAAAGTATCGGAGATGATTTAACGACTTTGTATATCTTATCTATAGTCCATTTAGCAAACTTACAGCATATCGTATTGTAAAATGCCACTACTTTCTGTTCATCACCGATAGACTTTGGTTTAATTATTTTCTTTTCAGTTAGTCCATTAATCTTTTGAATTGTGTTTTCTTTAAACGAGCCAATTTTACTATCGTAATCGTAATATATATTACAAGGTTCCGATTCGTTGATTCTAACAATCTTGATAAAATCGTTATCCGATTTAATGACATTTACACTTTTTTGAATAGCTTTATAAAATTCTGAGTCGCCAAACACCAAATGATATCGTATCGTTGAAAAACATAAAAATACAAATAAATACACGTTAATTCGTACCATCGTGACTAAAATATTGTTAAGTAACTCAGTAGCTCAGATTTTCAACTACACTTTGTAGATTAAAATTGCTAAACCCTTATGGTTTCATTTTAAAAACGGTAATATTTGTTTAGTTGAATAAATAAAAAAATAATGTGGTACCGAATCTTGTAATCAAAAGGTGCAATTCTAGAGTTGTAATTGTATAAAAATTTTTCATCGTTAAATAATATTATTTAAATTATAATTAAATTGTAAATTGTTTATAAATTGAAGGTTGAAGATGCTCCTCACGGATGAACCGTCCTTTTTTTTAGGGTGGAAAGTCGGGAAGTTTAGAGGACATGTAAAATAGTTTAGTTTATAAATGCCACGTAGCGTGCATCGTTAAAATCGCATCTTAAAACGGTTATGAAAAACGAAAATTCCTGACTACGAATATACTTATATTCGGTGAATATTTTATTTTATATAATGCAGGCTTGTTACATAATTTTACATAAATGGTTATGACATGTATTTACGATAATTTTTAATCGATTTGCAACAAAAAAATAAATTGACATTAATAGAAATCGTTATTGCTTAGATATTCCCGTTTTTCGACATTTATCGTTTTCGATAATTCCTCATTATTTAGAATAATCCAATAAAAATATTAAAATAATCTTCCCAATGCACAAACTGGAAAAAGTTTATTTCCAATAACCAGATATATTTGGAGTAAGATTTTTAATCAAAAAATTATTCACATCAGACACACAAAAACAGAGGTAAAAATTAACAGATGTGTCTCTACTGTTGTAGGTAGGGAATAAAATATTTTGGTTTTTATTGTGCGTAACAATAAATTATCGCTAAACGATTTTGAGCGAAGATTGGTTAAACATGTTTTGGAATGTCATGGTTTTTAAAAATTCCAAAAACGTTTCAAATTATTATAGTTAAACAAAAAAAAAAATGACTACAGAAAGTTCAATTTTTTTTTTTTTTTTGATCACTAAGTAAATTAATAATGAACCTCATGATAAATTTTTCAACAATTTTTACTTTTGATTTGAAACGGTTATTACCTTTTTTTATTTTGCTTATCAAAAAATAAAATGTGTACGTTGTTTCACATGTCTACGTGTATTAGAGGTTTAAATCAAAATCGCTATTGCGAAAATTATTCCGCTCTTTTACCTACGATTAAGGAGGAATGCACAGGTTACTATAAGAAAAATGTACTTCCTCAACGAACCAACGAGATCTAAAATGCAAAAAGAAGGTCTTGTGTAATGTTTTTATTGGGACAAGATATCTGGTAAAAAAAGTCGTTTACGGACAGAAAAATAAAATATCCACGCATCATAGTAACGCCATACTTGGAATTATGCAAATCGTAAAAAAAAAAAAAAAAACCCCTTAAAAATGCATTAATTTAATTGAAAATTGCAAGTTCTTTAAATTATTTTTATTATAAACATTTTTCCTTTATATATTATTGGTAATATATCCCAGTGCTTACCCAATACTATACACCGTGCCGAATCGTCCTGTATACTTGTTTGCGGGTTCCGAATCGGATTATGCGATAATCGCGCGCGCAATACAATACATAAAACTGTAATAATTATAAACGAACAAATAATCACGGTCCTTTGTTCCGTAATACCAGAGTATAATTCGAAAATCAAAATAGGGTTCGAGTAGAAAATCGTGGTCAAAACTGCAAGCGCACGTACCAGCCGTTATAAAATACATATTATTCATATTAAACGTATGTCGACGCGTTAATTTCCATCCCGCCAACGGTTTAACATCGCATGTCATCATATTTATACCTGACTCGCATTAATCGAAATGTATTAATTCAGATTCTAATAGTAAAGGGTATTGGTTTTGCAATGGTGATTGATTTTTTTTTTATCTATGAAATTAATTATTTTGTTTTTAGATTCAAAGAGGCGCGAGGAATCTATTGGGTTTACAATGAAGTCTGTGTTACTGCTGATAACAATGATAGCACTTTTTCTGAAAGAAAATCTGCTTGGAGAGGTACTAAGGCAGATCGTTTTTTTAATTTTCCCACAAGTTTTCCCAATGAATAAGAAAACGTATTGGTAAAATATTACGTGCTTTTATTTTACAATAATATACGAGTAGATTCATTATAGGTCGAGGTTTGGAGTAAAAAAAATAAGTCGAATGCAATGTAGAATTTTTTTTTTGTATGCATTTTAATATAAAATTTTGACGAAAAAATATGTCCGTCTTTTTTTATTGTAAAACGCCGATATAGTTTGCCAGCATAGTGTTTTCCGATGGGTATTAAAGAATCTATTTTTAATAGAACTTATTCCAGTTTTTCAAATTTCATTAAAAATACCTCAGTAACAATGTATCTTAGGCGCCCCCGGACTTTTACGACTTAAACTAAAGGGGACGGATAATTTACCGTAAGTAAGAAGGGGGATCGTATCCCCCACCGTCAACCACCCCCCCCCCTTCACTTTAATTGCTGCATGTCCATTAAACCATTAAAGTAAGTTTCGTATAAATTATTATGACGAGTTCGAAAATGGCACGTGTCGTGTATAAAGGCTATAAAAAAAAAACAACAAACATCTAAATTATGATATAAATAGGCTGCAATTATTACAGAACTATAACTATATAATAAGTATTAAAATATAAACGTACTCTTCGGTCACGCCTTACATAACCTTATTATGACCTTCACGAAGATCTTCGAAAGACTTAAGACTCAATAACTGCAGTTAGTTTCGGTAAAGACATCACACGAAATCTCATTCGTTTTCGAATTTACGGTTATACATCATAATTATAGCTGTACGATCTGATAAAAACCGAAATATTACTAAAGAAGTATACATAATATGTTCGTAATATTAAAATGCCTCAATCAATTACTTTGAATTGTGATTAAAACGAGCGATGATGTTTCGGTTAAACTCACTACATCATTAGTATGTGTGGTTTTTGTGCGTGTCTGCAAACAACTTTTCTAATAGAAATATTGCTCAAATAAAAAACTTTCGAGGAACTTTCCTGTAGCATTTATAATCTAGCCAGAGAACTGAGGAGTGTATTATTTTGATTTCCCTTGTAGTTTTAAATGTGTGACAGTTAAATGGAAAACGATGACAAATTTTCGTATAGTTTGCGTTTATTTCTAGAAGTTTCTTTGGTAACAAACGAAAAAATGCGATTAATAACACTTTGATCAGACTCGTTTTTTGATAGCAATAGTTTATCGTTGCACACAAATATAAATTGAATTACTTTTTTTCTGCGATTCTTATGATTTTAATAATTCTAAGTATGGCGTTACTATGATATGTGGTTGTTTTATTTTTCTGTCTGTAAACAACTTTTCCACCAGATAACTTGTTCTTATAAAAAAAAATGACGCAAGAACAAATTTTTTTTTGAATTCTGCATCTAGTTGGTTCGTTGATAATGTAAATGTTCAACGTGGTGTCATATCCATGCTTATTTATTATTATTATTATTATAATAATAATAGTATGGTAGAGTTACGTACTCGCGGGTTCTATTTCGGTAAAATTATTTTCGTTTTTGTTGTTAACCAGAGACAATTTTTTAAAAAAAAAAAAAAACCATATTCACCGACGTTTAGTCCGAAAATCCTCTTTGTAAATCGCTCCGAATATGCGGACGGTGTTTTTCCCCCGAAGTCCAACGGCGCTTTTTTTTTTTATATATATATATATATATATATATATATACTTTTGGCTCTATATATTTATATAAAGAAGAGCTCGCCCGGCGGATCGGTTTTTATTATCTAATGGGACAGAAACCGTGTGCGTGAGCGCCGTTTGACCCTCGCTAACAGCTACACCGTTTATTATTATTAGCGATACCAGCGGGTGAAAAAAAAAAAAAAAAAAAAAAAAACAACTGACGCGCGAAATCGAAGAACGGTACGCATTTTTGTCTGTTTGCGCTCGTCTTCTCGATTTTGTCCCGCAAACGTAGTTCGAAGAGCGAACAACAATCATTACATTATGTACACGTATAGCGTTTATTCGCATTATTTGTCGACATTTTTCCCCCGAATGTAGAGACACCGCGTATCGTGTCGAACGTATACGAGTATACACGTCTGCGCACATTTTTCTCGCTACTTTTGGACACTTTAACCTCCCTGTTGACCGCCTTATAGAGGTATTTTTTTTTTTACAGATTTCTGAAAAATTGTTTTATATAATAGCCGCATAATCGGTGTTTAACGCGTTTAACTTGATTAAACGTTTAATCGTGACGCAGTGTTATGGACCTATTCTCAAAACTCTATCCGAGCAAACACTCGTAAAACGTAAAACGTTACGATGGATTTCTCAATGGGGTGGACAAAACAAAATACCCCGAATGACGTGTGTCTTTTTCAACGTTATCGTTTTCCTCGATTCGGTACAGTTAAAAATATACTATCTACACGGCCCGTCTGTATTTGTAACCGATGAGAATGTTTTAAAATAAACCGCGTAGCTACACCATTTAAGTCAACATACGAATGTTGGTAACGATTATAATACAAATATTGAAGAATACCGTCAACGGTGGGGGAGTGAGAGTCGCGGTCGCCCACCGTCCACGTGAAAGGGTAAATACGCCGTTGCTTATAACGCACTCGTATTACGAAGTACCTAGGTAGATAACAACGGAACAACGGCCCGTTTTCCTTTCGGGACGACACGGTTTCTCGGCTCTATCGAGTGCGCGCATTTTCAATTCCGCGAGGAACTATAAATAGACGTTTTGCTTTTATTTCATGAGCGACCGTGAAATTGTCTACGGTCGCGAGTCTACGATGAGCTGCGTATGGAAAAATTCAAATGTATCCGGTTCGGTAATATTGTCTGTCATTCCGCCATAAGTTCTGCCGTCGTCGTCGACCATAAATCCGTCCGCAAATCGTGGTTCCGTTTAGTCTTTTTGTTGGACGTATATAACCTATACCGACGACTCGGTAAATATTACCGTGTGCGCAATAAGCCCTTTCAATACGTTCCGGCGCTCGGCTCTTTCTTTTTTTTTTTTTATAAGTAATATACTACAGTCGCGTAGTATATAGTAAGTATTAATAGGTATACGCACGTTAATGTATGCATATTTCTATACCTGTACATTTAGAAATATTAATCTTATACTTTCCAAACTTTCCACGTGCAAGAGCGATTTTTAATAATACAGCAAGACCTCTGTGTAACGTTCGCCAAAGTGGCCGGAAATACGGATCGCTGTATAGAGGTTACCGTGCTCTAGCGGTGTCCTGTCTCGGGCATAACACTCGACGGGACCGAAAACAATTACCGTTACGCCGAATTGACCGTCTTTTAGTGGTGACGGTTAACGGAAGTTTTGCTGTGTTGTTATTTCTTTGGGGTTTTTTTTTTTTTTTTTTAAACGCGACGCGACAAAAGGAACTCGTTCATTTTTTTTAACGAACGGATTCTTCTTTTGTTTTAACGGACGAGGAACGGGATTCCTATTCGGAAAGGACCGGATAAAAATCGATTATACACTGCAGTCATAGTGGCCGCGCACACAGCCGTCGCGGTACGACCGCTCTCCGACCGACGAGCGCGTTAACCGCGTGAAACGCTTTTTGACGCGGAATCCTCTCGACGGCGACGGCTGTAACGCTGCCGCGCGAAGGACCGCGCGCCGCGACAATACACACTCGTGTACAATTATTATTGATAACAGGCACGCACGACGGCGGTCAATTTATTACACGAGTGTACCGCGGGTATAATACGGTGTGTACCCGAACCGCGTGTACGTCGCCCTGTTACACACTATACGCATTATATAACGTACGTGTGTACGCGGGTACTCGGCCGCCCGCTGCAGCGAGGATCTGAATGGAATTCCGACGACGGCGACGACGACGACGACGACGAGGGGTTCGGACGACGACCACTGCGGCGGCGGTGTCACAATAGTATTTTAATAGCTTCCGGCGTTTTGTGCGTGCGGGCGTATTATTATACGGGCCCACCCACGTACATCTGTTCCCGATCGCCGCCAAGCAGTCTGCCGGCCGGGTCGCCGTCGTCGCCGTCCCGTCTAGTCCCCCGGCACGGCAAACCGGTTGCCCGCGGTGACCGTCACCGTATACGTACGTACGCGCATACGCCGTGCGCTGTACGGTAGGTAAACCGCGGCCACTGCGGCGGCGGCGGCGGCGGCCGACAGGTACCCCGGCCGAACTGTGCGACGGCGGGCGGCCAAAATCCGTATGAATGGGCATAGTATTATAACGCCCGCGTGTATACGCACGGAATGAGAAAAGGAAAAAATAAATAAATGTCCCATTGACCGGTCCGCTGTTGCGGCGGCGACGGTCGTGTATAAGAAAACCACCCCTCGTGAAGCGCGACGGTTATTATGTTACTATAGCATTATAGTAATGTGTGTGTGTGTGTGTGTGTGTGTGCGTGTGTGCGTGTGTGCGTTCGCGCGCTTATACGCGTTCGTGTACGCCGAGTGCCCGCGTCGTTGTTATCAATGAACGATTAAAAAAATTCCCCTTCACGCCCTCGCGTACCGCACGGACGTTCGGCGTTTGACCGCCGCCGCGCTGCAGCGTCTGGCCGTCAACGGCCGCTCCCGTCCTCCGGGCCGTGCCGAGTGTGAGAACGGTGAAAAAAAAAATAAATAAAATATTTTTAATATTATCGTGCGCCCCGTACGAGTGCCGGCGGCCACTGGTTGACACACACCGCCGAGTTAATGGGTTTCTTTGTGTACGATTGAAACGTTTTTCAATGAAATTACACTACGAACACCGCGCGCGCTCGTCGTCGTAACTACACGGAAACGCACAAAAGTGCCTACCGTAACACAACGACGCGGAGAATTCCCGCGGGGCGGCTTTTATCGAGCCCGCCGCCGCCGCAGAGAGGATTTCTCGCGTAGATAACGTTAAAATATCATCGAAACGGAGAATTCCGTTCCCGGGTCGAAAATCACGAATCGACCGTAAATACGATATCGTCCGAACAATATCACTATACGCATACGTACAAACGGTAATACGGCGTTTTCGTAAATCGATCGCGGTTTATCGATTTCATTATTATTACGCCGATCGCGAAAGTTCTCGTACGGGAATAATTGTATTTATTTGGTAGCACGTGTCGTGAATTTTTTTTTTTTTTTTTGTAAATGTATACCGAATTGAACATCACCGACACTTTTAACCGTATCTATAGGTATTCTACACGAACAGTTTTTAAATCTGTGTAAAATGTGAAGAAAACTGTTTTTTTTGGTCGTTAATTCTAAACAGTACTCAAACGATATAGTTGAAAAAGTCAATTTAACGTATACTTTTGTCAATATAATGGAATCGAAACCGATTCCTATGCACTAAGAGACAGTAAAACGAATTTTCCAAGCTAAAAGAATCTTTTCTAAAAGAGAATCTAAAAGAGTTCACTGTTCACGTCAAAGTATATTATAGTCAACGATTTTGAAAAAAGAATTTATTTAAAACATATTGTTGAACGATGGCGTTGTCAGAGAGGCTGGAGGATCTGTAGCGTATTTCCAGAAATTTTAAGATAGCCAACAAATTATTTTTATGATCTATGCAAATCGTAGCCTAAGTCTTAAATTGTAAGTAGCTGATCTGATTTTTAATTTTTGGCTTTATTTTGTTAGTTTATCATATTGTTCATGGACGAAACTTTACTATAACATCCAATATTTGAGTATGCACATACGTCCATACAGCAATAATAGTATTTGTATTCTAACTGCATATACTTCTTTTTGCTTCACATTTGAATTGCCATAGCCACCTCTGGTATACGCATCGATTAAGAAGGTACGAAATATTATCGCTACGGAGTTTTTTTTTTTTATTGTTATCACATTAATAGACTTAATTTGTTACTAAAACACTAGTATAGACAATCATGGTTAAGTACGTTACAAATACAAATTTAAAAAGAAACCATAACCCAAAATAAAATGTTGCCATCACTTGCATAACTATTATGCAAGGCCCAAGTTAAACCACCTCTTTATACGAAAATGATCATACCCCTCCCTACCCCCTCCCAAAGAAAAATTGAACATACTGATCTATGGAAACGAAACACGTGGACGATAGCAGTACAAGAGCAAAAATGATTACAGAAACGTTAATAAAATATGGTTTTACAACAAGAGGATGATAAAATAGTAAGCTGGACCGAGAGAATGCCGTACGTATGAAGCGAATAATGAACGACTAGGGTTGCAATACGTGTTTACAGTTGAAGAGAAAAGTGTACGACAGTAACGAATGGAAAAGACGCTGTAAACCAATTTTATGATTAAAAACAAAAAAAAAAGAAGAATCTGTAGAAGACCTCGCATCCTAACCTAATCTAACCGACTCGACGCGGTCGAAAGGGAAAAGGGAAAAGAGGATTTTTTTTCCCGGACGCGGATTTCCGTCGTACCGTGTCGTACGAGTTGAAATGTATTGCGCGCGTGTAAATTTTAAACGAGTTCGCTATGTCGTCGCGTAATTTGTCGTTCTTTTTTATACTGACGTAAATTAGTTCCCGGCCGTATATTGAAAATTCAAATTGAAATTTACACGCGCTCGCGAGCCAATTCGGATAAATTTACGCATTCGACTCCCCTTTATTATACGACAGGTTTTTTTTTTTTATTTCGCCTACCCGTGCCCCGATAGTGAAATCGTCTATTACCGTCCGCACTGCTGTGCCTGGACAGGACGATTGCCGCGTGTGCGATAACCCGTCTCGGTCGGTTGTAATCCCAGGCTATACGGTCCCGGACATGTTCGAGTAATAATTTAGCATTCAAATAATACGGGCGCAGAAATCGGGCATTCGAGCTCGCGTGAGTGTTATCTGAGACTTTGTTATTGCCGGGTTCGCCGCTAGCGATTATTACCGAAATCCGGAGTGCCCGTAAATTGATTAATTTTGCACTCGTGTACAACTTGTATCGTCAGCAAATAACTGTTAACTAATGTATAGGTCTATAGGCCAGTAAGTTGGCTAAATTTAAAAAGCGATTATAACTGTGATTGTCGTACATTCCGACGTTCGTTATCGAAATAATTTTACGATTAGGATTTGTTCAAATTAAATCGATAACCGAGTAAGCAAAAGAAATACCAATTTAAAAATGATTTTGATTTCCGGGACATTGCTACGCAAAAGTGCGAACCCGGTACAAATCGGTGTCCCGAGAACTCTGTCTGGGACGCCGGGACATGGGTTCCGAAACCGGTAATGTGCCGGGAAATCCGGGACGAATGGCCACCCTACCGTACCCGTCCCCGAGCCGCAGCTCGGCCGCTCTCCGGGGCGGCCGTCCCGTCGGCATTCGCTCGCGTAAACAGTAGAAATGCGCACGGGCCATACCTGCGCGCACCTCGTCAGCGTTTCACGACGGACGGGTACAGTCTCACACCGGGCCAGGCGCGTCTCGTCCGCGCGGCCGCACAGCGGATGACCGATAAACCGCCGCGTCCGGGAACGCCGTCTCGCTCGCGGTAACCGGCCACGGGAGCGGCCCGTCCGTTCCTTTATCGCGCGTGGCTGCGCTCTGTCCGGTCGCCGGCGAGTACCGAATATCGTATTTATAGCGTAGCCCGCCGACGGGACGGCGTAACGCGCAAAACGACGACACTGTCGCCGGCCACTCACGGCGCCCGCCCCTGGCGAACCGCCGGCGACGATATTACGGCGGCGGATACGAAACGTATTGCCCGGTCGTTAACTGTACGGGCGCGCGCGCGACCCCCGTCCTCCGCCGTCCGCGGCCCCGTCGACGACGACGACGATAACGTTACCCGCTTCACGCTCGGCCGCCAATAAAATTAATATACAAAACCAGAACCGCTTATAATATACTGCGGCGGTCGTTATACCGCGTCCGCAGCGTAGGAAGGGTTTTCTACCCCCCCCCCCCCCCCCCCCCCCCCCCCCCCCCCNGGCCGCACCGCTCGTCGCCGTCTCCCCTCCCACCCCCCACCCCCCGTAACGGCCCGCGCCCCGCCGCCGGTGCTGCGCGGGAAGGCCCCCGAAAACCCTTTAGCCGGGTTCAGGAAATCGTCGATTATTCAGCGGGTCCTCGCCGCCGCCACCGCCGATAAATATCATATCACGGTATAGTCGCAGTCGTTCTCCCTGCCCATCCGCCGCCGCCGCCGCCGGGCTTTCGTTTCCGGAATATATTTCCCGTCTGAAGAAAATAACATAATAACAATAACAACGATGTCTCTTTTTTTCGAGTCCCCGTAACCACCGAAATTAAGCCGTCGCCGTGAACGAAAACGCACCGCGGAAAAGCTTTCGCGGTTATGATATTTACACAAAGTGCACGCGATCGTACCGTTCCGTTTCTGGGCTTAACGAGCCGCCGCTCCTGGTTCGGCGCCGTCGAGCCGCGTTCGGTAATTTATTAGCCGGGCAAGGCCAACGAACGGCTTTAATACGTTTTTAATATTTTCCGAGGCGAACCGCTATAATTTTGTCTAAATTCGAAATGGAAAAAAAATAATAATAACGGCGGTATTATTTCATGTGGCGGTCTGTAAAAACAACGTCGGAAATAAAAAAAACCCGTCGCGTTTATAACCGGTAAAAAGAAGCCGAGGGATTTGACGCCCTCGTTACCCCGTAGCGAAACTCTAAACCCGGGCCGTTTGAAAACCGCGTCGGATAGCTGAAGTAAAGAAGTATAGGGAAACGAAAAATGCCACGTTGAGAAGTTCCACGGGCTCCCGCATTTTTCTAGGTGCGAGCAAAAAAATGAACGGCGATTATTTTTTGTTATATGTATGCAAAGTAATTCACCCCCTCCTCGATGGCATAACAGTTAGCAGGTCACTTTTTTCGAAGTAGAAAAGTCGCGTAATTAAATGCAAACAGTCAAACGGTACAGAAATATGATTATTTTGTGAGGGAACGGTTAGAAACAATTTACAATTTAGTGCCCGGCATCTTATCGTTTTTTTCCGACA
Organism: Cinara cedri; assembly: GCA_902439185.1. NCBI lineage: Eukaryota > Metazoa > Arthropoda > Insecta > Hemiptera > Aphididae > Cinara > Cinara cedri. The sequence goes on along the minus strand of CABPRJ010001484.1, from coordinate 175,560 downwards.
ACTGTGCCCAGTGGTGTGGCTAGAGGTCGGTTACGAGGGGCCATAACCTCTGGCAATGAAATTCTGCAGCATCGGAGCAGCGTGTTTTATTTGGTATTCGATTGTTCAACCGTTTTATTAGTCTAATCGAAAATTTTTTTTTTTTTTTTAAGAGAGCGAGAGAAATGTCGATCTCGCCACACTGACTCTCGTCTCTCCGTTCGCTCGGGCACTGAGCGTGCGTAGACAAAAATCAATACGATACGCGTATTTATACGTTTCGACGAGAGAAAAAAAACAAAAAAACAATGCGAAAACTTGAAACGATAAACGACGTATAAAATGTATTTATTGCGTTTCATCACGGTCTGACGTGTATCGGTATGGACGCGGTATTGACGGTAGTATAACGCGACGTCATTTGATTTTCAGACATCCGCAGCGTCGATTTGCATGGTATCATATTGCATCGGAGCGAATTTCACGCCCGGTGCATACAGTGGATTCGGACGTCCGTTTTAAGGGACGGCTTCCTGTGTCGTCACGGGCCGTTTAATCGGGTCCGCAGATCGTCCGCGCCGACTCCGGATCCGTTTGGCCGCGTATACTCAACGCGCGTATTCAAAATCGGACCTGGAAATCACGGAGCCGCGCGTCCGGTTCATATTATTCAACGTATCGGCCCTCCGACTTCCGCAGCGTGTGCCGCTGCGATACGGTCCCCGGGCTACGCACGAAATAGAACGCCAACGACGATAATTGTCTGGAAGATAAAGCACACTGCACGATACCTATACGACAATCCGGACGATAATTTCGCACGGATAATAATAATAATAATAATATGCAATCGACGAGAACCGACGGCAACAGCATAATCTGAAATCTGACGTAACACTATGTGGGTAAAAATGGCGTTGCCATCGCGGGACTGACGTATTGATGTTTTTTTTTTTTTCTCATTAACAACAATTATTCCTCTACGTTATTTTGTTTTATTTTATACACCGGTCCGAAACTAAAACCAAAACAACCGGGGACAGACAATGTTAAACGAATTAGCACTGGATAAAGACAGAAGGAATGAGAAGTTAATTTTGCAGCCGCGGGCCGCGCTGCAAGAAGCAGAAAAAGAAGAAGAAGAATAAACGAACAGGCGAAGTAATCGTTTATTGTTATAACCGTCAAAGGTGAAAATGTCAGGGGCGGAATATACATACACCCCCCCCCCATATAGTCGGACCGCTCCCGGTGGAAAATCAATCGTTTGAAACGCATACGAGACTGAATCCAAAATATCAATAATTTTATAAATCTCGATTGTCACAAAATCACTGTTACAGGGCTCAAATATAGTGCATTAGCATTTCGAAATTTAGTTTTTTTTTTTTTTTTTTTCATACGGTCACAAATCGACTGCAATTCGAATGGCATTACCGCGTATAGGGTGTGTTCCGCGTGCGACCCGAATCGACACCGCGCCGAAAAATTCAGCGAGTTCGTTCGGCGCGTTAAATAAAAGAAAATAAAGGGGGACTTTCCGCACAACGAAAATCGAAAACTAATATTTATTTTGTACCGTATACAAACACACAGGCACACAAATATACGTGTTTTATTTATTTTTTTTTTTTCAAGCGCGTGCCGCGAAGCACCGTGTAGGCGAAATATTAATAACGATGGTAACTATTATTTTACACGGATAAAACGTCAACGTCGGATCGTCGAGCCTACATTTCGTTCTTTCTCTAAAACTACAGCAAGAATATCGCCGTCACGTTGGATTTCACACGCGCTCGAAATAAATATCTGAATTTCGAAGACGCGGTTTTCATTTCAACGTATACAGGGACACGGATCGATAAAAAAAAAAATAATAAATATAGGCCTTGGATATCGATTTTCTCGATAAAAAAAATATTAAAATCTTATCCGCGCCGACGGTTACTGCAGTCGCGGGTGGGCAGCTGGAATCGTACAAGGTGTGTAGAAGAATTCTCAATTATTAAAGAAAACTACACGAAAAATAAAACGCGGCCTCCTTAATGCACAATTTTTCTGATAGTGATAGAAACAAAAAAAAAACAAACATCGTAGTAAAACCAATATTTTAATCGCTACGAAAATTAAAAAAATGTTTAAGATATTTTAAACTGTATAGAAGTTAAGAACAAACGTGAGAAACGTGAGAAAATCGATCTCGTGTAGGCATGTGTAGACTTTTTCACCGTATCATATTATGACATCAGGATTATCTTGGCTTGGAGATTTCTGTATCAAAATTACTCGTGTACACGAAATTATCACGCGGTATAAAATATTTTCATTGAGTTTCTGTCGCGTCGTATTTTTCAGTAATATACGGGATGACAAAACAACGTTTAAACGGCGCAAATGGGGCAACAGTTATGTATTTTCCGTTATTTTTTACGATTTGTTTAGCCCACAGCGAAACGCCCACTATAAAATAATATAATATAATATGGTTCGGTTTACCGTAAAAAAAATTCATCGCTTTTAACCCTAAAAACGCGGCCAATCGAGGGGGAGTGGAAAAAAAAACAACAACAACACGCAACTCAATTTCATTTATAACTCTCCCCCGTTTGGCGTACTTTTTTTTTTACCGAAAAAAATAACCCCGGCACATCCCTTTGCCGTAAATCTGCGATCATTCGGCACAATGAACGTCGTCGTATAGTTTAGGCACAAGCTTTTTTTTTTTTTTTCGTCACATGCTCCAATTGTCCTTTTGTTGATGATTTTTTTGTTGCGACAGTTTTTTTTTTTCCAGTATTACGGAAACAATGTTGCTACTTTTTACCCCAGTTTCGCCCTAAATTATGTTAGGATTTTATTATTATTATTATTATTATTATTATACTATACGTATTGTCGTTCTGCAGCAGCAGCCGAATTACTTCCATTCGAAGTGGCATGTCATCTAGTCTCCAAACTCAATTATTTTTATGTACGCTTCTATAATGTTCGACCATCAACAACGAAAATTCACGATTCGCAATATTTTATTGTAGTGCGTAAGTGCATACGGTATTTTATGTGTGTACGGTTTTCGTTAAACGCGCGCTTTGTAAAAACGCACTTATTAAACACGGCAAAAACGTCCTGTGAAAATCGCCTGCGAAATAAATAATCGAACCCAAAACATCGTGAAAATAATTTTTTTTTTTTTATCGTATAGGTTTACAAATCCAAACGATTTTGGGAACGTTTGCTAATTAATCAGTTGACCTGTGCGCAAAACACGCGTATGTAAATATGCTTGACATTGTGCGTTTAATAATACAAACGTGTTGTTGGTTTGGAAAAAAACTAACCACGCCCACGGTTGCGACCCTGCGGGTTCATCTCTACAAGGCGGCTGGAAAATAAAAATGCAACGAGAATCTATCTATAAAGTATATATAATATCTTCTAAATGAGAATTACACTTGTCCACGTGCGCTATCTAGTTGCGTCAAAACTTCTATCAAAGAAATTAAAAAAATAATTTTACTCGATTACGTTCCTACGTGTTAATTAAAATTCTGCTGTATCGTTTTTAATTATTGATTCATTATAGTTAATGAGTTATAACAGATTATTGATACGCGAGTCTTAAATTAAAAGAAATAAACAGAAAAAAAAAAAAAACAAAAGCGCAACGTTTCTTATTGTATGGAAATATACGTGTACTTTATGTTTAACAATACAATGTTACGATAAATCGTTGTCACTAATATTCAAATTGTATCTTTCCAGCCTTTGTTGTCGCGAAATCGTATTTATTATTACGGTCGTTAGCCCGTGGCCCGCCTTTTCCTCGGATACAATGAAATCAATGACATTTTCTTTAATATACAACGTTGTACGGATGTCTGTACATTACGCATTTGCACTAATTGGTTTTAATCTTTTCATTCTTCTCGTAAGCTCTACAGGCCATGGTGGCACTTGTCTTCCGAAAACATCCGTCTCCACTCATCGCGGTCTTTGGCGACATTCATTCGGTTCCGTATTTCCATGTGTCGTAGGTGCTTGTTAACTCCGTCAATCCGTCTGCTTCTCGGACGTCCTTGTCTCCCGGTTCCCTCCATTCTGACACGCGTTACATGTTTGGGTATTCTTTCGTTATCCGTTCTTTCTACACGGGCCAGCCGCCGGATCCCGCATGATTTCATGTTTTTCGCTATTTTTCGTTTCCCGAAAATTCAATGGATTTCGATACGTCTATTAAATAATTTACGAGAAAAATAAATTGTATGCGAAACGCCGATTTCAGCTCGACTCGAACGCGCCCCCTTACTTTGCCGCGCCCACGGCGACTGCTCGTTTCGCCGGCCCCGCCAGTCGCGGCACCGGGCCGGAATATACCTAACCGCGCGATCATCAGCGACGGCGGTGATATTTTACGCTCGCGGATAGGATAAACTTATTAAACGAATTGGCCCGGCCGGGAGTTTTGGCGGGCGCGGATGCGCACGGCAATAATAATAATACGTCCGTGGTGCGTAGAGGTCGTATTATATAATATGTTGAAAACGTTTAATCGACTGTCATAAATCGTTTTCGCCAATAATCCCGGGTAATAATAATAATAATAATAATATATAACGCGCACAAAGGTCCCCGGATCGATCTCGCGTATACCTGTACACATGCACGTATACGTTGGGCGTATAATATTATATTGAATTTCGATTTTCGATCGCTCCCCGTTTGTATTAATAGCGGATTCTTCTGGTCGTCGCGGTTCGCACCTGGCGGTTAGGTTAGGTATCCGGCCGAAATCGGGGGAGAGAAAATAATAATAATAATAACGCTCGACTGCAATAGGTATTATACACACACACACACACACACACACCCACGCAGAAATAGAGATAGAGAGAGAGAGAGAGAGAGAAAGAACTCGCAATACTATAAACCGGGCCGATATAATATAGAGTTTGTATTGTCCGTCCGTCAAAGGGGTTAATTTGCACGGCCGACACCCGGTAGGTGTTTGGGTAAACACACGCACGGGGTCGCAGACGTCTTCTATATTTTATTTATACGCATATTATGTACAGTTTTTCGTTGTTGTGCCAAAACAGTCGGGCCACACAATGTACGATATAATATAATATTATACTATACACGAATAATAATATATACCCGGGACACCCGCGGACACGGGTCGCGAAATACGATGACGTTCACACATTATTTCGGTCGTTCAACGTGCGCGCGAGAGCGAACACGAACGCACAATACCCTAATATAATACTCGAATTTCGCGGGAAATAATTGGCCGGCACGTTAGAAATCCCGATAGGAAAATCGCAGAACGCAAACGCTTTTATACGGGACGTAGTCGTACCGTAATGAAGTTGCCACCACCCTCCCGCTGACGGTTCGACTTCAAAACACCACCAAATAATTGCAAATCGAGTTTCGCCAATTGCCATATGTAAAAATTCGTAAAAAATATAAAAAAAAGGTTCGCGACTAGCGATATTCGATTTGCAATTATTCGGTGGTATTTCGAAGTCGAACGAACAAAGTGGGGGGAGCCAACTTTATGTTGTCCGTAAAATAGTCGTACACGTATTACCAAACGATATCGATAATATCATATATCCCACAAATTCGTAGCGATGAGTAACCGGGTGAGTAGTTCCCCTCGAAATTGGAATAATCGGTTACAAAACGATGAAATTCGTTTGGTTTCACTGGTCACACTGGTCATTGATTACAAATCGGTCACGACATTTCGCGACCATCTCGGGGATAGACGGCGACGGCCAGTGACTTTTCATCATCGTTTCCAGAATTATCAATTCCCCTCTTTAAACCCCGTCGACACGGCGTCTAGGACGTGCTATCGTTATTATCGTAGCCATTTAAGTTGTCGTTAGTGTTGTTGTACCGTTGTCTATCATACAAAATGAGTCTCTTCTTATTAGTTCTTATTGTTTGCGACAATAGTAGGAGGTAAGTCATCTATAAAGGCCGTAAGTTAAACGAATATCTTCACCGTTATCACCACCTCACCGGTTACTATGCACTGTGTAACCATGCAAAAATGGTTTATTATCCATTTATGACCGGTGACTCTCGACGAATTTGTGGATCATCTCTGCAATTTATCGAAAACCCTCGGGAGAAGTGAAAACGTTTTTCCTTCTGACCTTTAACCGACGCGTGGTGTTATCGCGTAAAATATCCAGGGCTATTTTCGATATTAAGTTTCGACGCGAGTTTGCCAAGTGTTAATATTCAACAAGTTGTACCTATATATAGTCGAATAATTTGGTCGGCATCTAAAAAAATAAAAAAAAATTCGAGCGTTTTTGTACGTATAATACACGCGTGCGTGGTGCGTTTATAGATTTATCACAATTTCAGAGCCGTACGACGACGATTTTTTTTTTTTTATAATTTTGCGCACGACACAATACGTTAGCGACGAAAATAATAATAACATCAGCCGTAAAGTGCGTAGGTACGCACAATTATTTTTAATAAATTACCAGCGACGGGCGCGAGAAACGAACAATATTCCTGTCCGGGCCACTGTCCAAATAAAGGGCCGTTCGTCGTGCAGAACCTCCGAAAAGTTATTGTGAACTGTAAAAGAATTTTAAGAATACTGTTATTACCTGCAGTATAAAAGCGATTAAAAAAAAAAAAGAACGCTCTTTTTTTGAAAAACAAATGCAGTAACCCGTCATCCGCAATATTTGTTCTTCGGTTTCATTACCTACTGTTATCGAAATATGTTCGTGTTTCGTTTCGTCTACACAAACGAATCGTGTAACAAAGTTTCAATAACGTGATGGGCACCCCGCAACAATAGACGAATTTAACGACTTATGGAAAGCAAAACTAACCTTTTTTTTTTTTTTTTTTGTTCGGTTCGTCTTGTCTGTTGATCTTACAGTGGTTCGTGACGTTTTATTATTATGTGACATCACACCAGCAGCTGTTGAGAGACGAGAAAAAAATATAATCATTACGAATGCGTATGGGTACTCGTTAAACGATGTTCTGAAAACGAAAATGTAAAACTCTAGACGGTAATTTGTTCGTTGTTACAAAATATTTATAATAATTGAGACAGCACTCATACAGTTATACTCGACCTCGGCGTATTTAAAGTTTACCGACAAGTAAGTACATATTATTATGAGTATACCTGTCGTATAGCAAGTCAAGTCGTCGCGGAACTCTTATACTCGCGGATACTCAAGAAGCACAAAAAAAAAAAAAAAACGAGCCCTATGTATGTAAGTACGGACACTTTAAACGTTCGTCACATTGTTTCGAATTCGCTAACGACATTTTAAAACCCACTACTCAATAGGATAGTATACACTCGAGTAGAATAACTATATATCTGGGATTCGTGGTGATTAATAATTTTTACAGGAAAAAAACACGAAAAATATTATTTTCATTCCACAATACTTCTTTTCGCCGTCACATTTTGGCCGACAGTTGTAATGGCCAGGGGACAAGAAAAACTCAGTCTACGTGTAATATGTTATACCTACGTATATTTTTTTACGGTAAGTATCTATGTATAGTACAAAGGCGGTTCTTGAAGAGCTGCGAGGAGAGGAGCGAAATATTCTACACGCTGTACATATACATTTCACTTTACCCCACCCCCACCACCCTTCCGTTTTTAGGGACATGCGAATAGATTTGATGTGGTACTATAATGTTATCACGAACTATAAAACGTATGTATACCGTTTTATATGGTTTATACCTTTACCGTAAAAAATACTGATAAATAATAATAATAAAAATATAAAAAAAAAATAGCTAATCACTCGTCTTTTGGCGTTTGTTTTTTTTTTTTTTTTTTTTTTAGCGAGTTTATAAGCATTTCGACGGAAACGCCATCCGTCGCACGCTTGTGACGAATAAGTAATACACTATTTATTTGAGTGACTATACGCGGCGGCGTGGGTGTATACATACACATAACCGCGGGCCGCTGGAACCGTCAGTGACACGGTGTAGGCGGAAATTCGCAAAAGCGTTTTTATACCGTAGAAATACGCGTTTCCGTGAACGATATGCGTTTACGAAAACGAAGAAAAAAAAAAAAAAGGACAAAAATGCGCGCGCCGAAACACACAATAGTCACGGTCGTTATCAACGCGGTTTTATGTTATGCATGGTTATATCGAAATATTCGTAACCTGTGCGCGCACAATGGGCATTCCGGGTGGCACGCACATTACAATAACACGACGACGGTAATAATATTTTGACTCGACGGGACGAACATCCGCGGGCATATCGCGGTCGACACGATACATTTGTATTTTTATTTCCTTCCAAAAAGTGGTGCGGCGCGCGAATTATCGCCGGCATTATATCGTACAATGATATCGGTGTTATTGTACTCGGACGGGAAGCGACGAGGTGCGTGTGCACCGGTGTCGACGAGCGTGCTACAGATTTTGCGCGGAGGGCCGACCGTGAATGCGAACCGCACTCGAATTCACACCCGTGCAAATATTCAAAAATATTATAAAAACAGGCGGCTAACACTAAACCTAAACCCTGAACCCTGAACCTAATCGAACCTAATCGATTTTAGAAAACGGCCACAAGCCGTCGAATCACCCCCGCCCGACCGCGTCGGATAGGTCGTCGTGGCGATCCATTTGTCTTTCGCTCGATTCATTTTTCCCGATCGGTTCGTCCCGGTTGATTTTTTCCAATTTTACTTTTTCAAGTCCGACGGTTCTCATAATTGATGAGTTTTTTTCCCGAATTGAATAGTTTCCGAAAAATAAGGAAATTACACCTTTTCGGGCGTTAATTAAATGTAATCCGTTCGGGCTAACGGTCCGGATCGAATGTGCTAGACCGCCGTGGTTTTCACGGTATATTTTCTTCTTCCACCGCCATACCTGTCTTCGCTGACCGTGCTTCACGTTTTCGCTAACCGTTGTGACTGGTTGGGGGTGTGGAATGCGTTGTCCATTCAGTTAACACGTTTATATGTTCCAAGGCTGGGACTGTTTTAAAATGACTCGCCTCAACAAGACGCTTCGGAACTGGTTAACTAAATGTTCGGAATAATCATTGACGCGCGCGCGGGGAGTGCAGGACGTGCGATCGCACCTCCGGCAAGTTCAGTCACAGTTTTAGATTCCGAACGTGACGGGGGAGCGATCCGAATTATATGGACATTACTGAACCTACGCTCGGAATCGTCTTTCGTCAAGCAACGGTTCATCGTTGCATACAGATATAAACGGAATAACCTTATGCATCCCGCCTTCCCAATTTGCTCTCCTTCAACAGTGGCCGCTCCCACCACCGGTGTCGGCTCTTTTTCGAGTTTAAGTTAGGTAACGGTTCGTGTTACGGTACTTCTTATAGTTCTCGCGTACTACGGGTAGGCACATTTAGTTTACATACATATTGTATTGTGCGTTTTCGTTATTTCGGAGACAACGTATTAAAATCGTTGTTTCAAAAATAATAACGAAATCGCAATTTAGTAAACGTTTATTATTATAATCGTATCGTGTCGGAACGTTTTTTTCGTACGCGGAAACACGACAAAATATCTTCGTTTTTTTTTCCGCCACTCAGAAACAAAAGACGTGTGGGCGTCCAGACCGGTGATCGCGGAACGAATCTAATAACTTTACTCGTATTGCTCGATTAAAAAAAAAAAAAATCCAACTCCTGCGGGAGCAAACACCGCGTCGACGTGAGAGATTACCGACTTGCGTTTAGAGTTTTCCGTACCCACTCCGCGTCCGAAACGCCCGCGGGCGGCGAAATCCGAACGTGAACGCGCGGACCGGGCGGCGATCCGCGCGGCAGTTTAAACGCGGGTGTCACCGGTCGGCCGCGCGCGGGACGTACGCGACGAGGCGCCCCTCGCCGACGGCCCCCCCCTCCCCCGGGAGGGATTCTCCCCGGCGGCGGCGGCGGCGGCGGTGACGGAGCCGTTTCGCGCGCGGGCGGCCGAGTCATAAATCGTAATATAGAAACGGCGGAAACCGCCACCGGCGTTATTATTGTTGCGGCGGCGGCGCACAAACGATAACGATGACGGCCGTTCACCGGGGGCCCAGGAGAAACTATAAAAATCCATTGTGTACCGCAGGTATAATAACGGCGGTAACGTTGTGGATAACGGCCGGGGTTTCGGCGTCCGCGTACCCGCCGTCGCGCGTCGCCGTCGCCGCCGTCGTTGTCGTCGTCGTCGGCGGCGGCGTAGTCCGGTCGTCGCGCCGTCGACGACGCGGGACGCGGGAGCGGGGCCTTTTGTCCGTTTCGTAAAAACAATAATGTCCGCGGACCGCGGTCCGTCCGTCCGCGCGCGCGTGAATGGCGTCGCGCCGCCCGCGTTTATTATCATTTGCGCCCCGCGCGTATTTATCGTGCGGCCGTATAAATTACCGTCCGGACGGACGGCGGGCGGCCGTATCGCCGGGCGGGCAACGAGAACGCACCGGTGTGGCGCGAGCGTCCGTACGCACGAAAAAAAAGCCCACAATGACAGACAATAACAATACACAGTTGTGCGCGGGCGCCTTTCATCGGGTTTTTTTTTTTTTTTTTTTTCCCCTCCCCGACCATTCGGCGGCAATTAACCGCGTTGCACGGGGCCGCCGCGTACCCGTACACCCGTATTTTCCGTAGCGTGTTCCGTCGGTACGTGCGTGCGCGCCACAGCATCAATCAAAGAAACCCCCCCGCCCCCTCTACCGGGCAGTCGTCCACCGCCGCGATGACGCCGCCTCCTCCGCGCGCGGGGCCGTCATCGTTTGTTCCGTTGAAAAAAAAATCTACGCGCGGTTTTAAATAAATATAAAAATTAAAAAAGAATCGCCGCCGCGTATGCCCACGATTAAATGGTGTTTCTCTTGTTTGTTTGTTTTTTTTTTTTTTTTTTTTTATTTTTTTTTTCGTTTTTTTTTTTTTTTTTGTATTCTCCGCGTCCGCTAATGCCGATTTAAACGGTTCCTTCCGTTCCGCTTTCGGGTTGTTTACCTTTATTATCCGGCCGGAGAGACACTGCCGTCGCATTCGGACTCGGGATCCGTGTGAAAACGCTAATGATGCGGCCGTAACGACCGCCGCCGCCGCGCCGCGGGCAGACGGAAATTAATAACGTTGACAAAAACGGCCCCGGCGACCACCTCCCGTCGTCGTCGGCACCGCGTCCCGGAAAAACCGCCAACACTGTGTACCGTATTCGCTAATTACGTTATTCGGTTGGTGGACAACCGCCGGCGTATAATCGCGTCCGCCCGTTTTCGCGCACGTACCCGGCGCCGGCGAGACCGGCTCGAAAAACAACAGCCCCGGCCGCTGCTGTCCAACCGACACGGTTACACCCGCCCGACAATAATAATTCCCCTTTTCCATCGAACCCGGAGTACAAACGGATATCGGTTTTACGTTATTCGCGTCCCCTTCAAAGCCAAACCGCACCAACCCATACGAATCCCGTATCGGACTCCGCAGTTTGTATACGCGGGTCCCGTCTGGGTATCAATAAAATGTACACCGGAATGACCTGGAATGCGAACGCGTTAATGGAGTGCGATTTACATTCAACAACATATACGCTATCTCGTAACACAGAATAAAATACAATTTTATTTTATCAAAAATCATTGATTGCTCATTGATAATAGTGATATAGTACTGTGTACTGATAACAATATGTGCTATTCCTTTTCCACGGGCAATTATTGTAGACAAAACCCTTCGCCGTGCGCGTGCTACTGCACGGTGCATCCATAGGTCCGAGAGTATACGCGATACAAGGTAAGAGGTCGAAAGTCACTCAGTTCAGTGTCTTGATCGGCCTGCGGTCTATCGTCGTTTCTGCGTTACGCCCGTACACAAACCACAGAGTAATATCGAGAAGCCGTTGCGCATCCTATCCCGTGATGTGGTAGTGAAGCCAAACGTTCGGTCGTCGAGAGTCCATTCGCTCGCTACTTGTCCGCTTGATCGCATAGTTATCGACAAATCGACGCTGTCTGTTCGTTATCAATATTAGGTACAAAAATAATATCGATCGTAAAGTTGAATACTTAGTCAACATTAGTATTCTCGTCTGTGGTCAACGTAACGTTCAACTGCTCGCCAGGACGTGCAAGTATACTTAAATCAATACAAATGAGTAACCATGTATACTAAACTCCGTAAATAAACCAATAATTTATAAACGATATGTGGACGAAGTATTTAACTTTACAATTGATCTCGTTTGTCTTCATAGGTATTTGCGATATTATGAAACGGTATTTTACTCAGTTTCCGTAGTATAGTTCGTACCTTTTAAAGATTTAATCGTTAGAAAATTAATTTTTTTTTTTTTTAACTTGGCGTCGTTTTTTTTTTTTTTATAACGAAGCGGTATCAGCTAATTTCTTGTTTAGTACCGGTAGAAGCGGGTACAATAATCGTTCTCTTCTAAAAAGTGGCCTGCCCGCCGAGAGTCCGGTTGCGCTTCGCTATAGAATTGAACGGCGTCTCCGCGGTCACCCACGCGATACGAACCCGCCGGCTCAAGGCGCGCGTCAATCCGTTTCGCGCGCGTCGTGTATATTGCACTGTCGTTATTATAATACACTAGCGCGGGGGTCACGGCCGTTATTAGTTTCGGTATGCGCGGACGGGGGGGGGAGGGAACGATAGAAAACAATAACGGCGCCGAAGAGGAGGAACGGCGAAAACGCGCGTTGCGTTTCATATTTCGCCGAGGGGGGAGGGGGCGCGGGGGTTGAGGGATAAATCGACGCGTGGCAGGCCGGCGGCGGCGGCGGCGCGTCGACGACACGCCCGAGAGTAGTTCGTTAACGCGCGCGGCAAGCCGTTTTTGACCCGGGCGGTCGACACGGGGCGGCGCGACGCTATTGCGGCGCGGCGCGCACGACAACACCGTAACGAAACCGCGTCAACGTTACGCGCACATTGTCGTCGTACACGTCCGCGGAGCGCCGCCGGAGTCTCGCGCGGGCGCGATAATTGCGCGTGCCCGCGAAATATGCCGCCCAGCGAGAAGTCGAGTTTAACGCGCGCGATTTGTTTTCATTACGCGCCGCGCATAACTCCTCGCCGCCGCGCGGGGATCAACGGCGGCGGCGGTCCGACGCGCCGTTTTAATGGGCCGCCGCCGTCGCCGCCACCCCGCCGTTTTGTTTTCATATTAAAATATTCGCGCCCGAACGTGATCGTCAATACGTTCGTGTTGTACAGGGTGTTTCCGAATGACGGCGGGCCGCGACGAACAGCGTCGCTGCTGTGGGCGGGCCGCGGTCGCGCCTGCACGTCGTGGGAAAACCTCGTGTCCGGCGCTCGGTATACAGTCCAATAACGTTTTGGACAAATACAAATTGCAATTCAATCGTGGCCTTACACAAGTCGACTCCAAAGCGGGGGCAGATTTACGGGGGTGGGGGTATTATTTCAATAAATTGTCGTTCAAAAATTAGGCATCTATTAATCTATTAAGCGATTCCTTTTAAATAAATATGATTTTCCAGATAAATGTTGAAAATTCGCTACTGCTTCACAGGTGAACTTTTTAGTTTGTTTTTTTTTTTTGCATTTTTCAATGTTTTTTTTTTTTTAAATATTTTTTCGTTTAATCGCATATTTGCACTTAATACGAGTTTAATATCACAATAGTATTTGTACTTGATACGACCGTCGATTAAACACGTTCGGCGTACTCGGTACAGTAAAACACCCGTGTTACGGTCACCGAAGAAACCGGAATTAACGGCCGATATTAATTTAGAGGTGACCGTCCTTAAGAAGTTTCCTATAGAGGCGTAACGCTCGACGGGACCTGTACAAATTACCGTTGCGCTGAGGTGTCCGTTAACGGGGGTTTTGCCGCGTTGCAACGCCGTCGCCGCCGACGTTCCCGTATCGCCCTGTATATACGGTACACGTCGCGTTATTGTGCGCGCACTCCCCGCCGCGCGCTTATTAGCTTTGTTTCAATAATATATTATCGTAACGATTCCGGGAGGACGGCGGCGTGTCGACGGCGCGCCCGCCAAAGTCGTTTAAATCCGCGAATCCCCGACGCGATCCCGTCGGATAAACGGCCCCCCGCCCCCCGCCCGTTTTTATCCGTCGTTCGCAGTCGGTTCTCCTCCGGGCTTATTGGATCCCGGAACGATATAATAATAAAGCCGTTACGTCATTATTGTTATTATTATTCGCGAATCGCAATAACCACGCCGCGTGACACCGGGCGCGCGGACGCCCGGAATTGAATTTATCCGCGTTAACGCCGTTAAACTCGTATCGATACCGTGCGGCCGTTGTATGGCCCGCGCGCATTGGTCGGCTCGCGGGTAACAACGTAAACGGCGGCATTGTTGTAACGCGACAGCATTGTACGCCGTGTCGATATTTACGTGTACGGGGTGGCAACGCGCGGATACCCGAGGCCGGGCGTTGGCGTTGGACCGTTGGGCCAACGTTTTGAGTCGATTCAACCCGGCCTTTGTTCGTTTGTTGTTTTTAAGTGGACCGGAAGCGGACGGGTTTCCGTCTTTGTCTTGCGCCCGCGAGACGTAGGGATCCGGCCGCGTTTCGTTTCCGACGTACCGATCGATTCACCGGTGAAGCTACGCGAATTCTCAAAACAGATTTTTCGAAAACGCAACCGGTTAAAAACCGTGCACGGAGAACGGTCGCCGGTTTATAAACTTACCTCTCGCCCGTTATCTAGCGAATTTCCACGGGAGCTTATGAGGTATGCAAACGGAACAAAATCACACTGTGTGGTAAAACCTGCGATACGTTACTCGCTACGCTCAGAATCTAAAAAAAACGGCTGCGATTCGAAATCGATTCTATCTGCGTACCATATTACTGCAATAACATTACACGCACTAGGTGAATTTATCGTCGGACATAAGAATAGCCGTCGAAGAGGAGAACATTTGCATGATAATACCACGAGGACTCGACCGTACAACCGTCAATATTTTATTATTATGCCCGTCTTCCGTTTTCCGAAAACGCGTCGATATCGTTTGCACAATAATAATATAGAGGATCGCGTTCCGGTCCAGTCTATATCGCTCAATAATTTGCCGGTTTTTTAAAGCGACTATTTCGTGAGCGCCGCACGAAATATGCCCGAGCTTTCGAAATTGAAATGCATAAAAAAAAAAAAAAAAAAAGAAGGGAAATAAAACTTTAGTCCGTACGACGACGGCGGCGGCGACGGGCAACAGGAAACCGACCGAGGAGTCGGGGCATCGCGTTTCCGGGCGTCCGATGTTCGGACTTTTTTTTTCGTTCTCTCTTTTTCTTTTTTTCTTTTTTTTTTTTTTGTACCATTGCGAATACGACTTTGGCCGGGGCAATAAACCCCATCGCGTATATACGACCAGCGTATAATAATAATATGTACTCCGCTGCCGACAGTCGAGTTGATTCGCTTCCGGTGTGCGTTCTCTTGTCCATTGTCCGCCGACCGGTCCCGTTGTTGTCGAATTAACGTTGTAGTATTATATAAGGTTTTTTTTTTTCTTTTTCCTATCGAATAATTCGCCTTTTTTCCCTCTTGCACACTTCCCATCGCGAACATACGATCTCGAACAAAAAGCTTCCGTATAACACACCGACCAGAAAAAAAAAACCGATCGATACTTGCATGTGTATATATATATAGTAGAGTGCAGTATCTATATCGTACACGTACTCTGATTGGGAAAAGTCCGACGTTTAACATGCGCAATCGGGCAAAACTATAAGTTTCGTTTTGGGACGAAATGAAAATAGAAAAATGGTAAATTAATTTTTACAATCACGGCTCTTTGTAGAAGACCAGCTGGTTAGTAGCCAATAGGGTAAAGCGATACGAATGCGTTTTCAATTCAATTGTTCCTTAAAGATACCTTGATAACAAAATATTAGTATTAAATGCGATTTTAGATTAAGGCCCCGGCGTTTAAGATTAAGACCTATGTTATACAAACAAAAACGGAAAACTTTCAAGTTTTAAAATAATTCATGATATTTACAAAAGCTCATTAAAAATTTTACACAAGTTCTAGCGGATTGTATACGAATGGCAAAATATGATCTTGCCTACTGGACTATTTGTCATTTTTACACATAACTACAATGTAAAAATGTCAAATAGTCCTGTTACACCCTGTATACTCGGTTTTACTGCTGCTTATGCTTAGTCCCTGTTCTTCAAGTTATACTCTCTATTCATCAAGCCTATTGTGAAATTTGTCCAAATTTGACGGTAACCTCTCTCGCCTATTTCCCCTATGATATGGGACAATCAGCCGAAATTTTGTTTAAAATTCCTCATACTGTTTGACAAAATTTCACGCCAGCTCATTTTTCGTCTCTTATGACAATTAGAGGTACCGTGGGAGCATTCTAACCCACCCCCCCTCCACAAGAAATAATCATAATCAATTTCATGGTGTAATAAAAATATATAGTTATAGTCCGCAATAAATGCCTCTAACTATCGTTTTCTTTTTCGTCCAATATTGTTCACGAACATCATAAAATATTCGGGGCGTGAGGAAGGCGCAGCCTATTTATTCAGGGCCAGCATTAGGGATGCGCGATCAGGGTGCCTGCTAAAAGGGGGTGCTACAATGATATTATAATTTAAAAAATCAATATACCGTACCAGAACAAAGATCTGTAAGGGGGAACTAACGATTTCTATTACTACCTAATATTTTATTGAGTGACAGTATTAAATATAAAACAGTGGCGGTTATAGCGTACGAACAAGATGGGCAGCTACCCAAACTAAAAATTTTTGAAATTCACGTGTTAAAAAGTTTAATATCATATCGTTTGGAATAATTATTTCTTTTATATTCCAAGTGGAGCGAAGAATGTATTGGTTTTTTATTTTTTTTTTCTGTGAACAACTTTTCTACCAACAATTTTGCTCCGATTTACAATAGATAGCACTTTTTCTGAAAATAAATTTTCCTGGGATGATATTTTAAGAGAGTTATTTTTTGATTCTCCCAGGAGTTTTCATAATAAATGGGAAAATCGGAAAAAAATTAGGAAAAACGGGAAAATGTACGAAATTTGTTATTTTGAAATTGTTAATGTTACGGCCTTTGAAAACACGTACAACCGAACTCCGCTCAATATCGTTTTTCGTTATCAATAATTAATGGCCGCATACAGATATACATTAAATTTCCCCTCTACCTTCCCAAATTCTCACCTAAAACAGCGGCTCACCCACCGTGGGAAGCATGCCGATTTAGCGCATAGAATATACTCGAAGATTTTACGTCGTCCTGCAATATAATATTATGATAACGCGCCGTTGTTGTTTCTGTTGGTAAGTATACCAATTACCTGAATACACGCAACTATCAACACAACACGTATTAGTGTGTTTTTACGTTTTATAACATCATACGTTTAACTATACTTTATATGAAGAATAAAGAAAATCGACTTCTATACTGTTTAGTAAGTATTATTATTTTTATAAGTGTGAACTGTTAAAGGAAACATTTGGCCATTAAGGATTTAGGTTGACTCTATAGCTCACTTATCAATCTATTCGTGTCCGTTGGGTGCTGTTCATGATAAGTTCTTATAGGGAGGAAATATTTTGTATATTATTCATACATATTCCACCTTCCCCTCTCATTTAAAGGAACATGAGAATTAATACATAAACATTGTCAAAGATAGGGGAGACGATTCATTTATCACCCAGGCACGGGTGTCAATTACTTTACCACGGGCCCTGCATTTCGGATCATATCTTTTAAGGTCGTATGTTTTTTAGCATCGTCCACGAAAAACGTCGTACTTATATTTGTCCAAAGAAATTAGATTATTGTTATATCTGTGTCAAACAACGATAAATAAATGAAATAAATAAATTCAAATAAAATAAATAATAAAATACAAAAACAAGTCGATTGTAATATTTAGTCTAATTGGTTATTATACATTGTCCTTCCAGTATTTGGCTACTTAGATTTCATCCTTGGTCGCTGTTTTAAAGGCTGTAATAGTGCATATTGTTGGGCAGTTTGGACATGTCAGTAGATGACGCATGATTTGTTGGTCTCTGCACTCTCATATTGTGTCTTCCTGCATACCCCACATTCTTAGATTGTCCTTTGATCTTCCGACTCCCACTTTTAGCCTGTTGAATATTATCCGTCTTGGCCAGTCGAGACCATGTCCCACTGGCAAGTGTTTCGCCGGTTGGATATAGTCATTTTTAATAGGACCCACGGCAAGCAGTGACGTAATTGAGTATGTTTTAAGGGAGGGATTATGAAAATAAATGTCCATGGCAATCTCATGGGAGGTTAGCCCCACACAACCCCTCTCCTTACTAACATTTAATGACTCATCACCATAACTCGTTAGTTTTCTATTATATAGCGAGTCTGCGTTTTTAAAATAACAACGTCTTCATCGCGTTCGAACGCGTAAATGTAAATTTAAAGTAAAATTTACCATTTATTTTAACATAAACTATTAAGAATATTACTTACCTAGTATAATGATAAACTATGAATATTTAGGTATCTACCAATACAATAATACAATTAAACATTTATAATTTTTTAATTTCATAAAAGTTTTGAAAATTTGTATTTGAACCTACAATTTCTCTAAAATAACAATATAGGTACTATATAAATACGGCTTATGGGGGGGGGGGGAATCCATTGCCCATATTCCTTCCACCGTCATTAGGAAGGGTTTGTGGAGTTTGTGAGTTTTTCAGGCATCCGGTTGTATTAGCCGACAGGATTAGACGATTAGATGATGATGGAAAAAGTGAATTACGGCTTTTTCCGTTGTGACAGGCAATTTATTAGCATGTCTATACATTCTCGGCGGTCTCGATTATCGAGGCGACCGCGCAACACTTTATGCAGAATCAAGGAGGTTCGACAACAACAATACTCTCACGGTAATGAAGTTTACGCAAGCGCGTGATGAATGGCTGCTGCTGCTGCTGCTGCAAAGGTTCTTCGCCATTGAAGAGGCGATATCGAAACTTATTATATACAATATAATATCATAATAGGTACTGTATAATATAAAATATATAATAATAATAATATCGTGCGTATACGTACTTTTTTTTTTTTTTTTTTTCACTCCCTTTTATCGATGTACTCTATTTTTTTCCGCTTTTTTTTTTTTTGCTTTTATTATTATTTTCACGTACCGCCCGCCGGAACAGGCTAATGTAGAATCGGTGTCTCGATGATGGTTATAATACGCGGACGATAATATTAATATTATAACAATATAACGCCGGGCCGCGAGAGAAGACCGCTCGCCGCGGCGGCGCACGCAAATAACCGGAACCGGAAGTGAGAAGGCAACCGTCGGCTCTACGCCCGCGCCGCCGCCGCCGCCGCCGTCCCTATATATATATATACGTACATATTATACACAGTGTATTATTATAATACCTGACCGAAAAGTATATTGTTGTTGTTGTTGTTGTTGTTGTTGTTGCTGTTGTTGTTGTCGCTGTTATCATATATATATGTATATGCGCGCGCGATGGTGATGATAACGATGACGGTGATGACGACGACGACGACGACGGGGCCCGTGATCGGCGCGCGAGCTTCGCCGACGAGTGAAAGAGCGGTGCGTACGTATCATCATTACTGTTATTATTATCTATCGACTAATGGATAACCCCTTCGCCGCCCACGCGACACCTCTCTGCGCGATAATATTATTATAATAATACGCGGTGTGTTCGATGACTGCGGCGTCGGTCGGTCACGTGCCTACTATAGAAAAAAAAAAAAAAACCCTACCCGCGTCCATTATACCGATGAGAAATTGAAGGGTAAAAAAAAAAAAACAAAAAATAGTACGATTGACTTGTTATACGAGCACGCGATTCAATTACAAAAGAGACTACTTTTCTGTACAACTTTCGCGTATCGTTACCACAATACGTATATTATCAGTTATATATTATTATCTACAGTTTTCCATAAGACTATCCGTCGAATGTTTCGTTTATAAAATAATATTATGTTTGTTCGCGATCGAATAGTTTTTTTTTCTTTATCCGTACATAGTTTTCAATTTATCGAATAGTTCGTGTACGATTGACTATCGAATTGTAATTCGATACCATTCGCTTGTGATGCCCAACACTAATTTCTGTAGGTACAATATTATTGCCGCCCTCTCCTCACCCACTCTCATTTAATGAGAAATGAAGACCCAGCCCCCCCGTATTTGTACAGGTTCTGAGGTCTCCCTCACAGTTAAACATGTTTTGACCGAATGCGGAACCTACGATAGGGAAATAGAACGATTCCAGATCTCCGATCACTTTGCTGAAGCACTCAACCCCGGACCCATCAACGCTTCCAAGCTAAAACACTTCCTTTCGGAAACCAACATATGAAATAAATTATAAATTGTTTATTATATTTTATAACACCTATATTTAAATCTTTTGTCTAGTACCGTGTCTACCATTTTAGTATTTCTCAATATCTCTGTCATTTAATTATACTTACGTGTAATGTCACGTCCAACGGCCGTAGATGCCGCGAACAGTTATGTTCAATAAAAAAAAAAAAAAAAATTGTATTGCCACACTGTTGCCACAGTAATCGGTCGAGCGATATACCGGCGGGTACAAAGTGGTTTTACTGTTCGGTTCCTTTAAAGTTTTACAAAATGTATTTTTTTATTTTTTTTTTTTTTTTTTAATTCCAATTTATAATATACTCATTTTAAAATCAATGATAATTTCGGTAGGTAAACTTTAAAAAGTAAATTATTGACCCTACTAGAATAGCATGTGGACTGAAAGGTGCAAATAAACAAATTGACTGATAGTATACAGGCCCGTATTAAGGGGTGGAAGGCAGGGAGGCTACGTCCCCGGAACTCACGAAAATCAAGAGCCCACAAATACCATATTATGAGATGAACCAAATATTTGAGAATTTTTTTTTTTTTTTTTTTTGCTTATTGTTCTATGTGCCCCCACAACCCTTAATCCGGGCCTGATAGTAAACAGAGAATACATTATATTATTAGAAAATAATAGAAAACAGCTTGAGATCATGTATACCTAATACGTATAAACAGTGAGAAAGACAGAGAAAGATGTTGACAACAAAGGTGAACAACAATAGACAACAAAATAGCATACAGTTTAGGACGTTTAGGTGACGGTTTGCGGTAATGTATTTTTAAAAGGAGAACAAAATGAGGTGAACATCAATATTATAAGCATCGCGAATGTAAACTATGAAATGTTTTACATTATTTAGTTTACTACAGTTGATTTGTTTAGATTCCGTTGTAGCAACTAGCTTATTATTTTGATGGATATTAAAACGTTAATATAAATTGTCCGTGTAAATATTTCGAAATATCATCCTCGACAATAATACTCCCCATTAATATGTATAATTTATTATTTTATTTGACCCATATTATTATTATTATGGTGGATGTTTTAAAAATATGACGGTTTAAACAATTTCGTTTCGTCGAGTATAATACAGCGACGTCGTACGGAAATAAGCGTTTTTATTTTTTTCAATTGATACCATTCAATAAACATGTATTAATTATTGAACACGTACCTTCTCGTTTGCATTAATATAAAACTGATATTGCAAAAACTGCAGTTTAAACGCAAACAATTTATTTAGAACGATAATCCACGTAAAATGCAATTTCAGCTGCGTCGCAAAAAAAAAAAAATAATAATAATAATAATAATAAATGAAAAACATAATCGCCGAAATTGTTGAGCCGATTTTTTTCACTTAGACGAAAAAAAATTTGCGTTGTCTGCAGTTTTTAAGCAGAAACGTTTCCCAAAATAAAATGAAA
This sequence comes from Cinara cedri, assembly GCA_902439185.1. Lineage (NCBI taxonomy): Eukaryota > Metazoa > Arthropoda > Insecta > Hemiptera > Aphididae > Cinara > Cinara cedri. Next base: position 153,690 of record CABPRJ010001484.1, on the reverse strand, counting down.
ATTAATCGTTCGGTTTAATGAAGAGGTTTTTCTTATTAAAATTAAAAAAAAGAAAAAAAAAAAAACACTCAACAATAGCTTTCTGTAAATCTCTAATGGAAATTTACTTCCTCGTCGTTTCGGCTGCCGTTCGTTTATATTAACAACAATTTATGTACCTCCGTGCATAAGGTACCCAATTAAAAATGCCGGGGAACACTTAAAATATTATTCGAGACGCGTTATTGTGCTGTACACATTCATCATTTTTTCTTCGGTGTGGAATATTAAAATCGAAATGAAAAAAAAAAATAATAATAAAGTTTTAATTTCCCTCGGGTTGAAAACACCGTACGAACGGAACACCTATTAGTATATCCGTTTTGTTTGTTTGTCCGTCACGATTTCTGTTTCTACACTGTCCGCAATCGTCAATGGAAAATCGTTATTTTCAACTCCCGGAGATCGCGCAGTAGTAAATTACATTTGAACGCATTGTACTACCGAATCGGTATTTATTAATTAATTACATTCATTATTCAACCATAATTTATGGTCTCGCGAAACTATAACTGTACTGCACGCGGCCATAGTGAGCGACGCAATCGATCGCTCGTTTTTCGAATGCATTTACCGTCTCGCGTCCGTGAAGTCACGTTTATTAAAACGAATAATTATTCCACACGGTGCTAATATTTTTCGCGTATTTAAAAAGAATAATTTGCATCAAGTCCGATCCAGTGGCGTAAACACTGGGTGGCCGCGGGCCCGCAACTGATGAGGGCTTTGACCAGAGCCCAAGGCATTATTGGACACGGGTGAGGGTCTTTTCGAATAACCTTTTTTTTTTCGTTTTTTGCTTATCGGATCGGCCTTTAGGGCCTCTAGACAATATTTTGCACACGGGCATTAGAAGTGCTAGTTACGCCGCTGGCCCGATCCCGGAATTTCGCTGGTGGAAAACAAAGGAGATGATATGGGGTTGCACCGAAGAAGGATTAATTTCGCGCAGAACTATACGCGGTCCTAGAAACACCAAAACCAGTGTCAAAACAGTCGGTTTAATATTATAATGAATTCGCAAGTCCGGCTCCGGAATTTGCGGGTGAAAAAAAAAAAAACGTTACGTTTATTGTGGCTGTTGGCAGCTTTTCTAATCATGCTCCGATCGTCTTATTTTTCACTTTCCGTATTATAATATAAGAACACTATTTGGATTCATTTTTTTTTTTCTCAATATTATGTATTATATTAATTTATTAAGGCCCGTTTCTCGTTACAGACATATGGGGCGAAAATGTATTGCAAACAACGAGCGGACCCCGTGGTTTTTTTTCGACAAATATGAGAATTGTTTGTATTATTATTTCTATAGAACGTATTATTATTATTGTACGATTTTGATTTATTCGAAACGGCAGTTTCATGAATGTATATAATACCTAATAGTAAGCGAATATCAGCTGTACACATGCGCACAATATAAAATTTTCTACATTATATACGATTCTTCCTTTTTGATACGAACAAAATAACTTTGGCGACGGTTACGCGATGATAATAATATTAATTTCTAAAATCCGAGTTTTCGTTTTTAAAACAGTATATTATTATATTGATTAAAATTGCGTATCGATGGTGGGTTAAAGCGGACCTGCTATACCTGTGTACGAAATAACGGTTTTACGCTAGAGCGGATTCGGTATGTTTTTATTTTATTTTTTCAAATATGTACGCGTGACAGAGGAGTTAAACAATTAAACAATTAAAACGGCTTGTAAGAAAATCGAATAAATAAAAGACATTTAAAAGTTGAAATTTTGGCATTTTTTCATGCCGAGAGTGCATTTAACGTTGTCGATCGGTTGATGAATTGTCGAACTTTCGCAGGATGTCAATTTAAAAATTGAATACAATTAAACCTACACTGTAATACAACACGTCTGGTACATCCGACAAAATCATGGTCCTAAGGGGCGAAATGTGATAAAAGAATACATCGGCGTTCGATCAATTTTATAGTTGATTAAAACGTTATGAACAATTATCACATAATACGATTACTGCGCTATTTATTGGCTTAAATGTATACGATATATTATATACCACGGTTTTTTTTTTCCGCAAACAATATATTACGATTCCTGTTCTTATGGGGGATACATACGATACTCGTTTTCACCGAAAATTTGCTTATAATACTTTTGCTCTAAGCCGAATCGACGTATCAATGAAACTAAATGCGGCGATTTGGAATACCCACTGCTTCTATTTACACGTGTACCGTGTATAGTAAGGGTGTAAGTGCGCCACTACACGTCCCCCGAGATTTCTATTTGTGTTTGCGCCGAGCCATTTGCGCGCCCCTTGCACACAAAATGTCACGCGGTTATGTTGACATTATACTGCAGTGGCGTTGGGTAATCGCACGCAATTATAAACGATGCCTCCGAATAAGAGAGAGGTAAAAAAAAGGTGTTCCGTCACGTATTATTTTTATATTTACACAATGTTTCGATATTTTCTTTCTTTTCGTATACGTCTCATTGAAAACCGGCGATAAATCAAACGCGTAACAAAATATAGTTAAAACGCCATCTGCAGTCGTATACCTATGTAATTAATCGTATGTCGCTGGAAAAAAATAAAAACCATAATGCATTTAACCGCAGTAAATAACGCTATTTATTCGTACCGCGGCCGTCGTGCAACATGCCGGAGCCTCCGATGGTTTTTAAACGGAGACCCACTCCCCACCGTTTCGGAAAATCTGCAAATCATTTTTACATATATTATTATCGTTGAACTTTATCTGATGAACGGGGGGGGAAAATGCGTTTTACCTAAACCTCACTGTACTACAAACAGTCGGACTCCCGTTAATATTTCGGCGTTTCACTCGAAATATTAACAATGCAGCAGGGCCAGTTGATCAATTTATTTTAACTAGTTTAAGTTAATGTATGCTCTAAAAAAAGAAGTAATATAAATAACTCGACTAAATTAAAGTGAATTAAAAAGTATAAATGAATTTGAGTAATTAAGTCACATTGAAAAAATGTTTAGGAAAATGATAAATCAAGTTAAAATGTAATCACTATTTTATTTTATTTTTTTTTAATTACCGTATTTTGTAATAATCTAATAGTTAGCTTCTCTATACAAGACTCGTGTATGTATTTCTGCATCGGACACACATGATAAAAGTCTGTTATTATGATGAGATAATGAAAAAGAATACGTCACTTTAATTAATTTTTCACCGCCAAGTACAACTATTATGGTGAACCTTGTGTTCAATTTACAAGCGTTTTAGTTGTGCGTAGAAAACAAATTAAAACGCGAAACAACTCAAAAATGGCCATAAACAGTGAAAAAATTTACAGAAAGTCTTGAAAATTTTGTCGCGTGTAAAATGAGTTAATATGGGTATTCGATGATTTAGGATTGTTTTTTTTTTTTTTTTTTTTAAGAAATTACAACAAAATCGATAATAACAGAATATTGCGTCAATAACTGTCAATGTTCTTCTCGCGTTATCTCCGCCGGGTCGTCGCGATGGATTATTCGAAAAAACTACGCGAAAAATCAAAGAAACGTCCTGCTAAGTGCACCGACTGCACGTGATTCGCCGGCGCGCTCGTAAAATCGACGATCCAGCCCGAGTCGGGGAAAACGGACGGAAAAACGCACCGTGGCAACATACTCGCCCGGCATCCATTCCACAACGGTACAACGCGGTTCGCGAAAATAACATTGTATCGTCGTGGGACGTGATTTGTTTTTTTTTTTTTTCGTTTCTGGGAAAATATCAAACAGCGCGCTTTTTAACCGCGGACCGCCCACCCCGCTCAAACCCGCGAACGCCGAACGCGTACGTTCGCGTACGCATTGTACGCGCCGCGCAGCGCGGGCAACTTTTCACGGTACAATACAAATACGCATTGTTAATACGTAGCGTGCACATGCGCAGTGCGGCGACGGCCATCAATCTCAATCCGCGAACAAGAGAGACGGGGAAATTAACAATATATATTTATACGTGCGTCGTAAAATATTTAATGGCGGACCCGGTGTTTTAAGCGTCGTAGTCGCCGTCGTCCTCGTATAATGTACGGCGCGCGTAACAATACGCACAACATTCGTCCGTATAATAATGTAATAATAATAATAATAATAATAACAACAATAATAATAATAATATAGAACAATATTGGCACAGTGTGAGCCGCGCGCGGAAAACGGGTGCGCGCCAGCGTAATAAAGTCGGTTCGGTGTGTACGCGGTGTCGACACGCCGCGCGATTACGGTGCGGAAGGGCGCGCGTCCCTAGGCAGGGTGGGTGGCGGCCGGTGGGAATCCCGTCGTCGTCGCTCCGCCGCCGCCGGTCGGCCCGGGCCTAATAAAACGCGTAATGATCCTGTCGCCGCGGCCGCTCCTCTCTCGAAAAATCGTACCTACACGCTCCTCGTCCGCCACCGCGGTGGGGCTGACGGGGCTCCGGGATCACTGTCGCAACCGCTGTCGCCGTCGGCCTTGTCAATTAAAAAACCATAAACGAATAATATAAAAACCGTTCGGCCGCAAAAACTAATATTGCCAATGGAACGATAATCACACTGGGCGACGCGCATTGTCGCACTTACTCGACTAAAGTACGAACCGTAAGTGTACTGCGCAATATTATTGTGTACTCGTGTTTTTTTTCAAAATAATCTCGAGAAAGAGGCTCGGTAAATACGGATAACATAATATTTCGCTTGCATTTTAGATTCCGAGCGTACCGAATGAGCTATCGGTTTTACAATGCTGTTTTCTTTCTTTTTTTTTCTTTTTTTTTCATAGTCTGTGGACACGTTTTTTCCTAGTGTAACTTGTTCCGATTTTCACGTGTAGCAGCAACTTTTTTGAAAGGTCGAGTTGTCGAAATTGTACTTTAGAGAGGTCGTTTTTTTTTTTTTTTTTTTTGATTTTTGACGCCCATTTTTTTAATAAAAGCTCTTAAGTGGGGGAAAAAAGTAGTAAAACGTACAAGTTCACGGTTTCGTTCATTTATAAAAACACGGACGACGTTTTCTACCAGAAAAAATGATTTAATCGAAAATTCGCAAGATACCTTTTTTGTTGTATTTTTAATTTACTTTCTTGCGGTATCGTCGCCATAACTTTTGAGTGTTTAAGGAATTTTAATTTTTGGGAGTTTTTTGCTGTAATTCGGTTATAAATACACGTAACGATACTTACATTGGACTTACCTAGACGTGGTAAAATCATCAAAATCATCGGACGACTTTCTTTTTTTCAATAAGCGTTTTGAAATAAAATGTATACGAAAATCGCAAAAAAAAATTACGGCACTTCAAATTATGTAGGTATTACCGAACTGAACTCGGAATCGTCTTTCGTCAAGCAATTTATCGTTGGTATCGTTGCTTACATATATAAATGGAATAACCTTATGTATCCTATCTTCCCAACTTCTCACCTACAACAGTGACCGCCCCCATCCCTAGTATCAGCTCTTTCTTATTGACGAATAATTATAATAGGTTGATACAGCTGTTGCAATAGATGTGTTGTAATTTGGAAGTCTGATTGATCAGTCAATTATTATATGAGAATCGAATATGAGGAGTTTTTTAAATTTGTATGGGACTACTATATAGGACTGTACTGGAACTATATCTATTCGAGCTAAACAAAAATTGTAAAAAATTATGCATATTCCACGGAGTTGCATAAATAAAACATATTTAAAAAATCAAGATCGCATTGAATACATCATTTCTTCCTCCACTTGAAAATCAATATTTTCTTTCTCTAATCTTTTCAGTGAATAGACACTCCTAAGGCACATCCGTAAGTCAAAGCTTTTTTTTTTATTCCGTATCCCTTTCCCACAGAACGAAACATCGATACAAATCAATATTTAAAAAAACAATGACTTGACCTGTCAGTGTACAATAATTCTAAAGTACTCGGCAATTAATAGGTCCATGAGTTATTATCGAAAACGCACCATGTTACCTACATGTACAAGAATACATTATACAGTGATGTCACAACTCAAAAAATGTAATTTCTGAGTTAACCTTAAAAAAATATAAATGATTACAATTTAAATGTTTTCAAGTTATATTATGTAGAATACACAAGGTTATAAGGTGATTTACCGACCTATGCATTATCGAAATATCGGTATACTAAAACAAGTGATTTATATTTAACATTTTAACATATAAGTATCAACCAAAAAAATTTAACATTTTTGTGTTATGTCACTCGTAATTTTATATTCTTGTCAACGTGGACGAATGTTATAACGATGACGGGTAAGTACAATATATCTATATAATATCACAATTAATTTTCGTTTTGCAAAAGTAAAATTACGAAATCTTACAATAAAATTATCGTTATCGTTAGAAATCCAAGTTATTGTAAAAATAAACGACTGAGTATAAAAAAAAAAACATTAACTAAAAATCAGTCAACAAAACTGTAACCTCCGTAGTACCTCTGTTTGACGATCGGTCCGTATATATATTATAATACAGGTTAAAGATATCCTTTCCGAAAAAACCATTCTGTTCGATGTGCACTCACTGGTAACCTATGGATCATATTGTGAATCTAGGGTATTTATTCCAATCGAGTTTTGAAATTTCCAACATAGTGTTTAAGCCGTGAGTGAATGTTAATAAAAATCCCACTCGCGGGAAAGAGTTAAGAGGAGATATTCGTTTATAAAATACCATGTCACAATAGCGCAATATTACAATAGTATAAACTGGCTAAAAGTTGAACCAGTACACCAATGTGATAGTACGGTGTGTCGGTGTATACAAACTGACCTAAAATCTTAAACTCGTTGGTTTTTGAACGTAAGTCTGTATTTTCTGTATTTGCTTAGAAAAAATGTTTAAGTAAATAATGTTTAATATTATGTATTTACAATAATAATATTGTTATCACGAGTAAAAAAAAAAAAAAAAAACAGAAATAGGTGTCTTATTATAGGACTCGCCGCAAGAATCTTATTGTACTCGCATAATTTTACAGAACAATAATTTGTTCCGTCTGTAGTTTATTTTAGTTCGTGTGTACTTACATTTATTACTACGATCTGTAAAACAGTATAAATTGGTTACAATATACGTCGTAAACGCGTTATAAAAAAAAAATATAGAAAAAAATATATAAAAAAAAAACACAATATATTTTAACGACCGTATCGGATACCAGACGGAATGTTCGAATAGATTACGAAAACACCTATATATTAAGATATTAGACAATGGTGGGTATAAACTAGTAAAAAATAAATACATTTTATTTCACTATTTTAAGTTGACTAATTTTTTTTTTTTTTTTTATATCGGTAGTCGATTCATTTAACCAGACTAAGTTTTTTCGTTGTATAAACATAACATTGTATGTTTAATTTTCATAAACATAATGCGCTATAGTTAAATTATAACGATTTGAAGACTTAACGATTTCTTTTTTAAAATCCGAAAATCTATTTTTAATTAGCTTTTCTTAGTAATGTGATTTTTGTGTTGCTATTTACCGTGATAGTAAATTTTTGATTTAGTTTGTCCTTACCTACTGAGATTATATCGGTTCTTCACAGTGCAAAACTATAAAGAACTCAAGATACCTCCGATGGAATTTCTGTATAAATAATTTGCCGTACATGTGGCAAATATATTATAATATATATTTTGTAATGCGAATATTAAATGCATTGCATTAGTGCAATTTATTATGACGCATTACGATATCCGATAATTTTCAAAACAAGAAACACATTTCAATTTTTTGTCTCGTGAAATAACGCACACAACTATACAAGCATAACTATGTGGGGAAACTAGTTTTTATTTAAATGAAAACGCATAAATATAATATAATAGCCATTACTTATTATTTAATGTTTCAGATTTTGAGCGCGGACAGAGGAATGTATTGGTTTTACAATGATGTTAATATTTTTTATTTTTATGAACACTTCTGCTAGAAAGATTACTCCGATTAAGTATATATTCTAAAAAGAAAATATGTTCTCTGGGTTGTGGTACTTTAAAGAGATTATTTTTTGAAAATCTCATAAATATTTGAGATAATGGAGGAAAACCTGGTTCTTGAGGTTAAAAAAAAATTGAAAGATAAAAACTAAGGTTGTCATTGGTAATCGTTTTTATTTATTTGTGTTATAATTAAGTTTTTATTATTTTAAAATCTTTTTTAAAGAATCATTGTTGTTGTGGAAACGTACATTTTTGTAATCAATTCTATCATAATATGACAAACATATTGTTGACAAAGCTACACTATCAACTCAACTCCGCTCAGAATCGTTTTTTCGTTAACAGTGGTTTATCGTTGCTTACAGATATATCGGGATCGCAATTGGAGGACAAAATGTTTCAACGATAAGATTTGCAGATGATATCGCGATGACAGCAGAGAGCGAAAGTGACATACAGCGTACAGTGGATGAAATGACTGAAATGCTCAGAATACCAGGAATGAAAATAAATAGCAAAAAAACGGAGATTTTAGTATATGCTAAAGACCCAAAAAATAAAAGCCGAAGTATACATAGATAGTAAATAATTATAGCATGTATGGTGTATCTGGAGAACAAAATAACATAAGACGCTAAGAGCACCAGAGAAATCAAACAGTGTATAGCATTGGTAAAAATTTTCTTCAGCAAGAAACACAAACCATTCACGTCGAAAAAGTTACAGCTCAATGTCGAAAAGAGGCACATTAAAACGTATGTATGGAATGTTTCAGTTAATGGAAGTGAGACGTGGATCATAAACAATGCTGAAAAGAAAAACTGGAAACTTCTGAAAAATTGTGTGCTGGAAGCGTATTGAAGGGATAAGTTGGACGGAGAGAAAAACAATTAAAGAAGTACTGAGAACTGTAAAGGAAGTACGGACGTTCATAGATGCGACGTTTTAATCGTCGTGCTTTAACGGCGATGGAAAATGATTGTACATGCCCCGAAACACCCTGAAGAACTGCATAATCATAGAGGGAAAGAAAACAGCAGGACGCCCTCGAAACTTTTATATAGGACAAATAAAAAATGACGCAAGGGTAAAAATGTTTAGGGAAATCAAGGAAAAAGCGAGCAATCGATCAGAATAGAGAATGGGAGTTGTGGACCGACCATAGGGTTGATAGAAAAAAAAACAAAAACAGATATACATTAAATTCCCGTCTGTTTTTACCCAAGTTCGTAAGTTGACACGATTTTACTTTTTTACCGTTTTAACTATATTGGTTCGTTTGTTTTACGTACTTTCGACAGAACCCTTTTTTGTTTATGTTTCGGCCGAGAAAATTGTCTCCCTTGGCTTTGACCCGCCATCGAGTTATTATGTATGTCAACATTGACTGTGGGATATACTTTACACGGGACGTAAGTACGATTGTAGATTTAGCCCTTATATGTTATTTGACCGTATTATATTGACCGCGCGTATCGCACTCCCTCGCGCTCGACCTTTAAAAAATAAAAGACAAAAAAAAAAAAAAAACAAATCAGCCGGTTTCGATTAACACCGCAACAACCCGCACTGCACCTTTAACAGCTGCCCTGCAATCCCGCGGCAATGACTCATCGCCCGGCACGACGAATTAAAAACAGCTATACCACTTACGGAGCGTGTTGTTTCGCAGGTGGCTTTTAACAAATGATTACGGCGTTACGTGTTGCCTACGTTTAATCGCGTCGTTAGATTTTACGTTGATTAAACCGTTCGCGTTCGCCGTGCGTTATTATTGTACGGCCGTCGCATCACCTATAATAATGAAATAAAAGGCGTTCGTATTAATAACAACAATGGCGCGATACTTATGGTCGAAAACGGATTTCAACGTGATTAATGCGCATTATAGTGCGCATATCGTGTTAATACGGTCGGACCACATTGATTAATAACCGTATACAGTGATTATAATACGCGCGCGCGCGCGTACAAATAGACAAATGTTAAGTTTGATTTTCCACCGATCCCTATTGTACGACAACAATGATAACGTTACAATTACTCCGGTCTTGTATCCATTCGGTCCCGGCCAAAAACAAAGCCTCGAGTCGATTTTTAATTTTTTCTTATTGTAATTACGCCCCCCCCCCCTCTCCTTCATTTATTTTTTTTTTTTGGTCTAAATATTTCGGGACGCGTTAACAAAAACAGACGAAGAGGTGCGATTAAAAATTTGCCGACTCCATTTATCAAACTTATTGACGTCAATAAAAGTCGTCGTCGATCAATATTAGTCCTTTGATAATGTTGCCGATATTAACGTACGGGTAACGGTAATCAGTAATTACTAATCGAAATAATAAAATAACAAAAAAGAGACTGAGAAATTATCGTGTCATTACTTTTTCAATGTAAACAATTACATTTTATAATCTTGAATATCTACCGTCTAATTCGAGTAAATTTAAAATTGAAATGATACCCTTGATTGATATTATTATAATGGCTTTAGTGTTTAGCATGAGTAAAAATTCCGAAAGTTTAATTTGAAGGGTACATTTAGTTGTTAACGCGAACATAATTTGAACAAATTTCATGATCACACAATAATTAATACTTTAAACCCGAGGTATCTGAACCGTTTTCAAATTTATAATACAAAAGTGAGTTTAAATATATTTTTAAGTCGATAAAAAACCATAATATTTTTTTAAGTATTCGTCAAAATTGCCTATACGGAACCCCTTAAATATTATCGGCGTGTGGCCTTCTATTTTATAAGTAATCTCATTGAAAGTCGTAAAACACGATTTAGAAACAAGAAATAATATATACAAATTAATTGATCGTCATTTGGTTAACTGCACGCGATAACACGGTTGTAATCAATTAACGAACAACAATATCGCATTTTAAATGGCAACTCTCGAAATTTTAAAAAAAATTCGATTATTATCGGTATTAATGAAACGAACGTTTTCGAAAAATGTCTTATTCTATATTATGTTATTTTCGCTATTGAATTCGAGACAACACTATTAGTCACGAAAATAACTGTTCAGCCATTACGTTAGCCGTAACAATAGTTGTAATTTTAGATTCTAAGTTTAGCGAAGCATGTATTGGTTTTACAAAGATGTTTTTGTTTTTACACTTTTTATTTTTTATGCGCACACTTTCTCTACCAGAAAGCTTACTCTGATAATCAAGCATAAACCTTTTTTTCAAAAAGGGAATATTCTCTGGGTGGTACTTAAAAGAGGTCATTTTTTTGAATTTCTCATTAATATTCGAGATAATGAAGAAAACCTGGTTCATCAAAAACAAGGTTGTCATTGGCAACCGTTTTTATTTATTTATTGTCATTTTTAAGTTTTTTATTATTTTATGAATGTTTTTAAACAATCATTGTTGTCATAGGAACGCACATTGTTGTAATCGTTTTACAATAACATGACATATATATACATATATTTGACGAAACAATGTTATCAACTGAACTCCGCTCAGAATGGTTTTTCCGTTATCGGAGTTATACCGTTGTTTACAGTTATAAATTAAATTCCCGTCTGTATCCCACCTCCTCAACTTCCCATCTGCAACAGTGGCCGCAGCCACGCGCGACGTACGTCCGTCCTTTGTATTTAATATCCCCCACCCAATACACCCAATACATTATTGACGCAAAATACTCTAATCAGACGTTACCGAAGAGTAAACCGTTTAAACAACGTATCGCGAACGTCCGGTAAAACTGCGGAAACCGATTCGATATAATCGCGGTATAACCGACGGATACGTCGACGTTTCGGATTATTAATAACTCGTCGTCGGTCGTTATTTTTATCAACGAAACACGTTTTCCCCGCGCCTCTCTCGTTCGCTCGCTGTGCGTAATCGCTGGCGCGCGGGAAAAACGTCCCTCGTATTCAAAACGACGGCGTCGGCTGACGAACGTCACGGCACGGCGCGGTAAATCAAGACTGTAATTACGCCGGCGATGTGCATACCTGTACGTGTACACGTGCACGATAATAAAATAACGCGACAGGTACGTCGTTAGATCGTTAGCGTCGTCTCCCCTTCAAAGCTGCGGAGAGGCGCGATCGCGGGCGAACATTTGTACACGGTCAGCGGGGCCGGGGGTGGGGCGGTAAATCCCGATTCCGGAACCTTGTGATGTCGGTTGGTTTTTTTTGTTTTGTTTTTTTTTTTTTTCATTTCCTTTATTCCTTTCTTCTCGTATACGCCGTATACACTCGTCTTCCGGTAGCACTGTAACCGTCTTCGCGCCGCGGTATATACCTACTACTACTACTACTCTATACTTGTGTACATATATATATATATATTAATATATAGAAAACGTCCGCGAAAGAGACGCGCGGAGAGGGATAGAGGTAGACGGAACAACGCCGGTTAATAACGAAGGTCTTACGCACGAAACGAGGGTTTAATAATTCCACTGCGATCAACGTCGTCGTGACCTCCTAAATTGAATCTCGCCGGGAACGCAATATACGCGATGACGTTTTTCCATCCCCCGCCGCCCATAGTGCGGCCCACGCTCGTACATAATAACATTATAAATAATACGGCCGAGTCCCGCTCGCCGCGGCGCCCCCCCCGGTCTCGGTGTCGTACACCATTGCGCGTACGCGTCGGTACTGCAAAGACGGTCGCGCGTCCCGCGCGCGCGGAGAGCGGACGGAGCGAACGATCCGCGACACAAGGGTCTCGTGACGTCGCCGCCGCCGCCGTCTTCGTCTCGTCCGGGCCACTCCCCGCCGAACTTGCGCGGGTCGAAGACGCGCGCGTTTCGCGGCGGCGGGAGCACGCGGGCGTGTATTTGATCGCGCGCGCCGGAGAAGACGCGCGTAGGAGACCGCGCGGACGTCGGCGCGCGGAAGAAGGCGGCGAGCGGGAGAGAACGCGACGAGATGTGCTCCGCCGGGTACCTACGCGCGCGGCCGTATGCTTGCGTATACGTTTTCCGCTATTATATGCGACTGCCGCGTGTACGTAATTTATCTCCGGGTACCCGATTGGCGGACACTGTGACGCCGGAAACGCCCCGTACCCGAACGAAAGCTCTAATGATGGCGGCAATAAGGCTTTCGCTCTCTACCCCCACCCCCTTCCCCCCCGCCTGCTCCACTCCGCTGCCCCTTCCCTCCCGTCAATTCCGCCGCCCGACTTCTCCACCCCCCTCTCCCTCCCTTACCGTCCGCCTCGTCGTCGCCGCGGCCTTTTCGCCGCTCGCGCAAGCCGTACACGCGCTATACACGTATATTATACGCGCACGGGTTTCACGAGAAAAGCTCGATAAAAGCTCCTTGTCCGATTCCCCGCGGATTACCGCACGACAACGGTGTGTACACGTATAATATACGCGCGCGCGTGTGTCGGCATGTACCGGCTCCGGCTGCGCTTCGCAACGGAAAAACTGCATGCGCGCACAAGGGTACTAAATAGATTTTTCCTGTCCCGGCCGTTCGCCGCACGGGCTGCGTAATAAACGATCGCGTCCTCCGCACGATACGTTTGACCGTAATAGTATACAATGAAAAGAGATTGCGCGTGCGTGGGTACTCCGGTCAAATTCCCATTCGTGAGATTCCCGCGAACGACAAAAATAAAAACGGAAAACTGCAAAAAGGCTGTGTCCTAGAATAACGGGGACGGGTGCACGGCCACAGTTTGTTATATAGGTAATTTAATATATATATATATCTATCAGTAAGTAACGGTTAACCATTTACTGGCGAAAAAAACGATTCTAAGCGGTGCTCGGTCGACAGTGTTGTTGCTTTGTCAACGGCATAAATATCATATCACGGTAAAACAATGGCATACACGCATGAAATATTCTCTTTGCTTGTTTCATATTGTACGTATAATATTTTTCCTACGGTTTTCGCCGGTTTCCGCCGATGGTGGATTCATTTGTGGGGGGGGGCGACGTGGTTATAATTAAACTAAAGCCACATGTGCATCTTCACAAATCATGAACTCGTAACTATAACTTCGAGCACAATTTATAAATCGATATTGAGACTTTATGATGTGGTTTTCCGGTATCATTTGATTACCTTATTGTCAATACCAATTATCGAATTAAAATAACACAACGATCAATCGTTCAAAACAAATTAATTATGACCGCAGTAAGTTGTAGTAAACAAAGGTTATAGTTATTGACTATAGATACTAACAGATAAAATCATCTATAATATCAATCTGTAATCTTTAAATTTTTATGAAATACCTATTACGTTTACTTTGTAGATATTGAAATATTTAATTTTGTAAACTTGCCCTCGGCAGCATTAGAAAAATACAGTCAAATTTGTAGATATACAAAGACAAATGTGGGGAATGAGATGTTAAAAATGTTTCATCTAAAAACGTCTAGGTGTTAAGTACTATTGAACTAGGTACGTGGCCCGTGTCGGTAAAAATCAAAACCAATAGAAGCGGTTATGCAAAACTATAGTTACCGAAATAACGTTTCACACAAACGAAAATCTAACTAAAATCCCTAGGAAGATTAGGCGTGCGTTCTCCTCGTAAAACGTATCCTGATCACGATAATCGTGCGCACGTCCGTACCACTGTTATATTAATCTGAGTTTGGTGAAATTGCAAAAAAAAAAAAAAAAAAAAAAAACTATGGAAAATCAAATTTTCGGTACACCGTGTTTTCGATTGATTTTTTGATTTTACATTCAGACGAAAGTGCTTTCAGAACATTTTCGATTATTAACTATAAAAATCTATAATATTCTGATCTGGAAAAAATACCGCGGGGGTTAAGACAAGAGAACGTTTAAAAATCCATATTATTGGATTTACCCCTCCCCCTAAATTTATCGTTATCCGGTTTATTCGCTGCAGTATTCAATGGATTCGGTTGGACGATATAGTAACCAATATTATTATAATACGCATTACGTATGTAGCACGAAACGCGCGATTGTGTACAATGCTGAAAACACACGCTGAACGGACTCTTAAACATGTTTCCAGAGTAACATAGTGGACTTTTTTTTTCTACGGTACCCAACTCTTCTTCGAGTATAATGATACGTATTTTAATTATTCAGTATGCGACGTAAATATAGCGCGTATATAATGTTATAAAGAAAAAACGAATTACACGACGCGTAAATCCTGAAACTAAATCACTGGAATTACCAACAGCCATATTATAAAAAAAAAAAACTCACAATATGGTTTTTTTAAACAATAAGCTGTTGGCACGAACTTTAGTAGTTTTTTACGCGCGTTACATCCGGCTTAACATATATATATATTTTTTTCAAACAACCGCAGAAAAAATTATACTAGAAAATATAAACAACATAATAAAAAAAAATCTCGGTTTCGCTTCGTTTCATTTCGCTTTATTAAAATTCTGTACATCACAATTCTATTCGCATCGAAGTAGGTACATGGACATTTGTTTTAAACTTCGGAATGTTAATAATTTTTTCTATATTCTCACACGTTTGTTTGAATTTTCTTATTATTCTTCTACAATTTAATAAATTGTAGAAGTATATTAAGTTATTTTAATAAATTTTTTTTTTTTTTTTTTTTTATTGAACAAAAAGAAACATCGGCTACGAGTCCATTAGTTATAATAGTACATTAATTTAAATTAATTAAATATATTACATTTTGTATAAAAATTCTTAAATTAGGTTGTACAGTTTGGTACCCTTTAAAATGTTGACTATGTTGGTATTAACTGCACGAAATGTGAGTACATATATTGTTTTAGATTCTGAGTTAAGCGACGAAGCTTATGGTTTTACAATGATGTTTATTACTATTTTTGTTATCTGTGAACCACTTTTCTACCAACAATTTTTCTCTGATTTACAATGATATCACTTTTTCTGAAAGGAAATCAGACTTGGGAGGTACTTTAACAAGGTAATTTTTTTGATTTTCCCATGGGTTTTCCATTCGTGAACATAATCTAAGAGTTCAGCCAGCTAAATGTGAATTTTTAAGAAAAGAGGTAACGTACCTAGGACACGTTATAACAGAAAATGGAGTCCGTCCTGACGAGAGGAAAATAGAAAGCGTAGTAAACTTTCCATTACCAAAAAATCAGAGAGAGTTAAAAGGGTTTTTAGGTTTAACAGGATTCTATAGGAAATTTATTCAAAATTACAGTTTATACCGTACGCGATGTATACATATAATACTTCCGTGCATACGAGCACAAACTATACGCCGTTTGAATTAATTTTTGGGTACGCGCCAAAAATCCCGAGTTCTTTCTCGAAACCAATTNCAAAAAATCAGAGAGAGTTAAAAGGGTTTTTAGGTTTAACAGGATTTTATAGGAAATTTATTCAAAATTACAGTCAGATAGCAAAACCATTGACTTCCTTATTAAAAAAGGATGTACTATTTTTATGGGTCGACGTGTGTCAAAAAGCATTTGATACATTGAAAAAAGGACTGACAAACGAACCTATACTACAATATCCAAATTTTGAGGAAATTTTTATTTTAACTTGCGATGCGTCAGGCCAAGCCGTTGGTTCGGTACTGTCACAAATAAGTGTTGGGAGGGATCTTCCTATTGCTTATGCGTCACGTGTATTAAATGCCGCAGAACAACGGTATAGTACTACAGAAAGAGAGTGTTTAGCAATAGTATGGAGCGTAAAACATTTTCGACCTTATTTATGGGGTAAGAAATTTCAAATAATAACCGATCATAAACCACTTACTTGGTTACTTAATGTCAAAGACCCGGGGTCGCGGTTAATTCGTTGGAGATTAAAATTAGAAGAATATGAATACGAAATAGTATATAAAAAAGGAACGGAAAACCAAAATGCCGATGCCTTAAGTAGAATAATGGTAGCAATTAGTAATTCAGGAATAACTTATGAAGATTTTAGTCAAGAATTAGTTACAAAAAAAATCGCGAACAAAAATGTAGAAAAGGTACAAGGAACACTATTGAAATCAAGCGAAGATTATTATGTGAGTTTACCAGTGACAAGAGATCTTTCAATTATAGGGAAACTAGCAATGGACTTGTTATACTTAGCAAAAGGTTTTGATATTCACAAAGAAAAAGAAAAAAATACATGAAATAGGTCAGGTTATAAAAATAAGTAGTAAACCAGACAGAGAAATATTTTTATTTATAATTTCAGAAAAATATCCAATAGTACCGACTTACGAACAATTATTTGAAATATTATAAAAAGTGAAAACATTTTGTATTGAACACGATATAGAAAAATCAGCGATTCCTCGGATAGATTACGAGACATGTAATTTGAATTTCGAAATAGTAACGTCGATGATAAAAATGATTTTTCAAGGCGTATTTATAAAAATACGCATTTTTTTTAGATAATACAGATTATAACCAAACATTTTCAGAGGAGGAGAAATTACAGATTATTAGAGAATTTCATGAGAAAAAATTGGGTGGACATCTAGGAGTTATCCGCACAGTAAAACGGGTAAAATTAAATTTTAACTGGGGAGGTTTAAAGAAGGACGTAAAAATATATATAAAGTGTTGCGAAAAATGTCAGAATAATAAAGAAATCAATAAAAATATAAAACAACCTTTAATAATTACGTCGACGGCAATTAGGCCATTTGAAAAAGTATTTATGGACATAGTGGGACCATTACTGAAAACTGAAAATGGGAAAGAATATCTTTTGACGGTTCAAGATGACTTATTAAAATTTAGTTTAGCGGTGCCTTTACAAGCGACCGACGCAAATACGGTAGCTAAAAATTTCGTAGAACATATTGTATGTACCTATGGGATACCAGACGCCATATTAACAGACCAAGGGCAGAATTTTATGAGCAAAGTGTTCACGAATACGAACAAATATTTGCAGTAAAATCAAATATTGAAATGTATAACAATACATTTTTTAATATAAATAAAGAAAAAATATTACTAAATGAAAATTTTAAGAAAATAAAGAATCAATTAAAAAATACGAATAGCTTAATAGTAGATATAGAACTAGAGCAATTTATAGAACAACAAGTAATACTGTTCAACTTAATGTTAAGTCAAGTATTATTTGAAGTAGATTTACTGGGGGAAATTGTGACAGCAGCACAAGGGGGTGTCATTCATTCAAGTGTACTGACTCCGAAAGACATTTTAGAGCAGTTAAATAAAATTGAAGAAGACTTACCAAAACATAGAGCACTACCAGTTCCATTAGACATAATAGGGGCTCGTAGGCTTTTGAGCATAGCAGATGTAGTGTGCATGTTTAAAAATAAAACCTTGATATTTTTAATTAGAACACCATTAGTTGATGATTTCGAATTTACTTTGTATAATTTAATTCCGTTACCAGTAAAAGTTAACAGCAATCCATTACATATGTATGTTAATCCAAAGATGGATTACTTAGCTGTGAGTAAAGATTATGAGAGCTATATTTCATATAGAGCACGGGAATTAGATAAATGCAAGCAAACGTCCGATTATAAATTATGTAGAGGGGAGCAAATAATATATAATAGACATGAAAAAGCAATATGTGCGATAAAATTAATATTAGGAACAACAGAAATGCCAAAAATGTGTCATGTGAGGTACACTACGTTAATAGAAAATATATTTCACAAATTAAAATCTAAGAATACGTGGGTGTACTCAGTTACGCAAGAACATATTGTATTAGATTGTGAAAAGGAGAAAACGAGTGCTAAGTTCGCACTTGTGACAAGTTCGCACGTTGACAGGGACAGGTTCGATATCGATAAGGGATGATTGTAGAGCATTTACATCAGACTCAGTACTCATACCAATTAAGCAATTGTCAACCGGTAGAACGGTAGACATAATACCACGGGCAAAGATATCAAACACAATAATACCTATGAAAGATCGTACTAAGTTGGAAGATCTTAAATTAGGAAATTTATCACAAAATGAATATGAAAATTTGACGGATGTAACACGGTCGTTAGACGAGGTAAATGATTTAATGGATATAGAAATCAGATATAAAGAAGGAGAAATTGTAAAAACGTTATATTATTATTCATATTATATAATTTCGGTAGTGGCAATAATTTGTTTATGTTCATTGTATAAATATTGTAAAAATAACAATATGCGTGCAATCGATAGACGAGAATTAGTACCGTTAAGCACTGGAATTTAAGTAACTGATAAATATCGTATGAAAAATTGTAAGGGCGAAAGACCGTTCTTATTGAAAGCATGATCCTTCGTCTGGTAGGGGAGGTGTTAAGACCGCCCGGGGGCTAGATGTAATAAAACGTAGTTATTAGTATTCTATTTGTATCCAGAAGATCTCAGTTACATTTTATACATTACCGGTTGTGTCATAAATAATTAATTAATAGTGGAGTTTGTAATAACGAAAAGTAGCACAGATACATACTTAGAATAGCAATTGTCTTAATTAAAGGCTCGTTTTCGGTATGTAGAGAGCACGCGAGGGACACTAGTGAACCAGTCGTAACCAAATGCGAGACAAGTACTTATGTATATGTCACGTCTGCGCTGCGAATAATAAACTCTGAGTCTAGAACAATTGTGTTTATTTTCTTAAGTTGAAATCCGAATCCTTAAAACTCGTTCTGAGTCTACTCGGCTCATGACACTGTAATGGTAGGCAATATTCATGTCAGGGGCCGCCTAACGATATTGTCCTCCGGCCATTTACCCGTTGACTTCCTCTCATCGCCGGAACGCCGCCGCCACAATCGGAGTTTCTTTTTTTATAACACGCCGAATAGTTGTGTATTATAAATGGAAATCTGATGAAAATGAAATGAAATACACGTTATCTGTGTATTGATATTTGCGTAGTTATGAATGTTCCGCCGTATCTCGTGTCAGTAATTATATTACCGTTTCGTATTATCAGCGTCGAGCCTATCGTATTGGTTTTGTTCTCGAGCGCTGCAGTCAGAGTACTTCGAGTGCTCGGGGACTTGTACGTACGACACGACCACGCGAAACGAGCCAGTACCGTTGCGTAACACCGAATTATATTATCGCTTATCGTTTCGCATTCGCATTCTCGAAAACGATTTCAATAACGCCACAGATAAGATACGGCTACGCGCCGTATCTACGACTGGGGGGCGCGTCCGGATGCGGTTTTTGCGTTCGGCAATAACGTTTGACGGTGATTTTCCGCGTTTCGCGTTTGTTCAATCGTCAATTCAATATGAAATCGATCGCTGGAGTGTTGCGTTTCCGGTATAGTACAGGCCGGCCCGAACGCTTGTGCGGCACCCGTACGGATCGTACGACGGCGGACCGCTGCGTTCCGGGTCGACCCACGCGGGGACTCCGTTACGCGTCTTTTTCTTTTTTTTTCTCTCTCTCTCTTCTAATCGTGTAATAACGACGACCGCACTTCGGCGGGGAGTTCGGAACCGCATAAATCCGTGCGCGCTACGGCCCGCGGTATGAGTATTTTATCGGGTTTATACCTAACCCGCGGTAAACAAGTAGGTAGCCGAGGCGTAAAACGATAACGCGTCCGGTAATAATATTATTGTTACGGCCGCCGAGGACGGACGGCGTGCACGAACGTTATACGGCCGTATTATTTTACACCGTCGCACCGTCGGACTGTCTAAATCCCGTCGGTATTCCCGTACGTTTTTTTTTTTTTATAAGTACACTAAGTTTGATATATTTGTCCGGTGTGCGCACGCCGCAGTCGACGGCGTTGTTAATAGCCGCGAGTTTAGCGAACGAATACGCTTTTGTCCGGCGTTTTTTTATTGAGAAAAAAAAAATAAAACAAATAAAAAATAAGGGGGATCGTAATGCCGCGCGCGCGTTTGCGTGCGTGTGTGACGGGAATCGTAAACGTGTGCCGGGGAACCTGTTGCGCCCGCCGCCGTCCCGACGGCACAAAAACCGAAACGACGCGACGGGCTTATTCACGCCGTCTGTGGATCGCGCCCGTTTTCGAACGGCGATCGCGGTCGACTTGATTCCGGTCGTCATCTCGCCCCGTACGCGCGCGCGCCTCACCGAATTACGTTACGGGGAGGGGGGGGGGTGTCCCGCGGCCGGTAAACCGGCAGTTATTATCCCCGCCCCCCTCCACCCACCCACCCCGCGATATCGCATTACAATATCGTACGTCGGTTTACCGTGGCCCGCGCCCGGACGTGGCCGAATGTCGCCGGCGGACGTGCGACGCGGGAAGACGCGACGGCGTTTCACGGCTTTTAACGCCGTGTGCATACCGCACAGCCGAAAACGGACTGCGTCCGCGCAGTGTGGACGTCTACGGCGGTTCGCGTCTCAACGCGAAGACGTTTCTCGACGGGCGGACGAACAAATTTGCTATCCGGGTCGTCCGTGCGTTATGGCCGCCCGATGGTGTTTGGCCCGTTGTCGGCGTAATTTTCGACAGTTCGTACGTACGTACGTCGTTGTTGTCTTCATCTGCCGGATTGCCACGGAGATAAAAAAAAAAAAAACCGTCGTCAAATCGTATTTAAAGACATGATTAATAGTTATTGATACAGGCCGGCGGTGTCGGCGTGACTGAGGCCGCGAACGTGACCGACGCGCCGGGTTTATTTTTCTACATTTCAAAGATTTTAACGGTTGAAAATCGATTTTAATTTTTAATTTAACGCTGGGGTTCTTGTTTATAGGAACAGTTGTGATTGACGTAATTAAAGAGAAAATAATTGGATCGCATGACTAACAGTGAATGATCCTCCCGACGGGGCACTTCGAATTTGTCGAGTTTAATTACCGACATGCCTGTTGTCGTGATCCCGTGAATTCGTGGTACGATAAGTACCTGCCTAATGAACACACTACTATAAATAGTATTATGTAGTGGGTACTTATTGAGTACTGCCTGCGTCAAAAACAATATTATATATGTTGGCGTTCATTGTTTTTATTATTCTTTATTATATTTCCGATGTATTTTATATTCTAAGTGGCGCCAAGGAGCTTATGGTTTTACAATGATATTTATTTATTTATTGAGCTGTTTTATCTGCGAACGACTTTTATATCAGAAAATTGTTTCGATTTATAAGTGTAGCACTTTTCACGAAACGAAATCCGACCGGAGTGGTACTTTGACTGAAGACTGAAGATTTTTTTAGTTTTCTCAGGAGTTTTACCGGTAAATGAGAAAAATCGGCAAAAACACGGAAAAACCGAGAGAACAGGAAAATTGGAACAATACAAAACAAACATTATTAAATATAATGTTTAATGCATATGCAAATGTTTGATCGTGGGCTTCCCTCAATGTATTCTTATTCTGGGATTTCACCAACACACGATAAGGTTCACTTAAACCTGCCACAAATACTGTTGATGCCTGTCTTTTAATCATTTTATTAATTACTGCTTCTTCAGCTTTCTTTGTATTCTCCAATAACAGTGCTTATATTAATTGAAAACAGAGCGCCTCCACTTTTTCACAGTATACTTTTATTCCTTCATTCGCTAACTGCATACACGCCGCTAACTCTAATTGTAATCGCCCTACTGTCTGCTGTACCCCAAAGTCTTCTACTAACACCTCTTTTAACTCCTCGTAACTATCAATATTTTTAAACCTAGTCACTCGACTCGCTCTCCCTGTTAATTTCGCCAATATCCCCTCTAATACCAATGGTTTAAACGTTTCCACTATATTATGGTCCACGCTCCCGTAGCCCGGCAAAAGAAAAATACGAGGAACGCAAAGACCGCGCGCGTCGCTCGCGTAACGGATACGCGGCAAACGCTGTGAAAACGATAGACGCGGCGACGGAACCGAAAATCTCCCCGGCCCGCCGGTTCCGCGGGACCGCCGGGATCCGTTCGAGTAGTGCGGCGGCGGAACGTAAACACGCGCCCGCGCCCGTCCGGTGTTACACGTGTAGTCGTCATTGTCGTCGCGGCTATTATTGTAATAGTATCGCCGAGGGCCCGGCGATTTGTCCGCTGCCGGCCGTCGCGTCGCCGATACGTCATTTGACGGGGCGCGCGAAATGAAAACGGCCGCGGTGATAAATAATAACGACAACGACGATGAATCGTGCGGCACAAAAGATCTGCGGCCACTGGGACGCGTCGCATTGTCGGGACGCGGAAACGGCGCGCGGGACGGCCGTGCACGAGACCCGCGCGCCCGTGCGAGATGGCCCCCCCCCCCGCGCGCCGCGCCCCGTCGCACCGCGGTCGTTGTTCGCGGTTGACAATGCCCGCGGTTTTTCACGCGGGCGCAAAAAAAAAAAAACGCGGCTTGACCGCAGCACATCCGTTCCGTCCGGGGACGCGCCCGCGTGTGTACGGCGTCCCCGCGTCAATCGAATGCGGGGCGGGAGGAAAAAAATCGCATTTAATCTTCCGGCTCCGGCACGGTTCGCGGCCGCCGCCCGACGCACCTGCGGCGGAATTTCTCGAACACTCTCACCCCTCCCTCCCCCCCGGCCAAGGCGCGAACGTCGCGAATCTGACGGTTTTTTTTTTTTTTTTTTTTATGTATATACGTCCGCCGTGGTCTTTCAGACGACGCGGACATTACCGCGCGCGCACAATAGAAGAAAAACCGCGGACGTCCCCCGATTGATGGCGAGGAATTACAAAAGAAAATAAACGATAATGTAACGATAATCCACTTACGCGATACACGACGACAATCGATTGTACACTAAACGCGCTTTTCGAAATAACGCGCACGATCAGGTGTGTGTGTGTGTGTGTGTGTGTGTGTGTGTGTGTGGAATATTTTCGAATTTTCTAAAACCAACGGTTTAATAATAAACGAAATCCTGAAAAAATGTTATATTCATCTGATGGAATTCGGAGACAATAATATGTTCGATTAAGTATTGACATTTTTTTTTTTATCGGGTTCTTTCTTTTTTTTTTTCTTACAACAATCGTTAAGAGAACGTTATATATCCGTGGGCGCCCGGAGGGGGGGAAAGGCAAGACGGGGCATCTGCCCTTCCCCGGATTTCAAATTTCAAATATTAGTTTATTTTATGTACTAATTACTATAATAATCATTTTAGTTATTTTCCCCCTGATAAATTTCCTGTGTGCGCCTATGTATACACCCCCAAGTATACGTATACAGTTGCTTTTTGCAATCTAAAACGTTGCCAAACAAAGTGTCACAACTAATAAAAAAAAAAAAATCAAAAATTAACGTGGATACCAACGCATGTGTAACTCTCTTTTTTAGCAATATTTTAATAAAAAAAAAAAACCAGTAACGTATCCTAGGATAAAATAATTTCGCTATAGTTGTGTTTAAACTCTGATTTCAATCTAAACAATTAATTTTCTATAACAGTAACATAAATTTTCCATATTGACCGTTATGGTTAGTTTGAAAAATAAATTTGGTTATAGACTCCCATTAAACGGGATACACTATCACTTCCACCCGGGTGACAAAAATAAAATAAAACTGCTGAAAAAAATCATGATCGATAGGTTAGTACTGACTTCGAAACGAAAAAATCTCATCTAAATTCCAAACCATGAGCTTGGGATATTAGCCCCAAAGGAGCTAATATCCCAAGTGTAATCCTTAAATTTTAGTGGTCGAAATACCATGTCGGGAGTAAATAAATGTATAGGGATAGAAGGCAAACACCCCGTCGAGTCGGTTATATTTCGAAAAAGAAAAGTCAATAATCGTGTACGTTATCGTCATGATCAAAGGTCGTCAATTTGTTGTCATTAAATTCGTACCTATAAAGTGAATTCAAATCTGTATAGTTGGTACTTCTTAGGGGGGGGGGATTACGGTTCACTCGGGGAACAGTGATATTTGCCCCCTTTAAACATAAACTACCAAAGTATACGAAAAATGGAAAACATAATATTACGAGTATGTGCAAACTATTGCGAAGCCTCTTCATCGATCAAAGTAATTTACTTCTGTATTGTATTGCAACAACGGCATACGATCGAGTGTAAATTATTAAAGTGTTGATTAATATGAGAAATTAACGAGATCCAACGCATGCGCGTAATATACTTTGTAATTATATAATAATGGTTGTGATTTAGAGATTTATGGACAATTGACTATAATATTATTATTGTATAACAACTTAAAATTAACTTTATTGTATTTATTTTTATATACAAAAACCACTTGGGAACGTATCATATAATTTCGCGCAGAGTGCATAATGTTATTATATTCTAACGATTGTAAGTCCATCGCACGACAATGTGTTTTATAAGTATACAATAGACTATAATAGTGAAGTTACTCTAAGAGTGTGTTGTTGAAGTTTTATGACATTTTTTTTTTTTTTTTTTTTCATTCTGTACCGTCATCGAGAGGCGTTCTAATTTCCGTAGGAAAAAAAAATCTTACTTAAAGTAGGTATATTTATACATATATTATAGTGTTATTATGGTACACTCGATTTTATCTCGCTACTGCACTACTGCAGTGGATTAAAATTTCAACAGGTAGTCGCCAAATTTCAATGTTCAACGAAACTTCGAGTACGTACCGTAATGTACAGTATTATTGTTATTATTAAGTATATATTTATATATATTTATTATTGTTTTTTCGTGTTTAAACGTTTGCGACATTAAACGACACGATTATTCGTGTATTTATAAGCTGCCGAACGACGATAATTCGCGCAAGACTTTCAAAATACGTTATACGAGCACCGATGTCTGCACCGCCTGTACTACACGGTCTTGATCGCTTGCTACACTGTGTGACGTACACGTTACATGATTTAAACGGGATTCGTAAAACTATTTCTGCTGTTCGCGTGTATCGCCCACAAACGATGACACAGTTTAATACGCACAACCGTTCCTATTAATACACCCCGAGACGGTGCATGTAGAAGACATCGTTGCAGCACGTGGCAAAATAATTGTAAACGTTACACTGTTATAATATACGATTCGTCAGACGCGCATATTTAGACGATTCGTTAACGCGGCTTTAATTCGAACTACCCACGGTATACACTATTTTGATCGCTTATTAAACGCGAAACTAAACATAGAATACCTATAGCAATAGAGTTAATAATCGACCCTCCGCCCCGGCGATTTCCCCGGGTGTTGCGAACGTGTACAGCAGCAGTATTGTAATAATATTACACACCTACCGAACCGGTCCGTTCGCACCGTCTACAAACACAAACTCATCGTATACCGTACAGACTTCTTCGTCGAAATGCAGCTTGGTGGGCCTTGAAGTCCCCGTGGCTATCCAATTCAATCGGTCTCCCCATACCGAAATACGTCTCATCCAGACGTCTGTATATCCGGGAACGTGGCGAATCTCGGAAAGTCGAAATTTGGAATCGCAATACTCATGGACGAAACTGGCGGCGTTGTCAGCCGAGTCAACGGCTGATAACGCGCGACGACGTAGTGTATCATGTTACAAATTCCTTGATATTGTCTTTCACAGTTTTGGTTTTCCAGTTACCGTTAGACGTCCGTCTATTCGCGCGTCCTCCCGAATCAACTACGGAATCGTTCCTCACGGGATCCATCGATCTCGGTCCGGAATCTTCTACCGGTTTTTCGCCGATAAATCCATTCCTCCCGATACGTGTTGTTTAAACGTTTTCCCGTCAAAACACGAGACCAAACCACGCGATCATCGTACTAAACTTATACTTCTGCTACGCGAGTGGGATATTGGGTGTTTCAAAAGATATTTTTCCGGTACGGCTGACCATAATACAATATATTATACTATTACGGTCGATGATGGCAATCGGTGGCCCGACAGTGCAGGAGCGCGGTGATGCGAGAACCCGACGAACCGCAACGGACGCGACACGGTTTTTACAATGGCGCCCGTAGACATCACGTTGACGCGATATTCGGATGATAAATCACATGCGGTTTTTTTTTTCAACCGTTTAACGCCTTATATCTCGCCAGGTTTTTCATTCAGATCGCACGACCGGAAGAACAGAGCGTTTGCCATCATCCGTGCAACGCGGCGGTCGGACGGATGATTTTGCGCTCACGACAATGAGAGTACGTACATACGTATGTGTGTGTGTGTGTGTGTGTGTGTGTTTGTGTCTAGAGCGCTTTGCAGTCTGAGTAAAATGCGGCAAATGCCGGATTTTTTTTTTTTTAAGACTTTTGTACGACCTTTATTATGAATTATGATTTACGACAAATCGCTTGTAAAGTTTGAACAATAAATATTATACCTAAACGCGATAATTATGTATGAAAAAAAAAATACACATAAAATATCTCTCTTTTTCACTTTAGTCTGTAAATAATAATTATCTACTTGATTTGGCAGAATCTAGTGGTTTTGTTTTTTAATAGGTAAATTCGAAACGCGTATAAAGTATACCGGCCTTGAACTTTCGGTGATCCAGCACCAAGCCGCTTCCGGATTATTTTATGACTCAGTGAAAGGTGCGCTACACAAAAGTTGTATTTAAATACCAGTGAAATTAAATTGTCCCCGTTTAAAAAATCATGGCTAGAGACGTCTACCGGACATCGACAACCACCAGCCGCGTCAACATAGACGTTATTTTTTTTTTTTTGGTTTCCGCGTAAAATATCACATCTCGAACATCGACCTGCTATTTTCATTTAACAATGCCGAGGACTCGACTTGAAAAACCTTTAGACCGGCAAGTAAACGAATAAACGTATGTATACGAATCCCGAGCGGAACCGTAAACTATAAATGAACGGACGCCCGCGGTAACGCGTAGAAACTTTGAGAGTAACGAAAACCCGCGTTTCCCGTTCTGAACGCGCGCTTCTAAAGGACGCGTAACCGACGTCGTGCTTCGCCGAGGCATTTTCGGAACTCTTCTACAAAATCCAACTTCACGCTTTCTCAGGCGTGTCTACACCGCGCGTTCGCCGTTTACGGAAGCACGAATCCGATGTGCACAGTGAGTCTGCGTGTCGGATCGTTCGCGACAATATTGTCACGGTCCACCGATAGTTTCCGTCCGTCCGATTTCGATCTTCCGCCAGTCCTCTCCGGCCGAATCGTCCGAGGACGGCCCGTACGCACTCCGATCGGAACGATGTTTGCGAACGCGTCGCGCGCGCCCCCGTATTGTCCGAACCGCGTATACACCGCATTATATTGTTATAGTTCTGCTATTATACGCACACAAAAACGCACACGGACACACGCACACACGCACACGCACACACACACACACACACACACACACACACGCCTTTTGGTCGTCGTCCGCTCGTTTCACCCTCGAACGGACACGCATACACACAAGCCCCTCTCACTCCGCCTCCTCACCGATACAGCTATTATTGCTATACACGCGTATTTATTGTACGCACACACACAGCTATATACGGAAAATTACACATATTATTATTGTTATTATACTATTATTACAATATGCGCGTCCCGTAAAAAGCAAATACGAGACGCGTTATTTGTCGCCGACGACGGGGGCGAATGAATGCGTATAATATTACACACGTATATAGGTACGAATTAGCACGGTGCCCCCCCTCCCTCAAACGTCCCTTCCCCTCCCCTCTCTACCCCCCCGGTGAACGCGGCGGCGGGCGGGCGTACGCGGTCGCCGGTGTTGTTTTGATGGGCAAATTGAGCGTACACGAATCGGTCGCACGCGGCCGCGATAATATAATACCGTGTTATTATTATCATTATACGGGGTGATTTTCGTTTTTATCGCAATGCGAATCGTCCGCGCACGTCGTATACGTTACCAGCAGAATATAGATTTCGAGTAAACTCGATTTTACAGTCCCCTCCCCCGCGATCTGCATACAGACAAAACCGGACAAAGCCTGTATAATATACGCGATTAAACGAGCCCGGGCAAGTCGGTCAAATTTTCTGACCATAGTTAAATTTAAAATACTAAAAAACAGAAATAAAAACTACTAATACTAATCACAATTTTTTAATGAAAGCCGGTAACTTAGTTAGATTGAAAATTTGTCAGCGACAACACTAATCGGTTTGAAGAAAATTGCCGAGATAAAAAGAGACGATAAAAAGTATAATATTACAGTGGGCTGAACACACTTGGTGTAGCTACATTGGCACAATCCCTTATTATGTGCAGTACTGAAAATGCTAGAAAGTGCTAGAAAATAATCCAACAGAACAGGAACCGCTGGAAATGCCCCGTAGGAGACGGAAAGATTTGGGGAAAAAAGATGTAAAAACCTTAGGTGGAGAATCGAACTGGAAAAAACGAGCGTCTGACAGAGATTGCTGAAGATGTGGATGTTTGACGGGATGGTCCTGTATTGGCCGTGATATATCCGAAGAAGAAGTTAAAATTAATAGTATGATTTTCTTTAAATTTATTTACGAACTGTTTGTACATAATTCTGTGCAAGTATAACTACTTATATTTTTTACGTTTTTTTTTCTACGATAATTTACACGAATTTTCACGTGCACATCATTGTTACATAAGTAATAATTTTCCACTCGATGAGTAAAAAACATATTGACGGGTGTCAAGTTCGTCGGAGCATTAACGGAAGTTAAAGGTGGTTTTAAATAAGTAACTTTTAAGTTATTATTTTCCCGAAAGATTTTAACCAAACTTAGTTACTGTAATTTAAAAATTAACTTTAACTTGCAGCTTAATTATTATCATCGTTTTTGTAACACAACTTAACTTTCCCAAATTTGCATATTGATCTATAAAACCGTTTAATGATCTTATTTAAATATTTTCGAAATGTTACCCTTAATTTCGTACGGGTACCATAAACAAAACATCAATTTTTACGTTTCAAATATGTTACTCCGATTCGGAAAAAAAAGGAAATTCTACAAACGTCCATTACACGAGTAGCCCTAATATCGGATGGTAATCTCTTTAGACCGGATGAGTTTATCACGGTATCATCAGTGTTTGAAATAATTTTTTTTTTTCGGATCCGGAGATTATATAATGAAAACGCGCGAGTTTGTGGTAGACGGAATTGAGAAAATAGTATTGTGCATTAGATCGCTACGAAATATTCACTATAGCATTATAGCATTATAAACGAGTGTAACGTTCAAACCCGAAAACACCGTGAAACGGGACATGAGCGCAATTAGACCACCGACTTTGGGGGTGGGGAAACTATGGACGCAAAAAAATCCATGGGGGATATGCCCCCCAAATCCTCTTTAAACGACTCTTACAATAAGCAACTACACATTTAATTTACAATTACGTTGTATACAATTAATTAATATTAACTATTTTCATACTTACATTGTCTGTATAGGTAATCGGTATTTTGTTCTGTTCGTTAATTATGAAACACGCGGATAGAATATTCAGTCATTGCTATGAAAAAGCTTACTGGTTTTTTTTTCGGAGCGAAGGAAGATACTAAAGACCCCTAACACCCCCTGGTTGCGCCTACGGGCATAACCGACAATCGCCGATTCGCGATGGACTCACTCTGTATACGCGCGTATCGAATGGCTCGTCGTGTTATACCAACAACGGCGTGATATTGAAATACATGTTATTTATTGTGATTGTACAACCGAAACCAGTACGTTGCGACGACGACGTTTACGTTTTGGGACAACGGACACGACACCGTCGACCAGAATAATCCATTCCCTTATGCGGTTATCGGCTACCCATAATACGCGTATTACAATGCATAAATACGTATACATACGTACCTATATATTATGCGTCAAATATATAAATGACAAATCCGTTTTGCCCACCGTACCGTAAAGTTGCGAGTTTATAATACGTTTTCTCGGTCGCTGTATTATCCCTCTAATATGTGTACCCGAACGCGGAAAAAAAAAATAATAATACGCGAAGGAATACGGTTTTGTTATTATTATTTTTTTTTTTTCCCCACTTTTCCCCCGTAAAAGATTACGTATTTCCACGCACAATCGCTATCGCGTATTTTCGTCGTTTCTAACGCGGTACGAAAATAATTTATTATTATACGTTATCGAACCTTTAGAATTCGACAAACTTCTCGCCCGCAATCGTCTTATAAGTCTGCACGGATTTTTGTTTATCTACGAAAACGAATTCTTTCTTATATTCTCTCGCCTCTGCGACACTGCATTTTTATTATTTATCTTTCACGGAACAAACGGGGGTTGTAACAAGTCTCGGTTATGTATCGGTACTAACATTTTCAATGCCCTCCCCCTCTCCCACCATCCCTATCGAATCGTCCCTCCGTTAGTTTTTAGAAAATACATTTTTTTTTTTTTTTTTTGCACCGCATAGCATTTATCTGTTATTCGTCTGCGCCAAGTAATAGCTTCTGACTGAGAGCCGAAAGTGTGCCCGGAATTTAATGAAATTTGTTTTAATTTGTATCTGAATTTCGCCGAGATGCTAGTTCAATTTGCTATGTGCCGCGCATGTTCGAAAGATGAATTCTGTGTAAGTAGTTAGATGTTTTGAGTTCGAGTCGAATTTTAGATCCAATAATCGTAAAAAGTATCCCAAAAACCCTAAAATGCTTTAAAAATGAAAAAAGTGATTTAAAAACAAAAAAATTAACTGTTTTATAATATATCTTTGTTTTGAATATGTATTATATTCTCTCTCTCTCTCTATATATATATATATATATATATATATATCATAAATATAACATAAAGTTAAGCTGCAAAACCTAACCAAAAAGCAGAGCTTGTAAACGGTTGGGTCGAGTTTAGTATCTAACTATGAAAAAGTAAAATAACATAAAAATAATCAGAAACAAACAAAAATATAAATTAAAAACTAATATTTAATGTACTTACACGACAACAATAATAGGAGTATTCTCATTTAAAAGTACACAAAACAAATTTGTAATAAAACGAGCATCGCACAGCAAAGTTGTGGAAAACAATGTAAAAAGCGCAATAAAATCCCTGCCTTATAATACCCAGCCTAATACTATCTTCTTCTTCCTCGACTTATGGGTCCGTTGAGAACCATCGCTGCCGTCACATAATCTCTCTAGTATTTAATACAATATATGATATCTCAATTTTTCGTACTTTTCGCCCCAGAATGCCTATAAACCTCCAAATAAAGTCGGCGCAAGAGCAGAGCGACCGCACCGGTCAGGACCACCAGCATAGGAATCCGTGCAAATTTTAGGCCATATAAAAGCAACGCTCAATCGTGAAAAACAAATTATTATCGTTGAAAAAATATGACAATTTAGAGAAAATATTATTGACATTATATTATTCTAAGGACTGCATATAGTATTGATGATATATGTCTGTGATATTCGTGTTCGTAAATCGTAATTCATAGACCAAACTTCAAATATTAATATAATGCTGTCGTTTCTAACTGGAAAAGAAATTCGTATAAAGTACACCCACTATATATTTTATGGTGAAACCAAATTTTGTACTTAAATTTATACATAAATCATTGAAATTCGCTAAACTTAAGTTTCAAGCCATTTACGACTTACGTTGATAAATTTGGGTTTCTATATCGCGTTGGAAAGCTTAGAAAAACAGAAGACAGTGAACTACAATACAATAGTGTGAAGATATTCGTATTTATCTTATAAATGGCCAGTACAAAGATATTAACGGAAATGTGTTATATCACGAACTTCAAGTATTTAAACATCTTTCCATACTAAAAATATTAAATTGCTCATATCCATACATACCTATTGTTCTTCGAATAATACGTATTGTTCCTATCACGTCAGCTTTTGCTGAAAGATTATTCTCGACATTTATTTAAACTATTTCTTAATAAATTGTTATCTAATAAGTAGGTACTAAATATGTTAAAAAGTAAATAATAAAATAAATATTAACAATTGTCACGTATTATTTTATACAATAGTGAATCTAAGATACTTTAATTAACCTAAAACAGTGTTTTCTCACCTGGGAGACACGCCCCCGTTTGCCTACGATTTCTCCAATTTTTCCCAACTATTATGAAAACCGCTTGGAAAACAATCTCCCTAAAGTACTACCGAGATAAAATTTCCTTTCAGAAAAGATAATATAATTTAAAATTAGAGCGAGATTTCTAATAAAAAAATTTTTTACAGATAAAAAGAAATATAATCATAATAAAATAATAAACATCATTGGAAAACCAATAGATTCATCGCTGCGTTCCGAATCTAAAAAAGGTTATCAATCTTTTCAATTTAAAGAGGGATAGGAGAAGTGTGATTTATGACGATTCTCCAAAAGGGGCTTAGAGTAAAAAAGTTAGGAACCTGCAGTGACGTGACGTTGCAAACTTTAAATAATTTAATGTTCGTTAAGTATTTTTTCTATAAAAATCTATTTATAAACAGATTCTCCTTCGTAATATGAAAACAAAACTAAAAATTGTAATTTGAAAAAATATGAAAATTCTAAAAGTAAAATAAAATCAGTTAAATAAATAAAATACCTATTGTCCTACTAATAAAATTTTGTTTTATAAATATCTGTAAAGGAACTCGACAACTTCAAATCGAAGACCTTAAGACAATAACGTGATATGTCCTTTTTTAAAAAATTGTTGCATCAAAAAAACAATAAAATGTCTGGTTATATCGATAATACAAGTTTTTTTTTTTTTTTATTAGATTACGTGAAAAAGTGATTTTGGTCCGAAAGACGGACATGTCTGGTGATTGCTCTAAAGTTTTCAATTTAAAATGAAATGGTCACTTCAATTTTAAATTATATTTATATATATATATATATATATATATATATATATATATATATATATATACTAAACAGTTATCAACGGAACATTTGGTTCTGCTGAACAATAATTTGATAGTCTTTCTGAACTTTGAAAATACGAGCTCGTCGTATCAAAATTTACTTTCACAGTCTCGTGTAAATGAATCTGTGTAAATATTATGTTTAAATCGTATTTACCTTTTCAAAACACGATATATATTTTAATTTATGATCCCGTTGCATTTCGATCAGTTTAAGTGCATAGCCTTTTTATAACACAACGGCTCTACATAACAATTATTATACAATTATTAAACGCCTCTTGACACACACTCTAAAGTTACTCAATTATACAACAATATAGTCGACTTTTTAACGTTAACGGTAAATATGTAATATAAATATATTTATAAACTATTGAAACGATACTTGTATAGCGATACGGTATATAGAAGCAGCTTACTTTAAAAAAAAACCCCTACTAAAAACGCACACAATATTATAGACGTGCACTGGGTTCACTGTGTAGTGAAGCTTTCGGTACGAAACTTTTGCTATGGATTAACAGACAATAATATAATATTTAAAAAGTGCGCGCTGAACATAATAAATTATGGCTGACGGGCTGACAAAAAAAAAAAAAAATAAAATACAAAGTAAAAAAAAAATTTGGCAAAACATTTTTTTAGGTTGAGGTTAAACAATATTAGAGCAAAGTCGACGGGAGAAAACCATAACGAAAGTATATATATATAAATATACGTATACGTATACGCATACATAAAAATAATATTATTATAAATCCTCTGTCTACTACACGTGCACATAATATTTAGAATACAAAACGTTAACGGTACGACGGTACGAGACGTCTTCATTTCGTTAAAACTATTATATTTACAAGTACTCGCTACACGCATTATATTATTACAGTACCTCTTATTCGACGAATCCGTTATCTACAATATTCATACTTTAAGTGGATATTATATTATTTTTTTTTTTTTTTTTTTATTTTTTTTTTTAGCACCGTTTTACGGTTTTCATTATCGTTCATTAAATTCTGAATATATATGCGTACCCGCGTATACGTACGTTATTATTTCAACGCTTTTCAGCTTATCGATATGAGTCATTGTAATAACGCAAATCGTTCGCTTGCATTATATGGGTATTTTAAAACAAAAAAATAAAATTGTCTTCAATTTGTAATTAAAAAAAAAAAAATAATAAATAGAACACATGGGTATAACGACAATTTCAATTGAAATCGCCTACACATTGTTTTCAATGAACGTATAACGCGACGAAATATTCGGGCGAGCTGCAGTATCAAATTTTCATTTTTCCAACCATAATATTGAATTCTTCAAGTGTCCCCATATTTTTTTCAGCAAACATTTGTTTGTTTGTTTATTTTTTTTTTTTGATTTGTTCGTATGAAACGCATTCGTACGTAAATGTGGTACGTAGATAAAACAAACGAACACGGAAGTGAACATTTTTCCCCCCGTATTCGTAACGCAGAAAGAAAAAGAAAAGAAGAAAAAAAAAAAAAAGAGAAAACCGCGCGGAACAAAACAAATCGGACCGCCGCAAACCGGCCCGCCGGCCGTACGGTCCCGGTCGCTACCGGCCGGCCGGTACGAATGGTGGCGTGAGAGAAAACGAATCGCTCCCGAACGCCTTAAAATAAAAAAAAATAAATTACAACGGCGCTACGCGGCGACACGGATTCAAAAGCCCGTCCTCGCCGGGCGAACCGTTAGACGTCGCGACGTTCTTAGGCGCACGCCCGTACAACAGCGTCCGGGACGCGGCGTTGTCGTACCGCGCTCGCCGTGTGCGCCGCACCGAGCGGCGGACGCGGAGAACGCCGCACCGCGGTGCGCGCGCTTTATTGCCTATAACGGCGTGATTAACGCGCGCCGGATGCCGTACGAAATAACAATAATAACGATAATAATAACGACGATGATAAACACCCGCGTAAATAACGTATAAGCTACGCGCGCGCGGATAATATAATATTTATACGGCGTAGTAAGAACCCGGCGGCCGCGTTTGTGCCGCCGCGGCGGCGACGCCCGCGCCGGAGATTTATCCCTCGAAATAGGATCGCTTCCAACACCCCGCGCCCGCCCGCTCGCCCGCCCGCCGCGTATTATAACAGCGTTTACGCCGCGTGATAAATTATCGAAATAAATTCGGATACACACGAAGTGGCGTGTGTGGGAGGGTGGGGGGGTGGTGGTGGTTGGGGGTGGTAGGGGGGTAGTGGGGGTAGGGGGGAGGGGGGGAGGCGCGTACGCGGGATAATAATATTCGTGATGCACGTACGGGCACCCGGTACGCGCGCGAACCGAGCGCGAGGCCGGGCGTGCGCCGTCCCCGGCGAATCCGCCCGGACCGCGTTCCGGGCGGGCGACACACGAATTCGGATGCGCGGGTTTACGCGTGTGCGGGTCGAGACGATATCGGCACGGCGATCCGCGGCGCCGACATCGAAAACGGCGATAACTAATAATGAAATCCAACTCCGCGGAGACATCGCGGCCGTGGCGATATCGAAACATCATTGTGATTTACGGCGCGAGAACGATTTTTTCACTCGCCCGGACGGGCCGGGTTAACCGCGTTTGCCCGGCCAGAACGGAGTCGAGTACACGGGCGAGTCGAAAATGTTGTTTTTTTTTTTCCGCGTCCATCGCGGTATAGGATGAGTTGATAAAACGAACGTTTGTTTTCCCGACAAGCCGTATGTAATTAAATTACTATTTGAACGGTATCCAATGGCTGGCGTACTGGTGGCGGAGAAACAACGACGTTATAAATAAAGTGGTGCTGGACTGCCGGGGTGGAAACCAACGGGAAAAAGACCCCGAGGGAGACGAATGAAAAAATGGCTAGACGCGATGGAAGAAGACCTCGTCGACAGAATGGGAGTACAAGAACGGAGAGAACTGACCCGGGATCGATCAAAAAGGGGGGAAATTCAGCGATGGCGGTAAAAGCTCTCGGAGAGTATTAAGGGCCAAATGGAAAAAAAAGAAGAAGATTATTTGAATGATAGATAGCGATTGGAATAATAATAATAAACGATGAAAGATTGAGCTATACGCGTTAACTATAAAATTACACTATATAATGTGTTTTATTTTGTTGTATTGTTTGTTTATGATTTTTTTTTTCAACGCATTATTTTTAAGCAGTAAACACGATTAAAAGTTCATATTCGTTTCAGATTGATTTACCGGTCTGCGCGGACAATAAGAACAAAAGTCTAATATTATATTATTCATAATTTACTCAAACCTGCAGCGTCTTATAAATTCTGATTATTTTATATGTTTATAGTTTTTACTTAATCTTTAAAGTCAGAGAATTACAATAACTCATCATGATGTTACGGTTTACTACATAAAAGGCAAATAAACGTACGCGCGTTTAATCTAACTGACGCAGGAAGCGTTCTGTTTATATTTATCCGTAGCCGATGGTTTCAGACTATAAGACGGTTTTTTTTTTTTTTTTTTCAAAGGTTGAATATTCTCCTATCACGTATCTGGATTATCTACAGGCGACTGCGGTATTATTATTATGACAGTATATTTTATTATAATGTGTTAATTTAATAAAAGAACCGTGAAATAGAGTGTAACTGTATACCGTACCCATACGGTTTAAGATCGTTAAGATTACCTCGCCACATTGCCCTAAGATTATACGTAAAATAAAGTTTTCTAAAAGTGTTTTATTCGGATAGCCGAAAAAAATAATGTAAAGAATTGTTATGTGAGAATTGTGTTATGACGTAAATTCAAAGACTAAAATTAAAAATATTACAGTTATTACGGTCATTTTCAATCTTCTTTTCGCCACCCGATTTCAAACTATTTTCCATATTAGTTTCGAATCGACCGAAGTGGGAGGAGCATTTAGATACATCTAAGCAGTGGCGTGGCGAAGTGAAATATTTTATCGGGCAATTCATTTTTTTTTAATGACCTACCACCACCCCTCGACTCTTAGGCATTGATCATTATCATTACCCGTGAATAGACTAAAATGATAGTGCTTTAAATTGCCATATTCCTTGTTGTTTTTTACAGTATTCTGGGATGATGGCTTTTCCTAGAATACTTATTTTTAATTTTATTATTCTTATTTAATATCATATGACATATTCTGATAAAGTTAATCTTATACTACAATTTCTCCACAGACTCCAGTACTCAACCACCAGGCACTCACCCACCCACCACTTAAAATTATCGGGCAATTACCCCTCAAAATCACGGCCAACATGCCACTGCATCTAAGGGTGATATTGTTTTCGAAGATTGCAGGCTTGTATGACCTCTTCTGCAGTAATTGATTTAGGACGATGGGAAACTCAGGGCACTCGTATCGGGTATTAACTATAGGAGAGGGAGTGCATATTATTTCTAGAGGGTGTCTAAAGGAAAAGTCCCTTGTTGGTTATTTATATTTACCTATAAATTTATATTTATAACATTGTATTTTGCCCCAGGTACTGTAATCTGGAGATCAAACACAATTTTTTTCAGAAACAACGTGTCTGATCGCGAAACTCAATCGACTATAATAAGACCAGCGGGGTCATCAAGCCCGATACTTTCGCGTACGATTAAGAGCATAAGAGCTAAAAATTAAATATTTCCTATCATACTTTTTGCTAACTCGCTCGAGAAGAACAACAACAATAAGAAGAAGTTTAAAACTTGTAATCGATTTTTGAATATACATCCCGTAGTTCGATAAAATCATAATTTGTCATGCACTCGTATTTACGATAGTGCGTTAATCAGTAATCCGATTTTGCCGTTTTTTCATACTCGTCTTCAAAGGAGTGAGAAATGGTTTTCGCCTATGGGTGACTATCGGGAAATCATATTAGAATATTAATCACGTGTTCCATTTTCCCAAAGTGCTGAACAAATTATTTTCACCTCGTATACGATTAAATATCGTTTAATCGTGAAATGTTTAAACGACGACGATGATTTTTGATGGCGTGCTTACAGAGCGAACTAAAATGTAAATAATAACGGAATATGTAAATGCAAATATTTTCCCTCGTTTACATCACGATGATAACATCGAAATCGAATACGAGTATGACGACACACGTACATTTAGCATAACGGACGAGTGCTTTTCGCAAAATATAATGCGAATATAAAAACCGAACGAAATCAGGTACCGGAATCGCGGACGGCGCCATCACCACGAGTTGATGCATGAAAACGGTTCCTTCAACGAGTGAAAGACGCCCCGTGCTTAAACGTGTGCGATCATATTGCATTAGTGTACACGCTTGTATTTTAATTGCATTGTTATCGCGATAACATGCGCGAGAAAACGTTTTTCGTTACCCTTGTCCGGTCTCGTTTGCTTTTAAGTCCGTTTTGTGAATACGCGGTGTTTAAACGTTTGTTTTGTTTCGGCCACAATAAAACTAGTTGATTCCAGACGAACAACGCGTGTTCTTTTTACGAGAAAACACGGCAATGCCGTAAAAAACTTGTCGATCGTGACGTATCGATTAATTCGAAACGCGCATACAAATCGGGTGAACCGGTACGCGGCGAACGGCGTTACGACAAAGGTCTACGACGAAAAGGGCGGGGACCGACGCGGATCGGTGAGGGGAGGGGGAAGGGGGGGGGGAAATGTAAAATATGTTGTATTATCCATTATATAAACATTTAATCGTGAAATCGCGCGTTACAAGGCGTCGCGAGCAACAGGAATCGCACGGTAGTCTTTCGGAATCGTTTCTCATCGTTAATTCGCGATTTAGGGACGGATTGACGACCGCGCGGTCGCGTCATGTACCGCGACAATAATAATGTGTCAAACGCTGTCTGTAACAGGGGGGAAAAAAAAAAAAAAATTATCCGTCGACTCGCGCGCATAACGACAGTCGGTCGAACGCTGCAGGTTTTATCATCGAGAATAATAATAATAGCGTAAGAGAGAAAAATTAATATATTATTACGCAGTCACACTCTGACGACAAAACCGTTCAGTCACCCCAGCGGCGGTAATAGTGTATTATACTGCAGACGATTACGATATTACGCTGTACGAAATCGGTTTGGAAACTGTGGATTTTTTTACGATTTTTTTTTTTTTTCTACACCGCGGTCGCCCCCGCGGAAAACGACAGTTTTTTACGATTTTTTTTTTTTTTGTTTTCTTCCGTCGCACACCGCGCGTACACTCTACACGGCCGTACGTGTACCGCGTGCCCGTTCGGATCGTGTTATACACGCGCGGGTGTAATGTCGTCGGGCACGTAATCACCGCGCGCGCGCGCACACACGCACATGCGCGCGTACAGGTCGGGTGCGTGTACGGTATGCGCACAGGCGGGTAGGTACCCCGTTACAGCAACGATAATAACGATAATGGTAACCACTGTCGGCGGCAATCGTAATTTATTACATCATTGATAGCAAGTATTTTACACGACCGCGACGGCATTTATACGCACAATAATATAATAATAATAATAATACGTTCGTCCGGAAACAAGTGCGTTTGTGTAAAAGTCTCTCGCCATTGACCGTGTTCATCGGGCCGAACATCCACCCGGTCGCGGAGGGAGCGAGAGAGAGAGAGAGAGAGAGAGATAGCGAGTGACAGAGCGAGCAGACGACTCCCGGACACTTTATACCCTGTGCGGAGGCGGCGGCGGCGGTACCGTCCACACACACACGCGGTATCTTTTCTTCTTCTTTTTTTTTTTTTCTCTTACGTATATAATGTACAGTGTACACCTATCTTTTGTATGCGTATATGTAAACCCGTCGGGTCCACCTGTTTGACTCGACGCGTATTACGTGTGTGTACGCGCGTATACTGGTTTTCATTCATAAATAATAATAAAAAAAAAAAAAAAAAAACGAAATACCCCAAAACGGCTACCAAATTACGATTATACGACTCCGGGGGACCACTTGAATGGAATGAACGGTCGGCGGTGTGCGTGACAACGGCGACAAAACGATTTATTTGTCTTTCCGCGTGTGTGTGTGAGAAATCCCGCGGCAACCGACACAAATCGGTTTTTTTTTTTTTATTTCCATCATTATTATTCCGAGACATTTATCCTCCCCCCTCCACGGCTATTCAAATTCGAACGCGCGCGCGTTTTTTAAAAGAAAAAATCCGTGTGAAATTCGCGTCAATCATCTCGCTGACCGATTCGCGCCGGCCGTCTTTGCGGGCGCACAATATTCCCAGACCAGACGGATTGACTAATCGTCGAAATGCGCACAGTCTGTAAACCTTCGCGAAAAAAAAAAAACCGCACCCCGGTCGTTTTTTTATATTTTATAATAAAGTCACTGCTCGGTGACCTATACAGAACGTATAGGTCTAGGTCGGGCTAACATCGTCGTCATGGTAATTATCACAGACGAGAGTTCCAAAAAAAATAACAGTACAATAATAATGACGATGAAAAATTTCGACCTCCCTCCGAGTCTTGGCTTCGGCCCATCGTTGGAAATTTCACACACTCCCACGCTTCACGTTTGTATATAACTCGTACGGTGTATAATAAGTTATCGCGTTACATTGGCGTCGACCAAAAAATAGAACTGTTGCACCGGCCCAATTATTGAGATTGGCGTTTGGTTTTTTTTTTTTCAAAATTATTATCGCAAGTCGCACTTAAGTATATAGTTTTGGCTATCCGTATACTTAAAAATAAACGTTTTCAAAACGAAAATAATTTCGCGTGTCTATTACTTTTACAAAGACTGTATTTTAAATAATAATAATAAAAAAAAAAAATCCCCATGCAACTTTTCACCGAACATACTAAACAGGTCGATGTTAATTTTCAAATAGGACGATACACCATGATGGCTGTACCGCTGTGCGGTTTATGAAGGAACTCGGAAGAAACGGTGTATAATATAAGTATAAAGTAATTTAATTCGTATCTGTGTGCGCGACGATTCGCAACGAAAAACGATTCCGAGGCAGAGTGTTATTTACTAATATAGGTATTTTTTTCCTCGTCACCAAGGTAACCGAGAAATCGAGAAAACGTCTACGAAAAAATTGCAAGTTTTTCCCGTTCATTAAGAAAACTACCGTCCAGTTGAAAAACCATAAAAAATGACAACCCGAATGCACCAGTTTCGATCGAAAATACTACAAGATAAAACACATCTAGCACCGTTTAGAATCTAAAAATATAGATTGCATATGTATAACATAATAACACGTACATGCTATTTTAATGTTAAGTGTGATTTAAATTGTGTTTAAACGCATTTTACTAATACCTAAATACCTACCGAATAGTTTTGGGCGAAGTTAATTTTATCTCTGGCCATCACATATATTATATTTACCACATCACGAAATATTTAACGGTCTCCTCTAGACTTTAAAATAGCACAAGACTCTAAATCACTGGCTAGAAAATAAATTTAAGGTTTGAATTTTTTTTTTAATTATCATTACGCAATACATTTTACAAATGTCGTTGGATTAAAACTGCAGAAGGTTCTGCTTTTTTTTTTCTTTTTTTTTTTTTTTCTTATAGTTTTACATTTTTCTAATCTCAATTTAATATAAATAATACGAAAAACGCGTTTGAAGTTTTTAACAGTTTGGTAATAACTTTTCTGCAGGTTTTAAACTCTGGCGGTGTTTCGATCGGTTTTACTGTGAAATAAACTGTATGATAATTAATTTATACTCCAAACAACTGAGTAAAATAATGTCTTATT
Organism: Cinara cedri; assembly: GCA_902439185.1. Taxonomy (NCBI): domain Eukaryota; kingdom Metazoa; phylum Arthropoda; class Insecta; order Hemiptera; family Aphididae; genus Cinara; species Cinara cedri. Next base: position 111,204 of record CABPRJ010001484.1, on the reverse strand, counting down.
AATAAATCATTCATTAGTGGTAACCGTGTGATTAAGTTTAGTATAGGTTTTTAATTTACGTTTGCAAAATTATTCTCAAACGGGAATTTAATGAGAAAAGGTCAAACAAAAGAGACGGCATTTTTAACGTCTTGACGGATTGCCAAAACAGAAAATCATTTTAAACATTATCGCAAGACGTATGGATATACGATTATATTTATACGGTTCAAGTTTGTATATTTGATGTATTATTATTGTTATTATACTGCTTTGAAGTTTTCGCATTATATTGCAATTATAGAGCTTATACCACGTGTTTAGTATTTATCGATTTCGGTAGTCATCATACAACAAACAACTCCGCCAAATATGTACGCGTATATTTATAGCATCTATGATTATTTTATGACTAATAACGATGAATTAACTGTTGCAACGCAATCGTGTAGTGCGAATCAACAATGTGCCTACAATGATGCGTTTTGCTGCGATGCGTATTATTGCGACTGTTAATGCGGTAGCCAAAAATGAGAAAAAAACATAAAAAAAATTTGAAAGAACAAAAAAAAATTATTTATTTTTACTTCGTTCAATTATTGGCCAGCTGTTTTTAAACCGGGGAAATTTTTTTTTTTTTCGCGCGCTCGCGGATAGATATTCCTATAAAAGGAATAGCGAACACTGTACACTTTTAGGTGCCTAAATCATATATGTACTTGAATTATTTATAATTAATGTATAATAATTAATTTGCAAAAACATTTATTTTCGCTTTACGCGATGGCTTTTAAAAAGCGATAGATGATTACGTGTAAATAGTTAAACGGGTATTTGTTACTCTACTTCGATAATGTATTAATGCCATATTAAAAGCCATAACTTTAGTGCGTGCATTATAGTTTTTATTGTAAATATCAATTAACAGCTCTGCTTATCGTAAAACAAATTTTAACTTTATTGATTTAGCGATACTGTGTAATGTGTACGGTTGTGTGAAATGAATGCAATTCAATCTCGTAAATAAATGTATACCTATACAATTTTTTTTATTATGTACTTATCTTAATAACCGGCCAAACCCTTCAACAGTTATCAAAATTCAAGCATTTCAATCTATATGTTTCCGCAAAATAAATTCTGTTTTAAATTATGCCTCCTGTAAAAACCTCCAAATTCCGACAAACCAAAGCACAGCCAAAATATTTTACAATCGCCTTCACTACAACCTCTTTATCCGTCCCGACCCTCCAATCCCAGAAAACGCCTAAAGCGAAAATGATGTCGTGACCTTCTGGGTGACTAACCCTAGGTCAGTTCTTCATTGAAGAGGCCATCTCGTGCTACAAATTAACTTTTTATTTCTGACACTTATGCTTATTGTAAAACAATTATTTACAATTTTGCGCAGTTCAAATATGAAAAAGAAAAATTATAATTTTTTTGTAATAGCAATTACAGCCCTAGAATCAAATCCCTATGACGGTTTGTTATAATATAGTGTATCGTATGTGGTTCTAGTAGCATTATATCTCCAAGGTGATCTCCATTTAAGTGGATACGCTCATTATCTCCGAAAGAATTCACTTATTTCGCATTGTGTTTTATCGAACATTTAAAAAACAAGCAGCTCTACAATTTTGCATTTATGTTTTTTTTTTTTGTTACCTTTATTTTCGGGAGTAAAAGCACTAACCTACTTTTGATTTCCAAATGGCAATCTTAAGTTTGGGTCGGAGGGAGTAGTGAAGCGTCATTTATGTGGAGGCACGGGCGCACGGCGCACCACTACCCAAATTTAAAAGTAGAATATCTCGTCGATGGATTATCGGAAATCAAATATTTCAAAACCGAAATTCATTTTAAATGTTACTCCCCGTCTATTTATGAATTGTTTAATATAGGTTGTCATTTGAAAATTAAAAGTAGGTAGTGGTTTTGCCCCCCAAAACATAAGAGTATCGAAAAATAACATAAATGTAAAATTGTAGAGCTACTTGTTTCTTAAATGTTCCACAAAAACGAATTTTGAAAAAATGTATTACTCTCCGAGATAATGAGTGTACCCATTTCGTATCATGTGATTTGTTGGCATAATAATTTCAAAAACCTGCAAATAATGATGGTGATTATGATAAATAGACGGGTAACCTACCTGCAAATTAAACGCAACGATATTTTGATTGGTCTATACAGCGAGGTGTCGTTTTAAACGCCAAAAATATTTTGTTTGGCAAAAAGTTCAAATTTAGACGTTATTTATGTTTCTAAAACCTATATGTGTATTGGCTCGTCATTTCGTAGTTGTTGCGCTACTTTATTTACTGTCGTACTAATGCCCGGGCTATTTGTCGGACACTGCGGATGCCCGAAACACAATACATCACCGATTATGTTTTTTTGAGAGTAGGTATAATTCTTTTGACGGACCGTTTAATTCTGAAAGGAAATCTTGTACGGACACCTGTTACGAATTCGGAACGTTTAGTCGTATTAAAATCTAAACGACAATAATAATCATGCCAATTTCACTCGTCTGATTCTTTCCTTTCCGCGGGAAACGGAGGTGGCGAGGTCACGATATATATTAGGTCCTTCCACGTCCTCTCCTCCCGGCACGCAGACGGCAATAATATTATCTCTGGACCGGAATAATGTCCACGGGGCCTCGTGGCGTGTGAAATTCACTCCGGTGACAGCAATGACCCATAAATGTTAGGTGGGGGAGGGGGGCCTAAAAAAAACCGTGCGAGACGCCAACGTTGTCTTCGCGATGCTATTTTCGACCGACGTAATTATTACTATATCATATACTCCGATAAAATAAATATATTAATAATAATAATAGTGTGTCCACTCATCTGTGTACGATGTTATGTGAATTCCGCGCCCGGTCCGCATTTACATGTATTATGTTTACAAACGGCTCCCACGGATTTTATTTTTTTACCGACAAAAAATAGAATTTTGGCGTTATAGCCGATGATTCACTTTCTCGCACTAGGCCACCGCCACCGCGGAGAAAAATCGTTTTATTATACTGAACATTTCAATTTAACTGAAAGTAAAAATGTAATAAGAATTATATATTGTACACGTTACTCGCATTCACGCATACTTTTATTTCCGCCACCACCGTCGTCGCTCGGGTGATTAATAACGAACGCGCATATAACTGCATTGCATTTGTGATACGTAAATAAATTAAAGAAAAGGTAATTTAACAAATGGGAATATTCAACCGTGTCTGAATAAAAAGCACGCATTTTTTCGCATAATGCGAATTAATAACGAATGAAATAATAATAATAATAATAATAATAATAATAAAAAGGCTAAATACTGCTGACGGGTGTGTGGGTGTTCTACTGTTTTAGTAGGGAAATGTGAACGTAGAATATAATATGATGTATAGAGTATACTATTTAGTTTATGTTTAATTTATATCTGTACCCAACAATAAACCATTGCGAACAAAAAACCATTCCGAGCGGAGTATTTTTTTTCTCTTGTGGCCAAGGTAACACAGAAATCAACAAATATTGTAGAACAAATTGCCGGTTTTTCGCATTTATCAAAAATACTACAAGGAAAACAAAAAAAAATAGCCCAAATGAACAAATTAGATAGAAAAAACTCTACACAAAAGTTCATACAAAGTTATCGATTCGAGTAAGATTTTTAATGGAAAAGGTGTTTACAAACACAAAAAAACATATAATAAAACCGATATATTTCTCACTTCGTTCATATAGTCTAATTAAAGTCTATATTAACGTTGAAGGTGGGTATCAATTTGGAATGTCAACCATATCGCCTAAAAGTATATGCTTCGGAGCATGCCATTAGACATTGATATAAATTAAAATAATTCAACAAAATAAACACTTTTCAGTAATTTGGGTTAATAGCTATCGCAGTATCGCGTGAATTCAAAATAACTTCAATACGTTCTAAGTCATTATTAATAGTCAGTATCTTTAGTACTTTTAATTTATACGCAAATAAAATAAAAATTAATAGCGTTGAGAAACTAAATCAAATAAAAACTGTTTATAAATGAATAAAAGAATATATAATATTTAAGTCATGAAGTTACAAAAAATAATGACGTTAATAACAATATTTAAATTTATTTTTATAACTTTGATAGACCATCGTACAAGTCCATAAAACTTAACTAATATTGCGTTAATTTTATAGAATCTGTATTGTGTCAAACTAAAGAAAACTTTCTATTATCTGCGTGTGCTATAGGGTTTACGAGAAAACTTGTTTCGGTTCAAAATATTACCTATACATAAACGTGGCAAAACTTTGAAAACGAAACTCAGAAATTGAAAATTTTGATATTGGATATTTTCCATGTTTTTCCGTTCCGAATTTTACTTTGCCAAATTTTAACTTTCCAAGTTTTGATTATCCAAGTTATGCTACCTGTCCAACTTATCTTTATTATAGGTTCAATGACCAAATCAATTTAAACGATTCACGTTATATTATGGTATTGGATATTTGATAAATAACTATTAAAAAATTCGAGATACTGGTGAGAACGGCTGAAAGAGCATCAATTTTATGTAGAATTTAATTTAATTTTATCACATAAAAATAATAATCACTTTTGAAAATTATTTTGCTAAACAATTTAGAAACAAGAAATAAAGTCGGTTTTTGATTTTTCGTGTAGTTTTTCTAATAACTAAGCAAAACCGGGAAAAAATTTAAAAAGAATGGTCAAGTTAACGGACATAATGGTTTTATTACTTTCAATTTTGTTTTGTTATTATAATTCAGTAAAAAATATTCGAAGAGACTTTTCTAATCGTGGTAAAATGTTAAAACTTTATTTTAGAGTTTATTACGTAGTTTGAATTTAGTAAGTACTATATGAAAATAATCATTTGACCAAACAGAAATATTTAATTGGACAAAGAAATAAAGTAGAGGGTATTATAGTTATTATGGTAATTTTAGATTCTGAGCGGAGTGTGGAATGTATTGGTTTTACAATGATGTTTATTATTTTATTTTTTTTATACTGTGTACAAAAATTCTACCAGAAATCTTCCACAATCCAGTGTATCAAGTATAGCATTTTTTCCAAACGGAAATTTTATATAGATAGTAATAGTTGTGGAGGTCATTTTTTGATTTCTCTCTAAGTTTTGTAATAATTGGGCAAAATTGAAAAAAAAAAAACTTGGGAAAAACTGAAAAATGTATTATTTTTTATTTTGGTTTGTGTTGTGAATCTGTAAAATATTCGCAGAAACTTAAAGTTTGAACAGAAATCTTAAATTTGTTTTTCTAGACGTGGTAAAATGTTCAAAATATTTGAGCTATTTTTGAGCTATTTATAGACATTTTAATTTTTCGAGTTTTTTACGTTATATTTCTTTGTTATTGTATACTGTGGATAAAATTGTTAGACCAAACAAATATGCTTAAAAAATTAACTGGAGGTTAATTAGAGATTGTACTAAGTGGTCATCAAGAAAAAATTGAGTTTTATATAGTATTTTTTTTTTAATAAGAATTTTAATAACAAATTTTGATGAAAATCATAAATATTACGGCAAACGAACTTCGTAAACAGTGGTTTATCATTGTTTATAGATATAAATTAAATAACTTTTATCCTACCTTCACAACTTTTCATCTACAACAGTGGTACATCCGCCCCCTGTAGTATCAGTTTTCTACGTGTGTGTCTGTAAAAAACTTTTCTATCAGAATCAAAAACTTTATAGAAACTTTCTTATACAATCTTTTATTAAGTGAGAGAGGACGAATTTGTATTTTTCTTAAAGTTTTCTGAATAAATGGAAGAAAAAAAAATGATGATTTGTCGTATAATATCCATTAACTTTTGGGTTACCTCGACATATTTATAGAAACTTTCTTGTAGCATTTCGATCTAATTACATGGTCATTTTTTGATTTTCCTTGTTGACTGCAGTATTTTTAATAAATTAGTAAAACTTGCAATTTGTGTATATTGTTGTTAATTTCTCTGTTGCCTCGGCAACAACGGAAGACTGAACAAATAATACCAACAACACTCTGCTCGGAATCGTTTTTCGTTGATTTAGTGTGGCGTACAGATACAAATCAAATTCCCCTCTACACCTTTTCAACTTCTCACCTACAACAGGGGCCCACCCACGGTGCGAAGTATGTCCGTTTTTTTTTTAACATATTGTTCTTCTATTAAATATTTTATAGTAGTGCATTAATTATACTGCAGTTGTTGTCTAATGAGAAATATCGTCCTTTTCTAAATGGCATATTGTATACACTTCGAATTATTAAAATGTATAAAATTGTACGCCATAATTAATCAATATAATAAGTAATGTATAACGGCAAACAGAACGATAATATATTTAAAAAAAAAAAATCAATAAGTTGTACCTAAGTTACCTATGGGCAATCGAATGTTGACTATTATATTTAACAACAGTCCTGCGTTTGATTGCTACGCGTTAATTGTCTGGACCGTACACATTGTTGTAGTCAAGATATATAGCCACACTAGGGACAGTGAGTTTATTTATTTTTTAAACACGTCAATTTTTTTTTTCCTCGTCGTCCGGGTTGATGATTTTGCAAGCGGCAGCATGTGCGTGCAATTTTAATCGTCGAGACACAGGGTCAAACGGACACGTCATAAATGAACGTCTTATGAAAAGCTACAAATAAAAAGTGGTTTTTTTTTTTTAATAACATTAATACGCCTGTGTATTGTTTGGGGGCCGAGTGGGAGGCGCGTTTCGTCAGATCCAAGCTTTTCTATTTCGAGCGAGACCCTGTGACGACGACCGAAAAATCGTACCATCCGCTATAATTCAGTGGCACGAGAGGACCGGCTCAAGCAACAAGACGCTCATCAGGTATGTTTTAATGAAACTTGTATTATATTTCATTTTTTCCCAATCTCGATAATATCGTTATTATTTTTATCGCTATTATCATAAAAAGTTTTTAACAATAATATTTTCAATATAAACTTTATAATATTATAAATACGGGTTTATTTTTTTTATTTTTTTTTTTTTTTTTTTTTAATTACTGGTCGACTTGGAAAGTTTTGACACCGATAAAAACAATTTTTATTCTTCCACACTATTTAATTTCACCGGTAATGTTTGTTCGCCGTGATTGACTATACAGTTTTAATACCATTATATGATTTTTTTTTTTTTCACGATTAAAAAAAAATATTCGTATTGACATTAATTTAGAATACCTATATATTATAAACAAAATAGTTTTTAAAACAATATTGCAATAGCAATTGCATATAAAGTTGAATCATCTATTTTACATTTCAATAACGTATTAAATTGTAATTTGAAAAAAAAAAAAAAAAAAAAAAGTAATAAACCGATTAAATTAAATATCGACGTGTTACGCGAATCCGTTTAGAACGAATTTTACCGAGTCGCGTGGTTAGACGTTAGACGTATATGAATATTAAAATAACTATACTCTAGGTGCGTATCAACCGTGAACGCAGATAAATAAATGTAAATCGACGCGGTTCCGAATTGTAATTCGATTTCGTTTAATATTCGACAGCGTTTGTCGGCGTCGGTTTTCTACAAATTCAACGGACGGCTCGACACCGTGCTAAACGACCGGACGGTATTGCAGCGTCCGTTTTTCGTTTATTTTTTCGATTGTTATTCGAAAAACACAACGCGCGAGATACCGACGCGTGCCCCGCACGTCCGTCCGTTTCGCGACGATTCGTGCGGGGGATTATTTCGCCGCGGCTTTCCGTCGCGGATAACACCGCGGGTTTCCACCGCGGTCGGCCGTGCCGCGTACCGACGATTTGCGGCCCGGTCGGCGGTCTCGACGAATCGCGGGAAAAACGCGATTACGGGTCCTTTTCCCTTTTTCGGTCAGCGGGCTCCGTCGACGTGCCCGGGTCGCGCGTCCGCAAATAACGCCGCAGCGCGAACGAACGGCCGGCGGTTGGCCCGGATTCCACGGGTTTATTATAAGAGTTTTGGCCGTCGTCCATGCGGTCGGCGCGGAACGGCGGCGGCTCCGGCGCAATCACGGCCGACGGCGGGGCCGTCCGTCCGTAAAGTCTCGGCCGTGCGTTTCGCGCAGAACCCGAACAGCCGAAAAGCCGGGCAATGCGAACGCGACCGCGCGTTACTATCGGCACGTGATTGTATCCGCTTTAAAATTTAAAACCGATCGAAATTTTACGGCGTCAATTTTAGCGTGTATCGATAATAACAACAAACGTACGGGCGTCGGTCGTTCGAAACGATCGGTTCGCACGCGCCCCCCGCCCTCCCCCCCACATTGCTATTATTTAGCGGGAACGGAGCGCAACCGTTCCGCCTCGTCCGTCTTTACGCCGTGGTCCGTTCGGTTTTTTTTTTTCCCCAAAACGGAATCGATACGAGCGCACAAATAACCGATATAAATCCGGCGTAAAACCGCTAAGAAAAACGAAAACCTTTTCCCTTTATTCGCGCAGTTCTCGACGTTGTACTCGTGTACGGTCCAGAGCATTTCGTACGCCTATTCCGTTGCTGTACATTTCGCCGCTTTCTGCAATATTACGAGCGAACGGGTTTTAAAAACGGAACGGTTCCCCGATTAAAAAACTACAGTCCGTTCGCGAGGTTGACACGCCGATTCCCGATAAAAAACGCGAACGCAGTATACACGATAATATCGCCGTCGCGATGTAAATCCGTAATGTTAGACAGACGATTTCTCGCTTTAACAAAACGTCTGTAAAACGTACGCGGGGACCTTAATAGCCCGGGAGTCGGCCGTCCTAAAACGGCTGAAACGTAATAATATAAATGGGTCTCCGCGTCGGCTAAACGTAGGGCGAGGCGGTTGGCCTAACCTTTCTCAAGGAAAATACTTGACCCGGTGCCAAAGTCCTACGTCTATTTGTACACGAGACCAGAAAAAAAAAAAAAATGACCGTTTGGCTTCGGATTCACACACGCATCAGTCAATCGCCCGTTGAATAATTGCATAGTTTTTTTTTTTTTAAATATTATACCGTACAACTGTGCGAGATTCGTTTTTTCCGCCGGGCGGGAATTCTCGTCGTCGCGGCGATTCGATTTAAATCGGTTAACCGGTCCGAACGTCCGTCCTCCAATACGGCGTAAAACAATATACGTTATTTACGGATTTTAAAAACGTGCCGCGAGACTCGAGCGCCGCGGATCCGGTTTTACTTTTGATCGCGAACGTGCAAACAAGACCCAATAATAGATATTGGGTACAACACTATTACCCGCAGATATCGCAGAATTTGACGGGGGAACGGCGGCGAGTGAACGAAAAAAAACAAAAAATAATAATAATAATAACGGGACGAAATACATATTGCACTGGTATCAAGGTTAAACGGCCAATAAACAGACGTCACTTTTTAAAGATGCGTGCAAATCGCGCGCCCGGTGTAATAATAGAGCAGGCCGGGGCGGCGCATGCCAAAAAAAGCCCACGGGAAACCGCCGTGGCCCCCGACGGTTTCCAGATGCCAATTCCCACGGTCCTAGTTTCGCGTCGCCCCCGCCTAGCCGTCCGCAATATTCATCGTAACGAACGTTAATTTATAAATACGCTTGCACTCCTGTGTCCGGTCGGAACAACGATACGCGCGGGTTTCGGGAAAAGCCGATGGGCGTACCGTTTCTAGTGGAACAAAAACCCGTCAGTGTGCTCGAAACTCGCGCGGTCGACTGTACCGGTGGTAGATTTCATACGCGATCGTTTTTTAAAACAATACGCGCGCGCGGTGTTAGCTGTACGCAGGTAAACATTTTTTTTTCTAATAACATTAATGGTTATTAAACGGCGTTTGACGAAATTCGCGTTCGTGGACGCGGGGGGCTTGGCGTTTGTAAACGGATTCGATATTTTAGGGGGTTTTTTTTGAAAAAAAATTCGCATCGATATTCTCGAAAAAAATTTACTTCGTATAAATCGTTCGCGTCGTATTAACGTACCGTACGTTGGCGTACGGGCGTATAGGCGATCGACGACGATAATAATCGCCCGTGAGGGTTATAACAAACGAATAACAATTTTTTAATTTTTTTTAATTTTTTTTTTTTAAATAAATCACAAATCGAACCCTCTGAACAAGGAAATTATATTTTTCACAAACGGCCGTGCGATATCGTGACTTACGGGCGTACCGTTCGGTCAACTGTATATAACATACACAGAGCCCCGCCGTATTATAACGCCGCTGCAGTACACCGACGCGATGTTTACCGTACGGGTTTAATAACATACGATTGTATTTCTATCTCCGGTGGATGAAAACTGATTATTGTCGACTCGGGAACAAGTCCGTAATCGTGTAATGCCCTTTGCGATATCAGCGCGCGTGTGCACGCGTCACAAACACGAAACAACAAAGTCACGGAAACCGTCGAAAACGCCGGTGCGGAATACAGAACGGAACGTCCGGCTTTCGGACATAATAACGTGCTCGGGATTCGATTCCGATGTAATAGCGTTTTCTGAAATGCCATTAAAGAAACACGCAGAGTGTTTCCTACAATTGACCGTTCGAACGCCCGCGCGCGATCCGCATTGACCGTAAATCGAATTGTGCGTCGCCACACAATTTTACACGCCCCGGTCCGCCGTAATTGTGTGTCGTTCGCACGATTGTAAGAGCGCAACCCCTTGTCGCGCGTCCGCTGAATTGAAGAGGGTCGCGGCGAAACACCCGTGACTAAACGAGACGTATTTCGTTTTTGTTTTTTGTTCCAGTATCTCGTTTTCAATTTGTAACGCCGTAGCCACAAGGTCGACCGAAATCGAACGGAAATGTTGAAGCAACATCTTGACATGATCGGAAGGAACGAGCCCATCCAGAGGAAAGCCAAATTCTGGCAATCCTATGTCAGAGCACTGAAAGGTATGTAAAGGTTTTGTTTTTTTTTTTTTTTTTTTGAACGTCTACAATACTATTAGCATTCGTCAGTGGCGGAGGACCGCCGTCCTATGTGTTCGGGCGATTTCGGCCTATCTCGGTCCACGTCCGACGCGTCCGATTGAACGGTTCGTTTACAAGGGCCGGTGCTCGGGGTATCGCCGGTTCTCGCGTGCAATTTTCGGCACATAGTTGAAAATGTATGCCGGCTGCGACACGCGAGTCCGGTGGCCAATAAACAATGAAACACCGGCGTTTTCTACAATTTTCGCTTAGTTTTTTTAGAACGTCTGTTCGGCGTTTTGAAACATTCTATTAACATCGCCAATGCCGGCGCGATTCAATAGCCGAGTTAATATACCCGTCAGTCCCGTGCTGCGCCCGCCTAATCCGGCCCCGGAGGTGACGTATGAAAATAATAACAATAAACAGCAAAAATAAAAAGCCGTTTTACTACACTTGAAAGTCGCCGGATCTCCATTGGTGTTGCTATGTATGCATGTACGTTGCATTATAGTACGAGTTATTTTCGATCGTTACCGCCGGACCGCGGTAAAATCGCCTTTTAAGCGACCGACAGTGACATTTATTATACCGATGGATAGGGACTAGCCAGGATGACTCGGGTCGAGTACCGCGTATCGATCACACTTTCCGGGGTTTTATCACGGCGATTATGGACAAATCGTTTTGTTGTAAAAACGCGTTCGCGTTGTAGTAACGATTATTGCACGTTCGTGGGCGTCGTTTAATTGGATTTTTTTTTTTTTTTTTATTATTATTATTTCATAGTCTCGGCGAGATCGTTAAAGCTAACTAGGTTAATACGTACATATTTTATGACACGATACTTTTTAAAATTATTAATTTTTTTAAATACATATTCTAGTGCGTCTATAATAAGAGTACCGCGTTCACAGTAAACAACATTTTGAGCCAAGAAATGTCGAACGCTTCTCTGGCAATATTACATTTGTAATATTTTGATTTTTTTTTTTTTTATTTTAATCTAATCGGCCGCACTGTAAATGTTGCGCCCCAGAATCGATTAACGTTAGGCAACTAGACGTGCATCCACGAACGTCGTGTCGTACACTCGTACAATTCCGGCGTTTCAACGAAAAGTCCCAACAGTAATGCTAATATTACGAGCACCTTATAAAATAAAAAGCGACTGTTTAGAACAATGACTCCCTTCCACCCAAATCAATCTCGACCCGCGCGAAAATTTAAAACAGTACGGAATAAACTGTAAGAACTAACGATCAAAAACCAAAAACCAAACAAAAAAAAAAAACATAAACAAAATCGCCTCACCTTATTTGTGGAACCGAATCGATTATAAAATATCATTTCTACACTGACCACGACACCCATTTTAAGCCTTTTTGAAGTCAGGTCAACACGATTCGACAGATTATTTACACAAAGTTTTGGATTCTTAAACACAGTTTTGAATTTCTCTCCGTACAAACGTCGACACACCTTTTTGAACGTATAAACGGGCGACATTTAGCGAATTTCCACACTGTAGCCTAAAGAAAAATTCTTTCTTAAATCTAACATTTTATGAGAAATCACTTCGCGAAATTCAACGTTTACACACCCGGCATTCTGGACTGGATTTTGATCGGTATGTCAGTCTGCACATTTTTCCATTCGGGTTATCTTGACCAAGCACGGAAAATCACAACCGACACCTCGCGTCTTTATACCGGGCTAGTGATTACCGATCTCCACTCAAAATCGTCTTTTGGTCGTGGTGATTTATCGTTCCTTACAAACTCATCGTTGTCCCGCTTTTCGTTCCGTCCTCGTAGATCGATAGACGGATAAATTATAACTAGGACTCGGTACTTTATACATTAAAACCCACAGAAAAGCGCTTGAAAACAGCCCTGGACATTCATTTTTTTTTTTTTAAATCATGAATGACAGGAGGATTCGCAGGAGTTTAAAATTCTCACCACCACCCCCTCCCCCGTTACGACTCTAACCATTAAATGCAATTTTCTAATACTACAAAACGATTAACACACTTTTTTTTTTTTTTTTTTTACGATATACTCACGATTTCATTTAAAAACTCGAGTTAATCATTTTCGTAGTGTTCGAAAATCGTATTTTATAAGTTCGAGCAGCCGTTGATCCGGGGAGACTATTAAAGACATACTACCATTTTTCGTTGGTTTTTTTTTTTTTTTTTTAAATGCGTTTTCAACGCTTTTTTGAAGTTTTCGGCCGCTCTTTTGTGGGTTTCAAGCACGCGCGAAATCCGTTAATCGTTAAACGTACATGACTATTATTGACCGTTGAAAACAGGATCGGACGACATGAGGGCACCGGAAATCACTCACTACCACACGCCGGGCAGAGGAGTGTTCAGACCGATCTTGAGCGTCGACTACCCGACATGGCCCAGCTACAAGTCCATCTACGACGACCCGAAGCACCCGACCGAGAGGATCAACACGCCCGGATACCGTTACCTGCCCATCTCCAGAGACACGTACGGCATATCCCCCAGGAACATTTACCCACACAACTATCACTCCGACCGCTACCCGACATACGGTACGTACTGATGACGACGTCGCCGAACCCGCACACACACCACCGCTATATAATAATAATCATAATAATAATATGTACCGCTATATAATTATTAATAATAATAATAATCGTAATAATATAATAAAAAACAGTTCAATCGTACACATATACACGTATATTATTATTATTATTTTTTTTTTTTTTACTCTACTCTCAATATTGACGACGCTCAACTCTCCTCTCGACAACCGACAAACAAACAGATAAATAATAAAACGTATACGCCCGTATACACGTAAACAACGCGCGTATCATTCGTGAAATTGTTTTATTATCGAGAGATTGTTATCGTTGTTATCCGTGCGTCGCACGTACACGTCGGATACGGTAATGGACGCGCGCCATGAGTACACCGAAATCTAACGTACGAACGCAGCCACCACCCACCCGCCCCCACCCCACCCCCACGACCCAACCACACGGCGGTGAAAACGACAATGAGACTACGGGTGCCGCCACCGTGCGACGACCGTTCGCGCGCGGTTCGGATTTCGAATTTCGGAACGGCGCGGCACCGCGGCGCGTATTGCCCGCGGACACGGAACACTTTTTGGAAATTCGCTCGTTGCGCGCCGGCCGCGTCGCGGGGATTCCCGCGATTCGTATCTCGGGGGCCGCCGACTTTGGCGCGCGTCATTATCGATCGACCGTTTTCTCTCCGTATATTTCTGCCGTTCTCTCGCTCGCTCGCTCTCTCTGTCTCTCTCTCTCTCTCTCTCTATCTATCTGCCCGCGAAGCGCCGGCGACCGTAATCGGCTCGTCGTCCGCCGACGTCGAAAACGTTTCTAAAAGTCGGCCGCGCGCGACGGACGAAAAAACGCGCGGACCGACGTGTAACATGTAAACATTGTACGCGTTTTCGTTGACAGAAAAAAAAAAACAAAAAAAATCGCAATCTGTTTGTTTTCGATTTTTTCGTTTTTTTTTTTTTTGGTTTTTCTTTCTCTCGTCCGTTTCGACAATTCGCAGCGGTCGAGTTAATTTTACCATTTATTTTCGACAAACGGTAGGACATTGTTTATTGTGCAACAATGCGATGTGTACATCAGGCGTTATCGGAAATATAATACCGTATTATCGGTACAACAATAGTGTTAAAAAAATCGACTATTTTACACCCTCTCCCGTCGAAAAGAAAGAAAAAAAAAAACGGAAAAAAATAAAGTATACGACGTACACAACGTATAACAACGTTGATTTTAGAATATACACTCTAGAGTCAATGACAAAAAATAATGTTACCGAATTATATTATAATATACCGGATTCTGTTTTGTATTACGTAGGTATACACGCACCGACCACCCCCCCCCCCCCCCCCCCCCCCCCCCCCCCTTNCCCCCCCCCGCCCCCACTCAACTGTTTTTGTCGCCTTTGTTATATTATTTATTTTTTTTTTTTCTTGTTTATATGATTTACGTATTTTATTTTATTATTATTATTATTATTTATTTTATTTTATTTTATTCTTTTTTTTTTTTTTTTTGAAATATAATTACTTCTTACTATTTAAATATTTTTGTTTCGCTATTTTTGAAAAACCATAAAAAAACAAAAACCACGCACGTTCGACGAATTAATAATGTAGTAGTGAACGTATCACGAGCGTCCAACAGTGAAATAGGTTAAAACAATATTTATTATATTATGTCCGGTTGTTCGGAAACGCGGCGCTTGTTATCCGCACCGCCCCGTGTACGGTTATTTGTTATATACTCGTGTTTAAACACGGATCTTGCTAAAGCTTCTTCCGCGGCCCCGCTACCGCTTGATGGGTTCGACGAACTTTAATATTATAATAATATTAATAATTATTGCCCGTCTAACTTAATAATTGATTTATTAATGGTCATTTTACTTTGTCGTCTAAACACACGCAATCTAAACCAACGGAAGCTTTACCGAAAACGGGGGAGGGGAAAAAAAAAAAAAAAAAAAATGTTTCGTAGTTAAAAGCGATAAACATTTTTTTTTTTTTTTTTTTTTTTATCAAATGTTAATCAATTCGAGTAAGTAATCGAAACACGTTATTTCGCCTAATATAACAAAAACAAAAAAAAAAACACGGTACAATACGATAATAATATTGTTGTACACGACGCGGACGATGAGGGAGCTAACACGCAGCTGCTGCAACCACCCCGACACCCCGTCGGTATACCTATAGGTAAGTATGAATGATAACAATAATATAATATTGTAAGTAACAACTTGTACGCTTACGCGTCTTCGTCTCTTATACAGCAGCGGTTCTCGGCTTTTATGCGACCCGGCATATTTCACGCGGATTTTTTTTTTTTTATAAAGTCAAAATACGACGGGAGCCATACGCCCCTTTCGCATTTATCCGGTACCTGGTTGAATTAAATTCAGTAGGCATTCGCATTATGAATTATCGTTGTACACTCGTATTTAACCGTGTGTATGCGTATAAATATCCGTACGTTTTTCAGCGAAATCAAAAAAATTGAACCCTATGTTTCGCGTTGTCACGCGCAATCGTTTAAAAATCACTCGGCGAATGGTCGGGTTTTTTTTTTCGCCTTTTTGGCGGGCCATTTTTTTTTTTCTAAAGCTTTCAAACTTTTACATTGTCCGGACGAACCAATCGTCAAATGATTCAAACATTGAGAAACGCTGTATTATAGGATAAATCCGTTTTAACATCCCAATTTACCTATACAACATAGATTACATCTATGCGTCCATAACGTTTTTTTTTTTTTTTTACCAATATCGGTAACATTAACGCTACGATTTACAATACAATAATATTATTATCACGACGAATGCGCGTGACGACAATAACAATGATAATAACGTGCGTTTATACTGTCCGTGTTCAGATCCCTATCACACAGAACCGTTCAAAGCGTTACAAGACTGGACGGACCATTTGGATCGTTTGGCCGAACTGAACAAAATATTCCCCGGAGATCACCCGGCGTACTACGAACCGAAAAAACCCTTACCGTTACCGGAGAGACGAGCCACGTCATTACCGCCGATCAAAGGTTATAATTACACAGGTAACGTTACCGGAACGGTTTTGGCGTTTAAAAAAAAAGAGATTTAAAAACAAAAATTCTAAAACCGACAAGCTTCGCACCATTTTTCCCGTACGGGAACTGGGAAGATAGGATGTGTAAGCTAATATATATATATATATATATATACAGCGGTCAAGGCAGTATTGAGAATTTGCTACTTACTCAACAAAAAAAAAAAATGCCGTAGGGTTGCTAATAAAAAACTATTTAACTATTGCGAGTTAAACATATTACGATAAACT
The DNA here is from genome assembly GCA_902439185.1 of Cinara cedri. Classification (NCBI taxonomy): domain Eukaryota; kingdom Metazoa; phylum Arthropoda; class Insecta; order Hemiptera; family Aphididae; genus Cinara; species Cinara cedri. The sequence continues at coordinate 94,371 of CABPRJ010001484.1, read as the reverse complement.
TAAATTGAACGTTGTATTAATTTGTAACTTAAAAAAATCGCGTTCTTACGGTTTTGAAGCAAACATTTTCATTTACACGATTCGAAACACACAGTAGTATAATATGTAGTTGGTACGCGAAATGATTTTACAGATTTTCATCAAAATTTAAACTTATAGAAAAATGACTATTACTTTTTATTGATCGCTAAGTACAACTATAATAATGAACCGTGTCGAATTTTCGAGTGTTTTTTAGAAACCAAAACAATTTTTTTCGCACCAAAAACAATAAAAATTGTAATTACGTCGTGACCACTGTAATTGTTATTAGACTTCTTTGATATCATAATTCTTATCTCAACCCGAACAGGACTACCGATTTACTCGACCGGTGGCGTTAAGAGGAGACCCCTCTCCGAGTTGTTCGAGCCAAGCGTGTACACTCCCAGGTCCAGATACGTACGGGACCCGTGGTGGTGGGAATACCCGCACCTAAAACCTTACACCCCGATCAGTTCGTCGTACAGACCGCCCGCGAAATCGTACCTGAGGAACAGCTACTTGTCGCCGATCAAGAGCACCTACTTGTGGGGACACCATCCCATCAGGCCGTTCAGTGAGTATTAGTAGATATTATTAGGTGTTCGAAACGACCCTCGATCTCGTGCCTCATCCGACGGTCCGAGTACAAATCATGTAGACGATAGTAAACGGACGGACCGTCGTTTTCGGCCGTTGTAGTCGGTTATAGTCGGTTTTAAGAATTTCTACGGAGTTCTAAGTAGAAAAAAAATTTAAAACTGCCACACGACATGCAGTGCACATACACCCTGTGGCGCCCAAACAATATGTGTATGGTGTAGCATAAACTGAAATTCAAAACCACCACCCACCTCAAAAACATTTGCCCGTATAAATACACACTTTCCAACCCCTACAACCTTGAATGTTTATACCCATTCTACCCGACCGTCTCAAATGCCAACTACCGGGAACGTCCGCCCGTCCAAAATAGGACGTGTAGTAACCGCTACATTAGGTGTATAGTTTGGGCGCCAATGTCTACACCGAAAAATAATACAATCGCACGGTACAAAATAAAACTGCCCCGGAAATACCACCAATACGGTTTTTTACTAAATATTGCGTTGTCTTTAATTTTCAGCCCCGAGCCACTATTATTAAGAAGAAGAAAAAATACGATAGGTCAGCGATGTCCTGAACGAGTCGAATATCCGAACGCAAAAAAAAAAAAAAGCGCGATTCGTGCGGAACTTATCACCATCGCTCATTGGCCCGAAAATGCTATGCGCATCGTCACTTGGACACTCTGGATGTTAATCCATCAATTTCATTATTTATTATTTATTCTGAATGTATTTGCGTACAATATGCTTTGTATACAATCACCGGAAGTTTATTGTAAGCGTTATAAATTATATTACTCACAAATACATAATGTTATAATTTAATGTGCACACGTTATAAATACAATATTTAAACACTATACCATTGACGTGTTAATTACCTCTAACGCAGTTTAAAAATAAACCATCGAATCGCATGACTCGCGGTCGATTGACGTTCGTTTTTAACGATATAGTCAATGAAATCTATAGTTAATCAGTGATTATTTTTAATTGGCACGAAGGTCAACATAATATGTTTTTTTTTTTTTTTTTTTTTTTTTTCTTTACCGTAGGCAGTTTAAAAACAGCTAGCGCCAAATATAAATATATATATGTATATCCCGAAGACATACAATACAACAATATATTTGAATTAGTACAGGTAAGTTCCTATACCTATAAGCGTAACTTTCAACTTACACCAATATGGTACCGAGGATGAAAAGTTACCGATATTATCGCTTTTAAGACTATACTGTTGTTTGGCATTTCAAAACGCAATAGTCTGGAAAATAAAACAAGCAACAAATAACAGAAACGTTTAAATCGCATTGAATAAAATACGAAATGTAATTTGTTTCAAGACCATGAATTCGGCACTACTTTTTCTTTACTTTGGCCAAATATTGCCGGCTTCTGTGTCGCCCGTTACGATGAAAAACTTTTTAAGACGGTTAAAATAAACATTTATATTAAATTTTAGTCAGCTTTTTTTTTTACAAAAAAGATCCGCAAATCTAATATAAGGAAGCGCCGGTTTAATTATTTGTCTGGAGGCGGATCCACAGCCGAATCTATCAAACGCAGAGGTTTAAAAATGTAAAATGGACAAATGAGTCTGTGCAGAGCATTTCAAAGCAGAAATTTAATTCCTAAAGAATCGTTGACGCGAGGTTTTTCGGTATCTTTGGATCAAAAATTAAAATTTTTTTTTATTTTTGAATTACCTTGGCGACACGAATGAAAAACAAAATACCAGTTGTTATTGTTGATCAATTTAATTGGTTCCGTGCAAATGTCCAGCTATTACTATTTACAAATTCAGATAGGTATATCATTTTTTTAGGTGTTTCTGCACAAAAGTATATATATATATATACTATGTACCTACTATAATAGTTCTTTCGAAATTGAGTATGGAATTGTAGATTATCGTTTAAAATACGTGACAGAAACCGGGCACTGTACACGCTCGCGCAGCGGGCTAAATTGTCCGACAACAACGGTTAACTGCGACGGGGACGACAATGGAATCGGAGAGTTACGGGGAGACTGCGGGTTTTTTCAAAAAATACAACGCACGGACGACGCCGAAACAGCCGGTATATATTTAGTAGGATTTCATTATCAAATACGAATAAAAATCTTAGTAAATTATATTAAAAATCAATCATAAAGAGAGAAATCCCCTAAATAGTCTATACCGGTGCGGTACCTATAGCACGAGTTAATTGTACCTACGTTCCGAAATGGCTTTTATATCGCGATTTTGTGTACGTTAACGAACGTTAAAGTCTATTGGACGATCGCCAATCCATAACTCGCAAGACATAAAAATACACGCAGACTATATAGCAGTGGGTATTGTGCAAACCGCAAGAAAATATAATTTTTTTTTTTTTATTTTTTCAATAAACCCATAACGGTTATTGCGCTATCGTAGATCCGGTGCATTCAAGTATGATGGTTGCGCCCATTATGTATATCAACGTCTATACTTTTGAACTATTTATACAAAATACTATTGATGCAACTATATAGTTAAAATGAAAGCGATTGGTAATTGTTTACTGGTGCGGGTGAAATAAGGAATTCGTTTTTTTTTTTTTTTTTATGTATGAAAAAACAATAAGCTAAAGTATAAAACAAAGTAATGTCCAGTAATCAAATTTTTGTTTTGAAACTTTGATTTGGCTTTGTTTGTTTCTTGTGTATGTTTTTATCAGGTTCCTGGCTGTACATAATATATAAAATCTATACTATATATAAAACGAACGCAGTTTTCAAATTCAATAGTCTGAAATGTATTATGGAATGCGTTTATGGAGACAATCGATATGTAGCATGGGCACCCTAAATTTGTTTTTGTCTTGTTCATTGTCGAACGATTGACCTATTATGAATGTAAGTGATGCACTAAGCAATCGAAAAAATCATTATAGATGTTCGTTGTTTCGTCTTGAAAAGTCGGCTTTTCGAATTTAAACATCCAGTTTTTCCTTTTTTATTCCAGGATACAAGTCGATCTAAATATTCCGAATAAGTAAACACAATAGTGAACTCAAATCCGCAGTTTTCGGATTTCTCACAGTCTTTGGTATAAACCACTAGTGATGATAAATAAATGTCCAAAATATTTATAAACTAAAGCCTAAAGCGTAGAAAAAAAAAAAAAAAATGATTAGCTCGCAAATGTGGTTTCATAAGTATTTACCTATTTTTCCAGAGGGTAAATCATTGATCAATAACAGTATTGACCAGTGATTTTACACCAGATTCTACAAGATTTTCCCAATGATTACCAAGATTTTCTATAAGATTTCCTGTAAGATCAAAACAAATGGTCATGATTACCCAAACATTTGTACATTGATTTCCGTTAGTGATTTATTCTCTATGTGTATTATAATTTGTATACATTCCTGTATAGTCAGCGCAACCTTATAATATTTATATATTTCAATAGAATGCACTACCTAAACTAAGCGTGCGGTTAAATAATCTTCTACCAATAAATATTTTATTAAAAAAAAAATCAAATTTACCAGTGACTGTTAAAAGTTAAATAATAAAAAAAAATAAATACTTACGACAGCGGTCCATGTCAAATTCCAATTCAACCCGAATAACTGTGTTTGTATAACATTATACACGATAAATAACTGGAAAATGATAATTCATAAATAACGCGATAAGCAAAAGAGTATTGGAGAATATTGTAAAATATCGTAAGTTATGCAGTCGTAAAGATCGCATCAGCTCACACGGTTTGTAAACTGTCAAACAAACGTAAATTGTAAATCGGCGTAAACAAACTTTCCGCGTCAGGGAACCGTGACGACCGAACGAATAATATTATTATAAATATCGGCTGATTTATCCGCTTGCCGAATCATTATTTAATTAAACGATTTTCACATACGCCGGACGATTACCCGTCTGCAATATTATAATTTACAATATGTATAATATATTGGACTTTTCCGGTTGGCTCAGAATTCAAAAGAAAAATCGATAACGTTTTTGATAACGTTGATAACTAGAGCAATGGCGGATCCGTAGGGAGGCCCAAGGGCTTCGCCTACCTTCCCCCCGGACTATAGACTATATGAAAGTTTTTTCATCCACAAATGATTGATTGTTTAACGCATACATTATAACACGAGATTTTCAAGGAAGAAAAGCGAATAAGAACGAAGAATGTATTGATTGTACCATAGTATGATGTATTTATATTTAAATACTTTTTTTTTCAGTCCGTGAACAAATCTCCTATCAAAAATATTACTTCAATCAAAAAATAAGTTAGCAATGGTTTATCAGTGCTTACAGATATAAATTAAATTAAATATGTATTATCTTCTCAATTTCTCACCCACAACAGTGAGTGCCAGTGGGTGTACCCAATGGCGGCGAGGAGTATTTTTACCTTGAATCACCGATTTAATTTTCCATCCGCCCACCCACTCAACCCTACCGTAAAATTCCCAAAATCTACAAACTAGGGATAAAAACCATGTTTCCATGGAAATAAATAATATTGGTCTAGGTATGTTGGCAAAAGTTGCATTAAATTTCAGTGTGAAAAGGTATTAGAAATCGGGTTTTTCCTGTGAGAACGTGAAATTTGAGCACACAAATGGTTGGACGTAATTTTCGTTAGACCTCCCTGCCTCATTCGCCATTTAGAAAATATCATTTTTTTTTTTTTTTTTCCATTCAATATTCAGTTTGCATTTAATATGTATTTGTACGACCAATTCCGAAATTTCTATACCATTTTTTATTACAGTAAATCAAATTTTAAATTAGAGGTGGGAGAGAAGTCTCGCCAGATCGTCTAATGAAAGTAGGTTTACACGAAATTTAAAATTCCACCTCAGGTCTCGGTTTGTAACATGTAAAACAGAAAATCCTTTTTTATCAATATTTGACCATAATAACGACAAATTGAAATCAATAAATCGATATCTATATAGATAGGTACGGTTTATGGTATTCTAACAGCTAAGTCACTGATCAATAATTCTATTTGATATTAAAAATACCTAATATTATAATAATATAATAACATCTAATCTTCCACCTACGGTTGTACAATAGGTTTTTGACTATATTCAAGTATCATTAAAACACTAGCATCGTACTACTTTAATAACCTAATCATTTGAAAATATAAACAAAAATTTAAAAAATAATAATAAGAAAATGTCAAAAATAAGTACCTACCTAGTTCTTTTAGTTCTAAAGTGGGTACGTGGGTAGATTTTATATGCCAACAAAATACGGACAAATTATATTTTTTTATGCACGTGATAAACATATTGTTTGTCATTTTTAGTAAGTAACAATAATTTTAAAAAACTAGAAACTCGGAATATAATTATATAGGACGGTTTTCCTTTAATAAATTAGAAGAAAAATAACGTTATTCCTAGACCTATAGAGGCTCTCTATTTGGTTTTCTTTAAAACCAAATGCCTAAAAGAATTACGAAAAAGCAAAGTTTAGTTTAGTTTGAAAATGTGAAGAGGTTTAACTTGATAAAATCTACCAATAAAATAACACCAAATAGTATTGAGTTTTTTTAAATATTCTTAAACTACTTCATTTGATGTTGAACAACAATTTACAAACATTTATTTACAAACAGAAATCACAGTTTCAAGGAAGAAAAAATTAAATACCATTCAACTGGAAGGTAACAAGTCATAATTTAGTATTGTTATTTTTATCAAAACTGAGTAGTACAATTTTCAAGTATTTCTGATCAGCCAAAATAATTTTATTCACATAAAAAACAATTAAAATTTAAAATAAACTCAAATATCAAATAATAATAAAAAGCTCAAAAATTCGTCGGAATGTTATGAAAATTTTACGTCTACAAATGCTAAGTATTCGTGTTTTTATAATTATTTTTATACGAATCTCAAAAACAAACAAAACCCGAAATGAATGAAACTGTTAATGCTATAATATTTCATATCTAATGTTTATTAAGAAAACAAAACAAAAAATATCTTTTCTACCCACTAACAAGACAACATTTTCTATCAGAAAAGATCTTAGTCTTGAGATTTGGAACAATATTTCTGGTAGAAAAATTGAATTTAAAATATTGAAACTTTAATTGCTGTCAATTTGTTTGTTTTATCTAATTATTAAGAAAACTACATAAAAAATCGAATACTGATTTTGTCAGCGCACCAGATCCAAAATGACCGATCAGAGGACGATTTCTTGTAGAAAAGTTGTTAATAGAAACGAAAAATAAAAAAAAAATGGTTCACCGTAGTAAAACCAATACATTCCTCATCGCGCTCAAGATCTAAAATAACTAATTTTATATGCCAGAACTATCGTTTAAACGAACCTATAGTACTGTACGTTAAAAAATCTATTGTCATAGCTCACAACACTTGTATTGTATACGAATTTGGAACAGGTAGATAAACAACTACAATAGTATAATTCATTATGCGCCGGGGAATTAAAACTCACCCGGTCAGACGTAGGATTGGGTTATCGATTCGAATTGGTTATGGCCGTAACGAGTAGAAAAAATAAGTAAAATAATTATATTTCTATATATATTTCTCAATTTTTGATATATAAATGTATCTACAGTTAACTTGGTCCAGTTGCCAAAACTATAAATCATTAAGTTTTACACATCTGCAACGACATATTATAAATTATAGTATTATTATTTATAATCTTAATCTAAATAACAATTACAAAATCCATTGTTGTTTACCCTAAATATTCGTTTTATAATTGTCTCTAAAAATAACAATAATATGATAATTAATGACTAAAACATAATTCAATTGACTACCCGTGTAATCGTCGAGTCCGATGCTGAATTTCCACTAGGCATCAAAACGAACAATTATATTGCATTGGCTTAAACTATTCGCGAGTTGGATAACACTTATATTTTACAATTCAAATCGTCAAAAGGTACCTATTATACCGGTATCATTATTTGTAAACCAATATAAATATTACAATTCAACGCCTATTTTTAATTATTCCATAAATCGCTATAAGTAGATAAGTTAATTTATATAAAATTGTGAATAATATTAATTTTATATAAGGTACAAATTTCGATAATAATTATAATGATAAATTATTTTGACGGTTCAATAAAAAAATACAATTTAGTATAGTGTTGCTTTATGCAATCTAACGACATTATTAAGACAACTTATTAATATTTTTTAATAGTTAAAATAGATTTGAAAATAAATATGATTTCGTAAAACTCAAATATTGAAAGTCTAAACTTTACTATTATTGTATATATATTATATTATATTATATAAGTGTAATAATTGTAATATCATTAATAAAACCTTCGATACAAATATTAATTTGATATTGATATTTTAAATAATATTATTATTATTATTATTATGTATTTTAATGTGATACATTTTTGCTGTGGATATATTGTTTAATAAGTGTGTACTGATTTAGAATTGAAACAAAACAAATGATGGTGTGTAAGTTTATCTACTGTGTGAAAATACTTAAAATTAATCATATTAATTATTTTTTTTTTTTGTTGGCGATCAATAGAGCCGCCACCAATGTCTGTCGCCATTTCAATTTTACACAATCAATCATAATATGATAATGGTACATGATATGATTCATAGCAAACGGTACGTAGGCGAAAAGAAATAATAATTTATTTATCGATTAGTTTCATCGAGGATGTCAATCGAAATATTATGCAAGTATATAATTTTAAATTTATATCAGTTATTTTATATACAATATATATTATTTTCAAAATCGACACGTTATGTATGCATTGCATAGTGTATCAGGTAACAAAAATAAATAGTATTTTACTACTTAAGATATTATTATAATAAACCGAAATAAAGTCACCTAATCGTAGGTGAAATACAAAATAAAACAAAACAGAATCGTAAATTACAATAATAATATTTTACTCGTTAAACAGACGTTACAATAATATCGCACCTACTATTGAGCACAACCAGTAAACGATTTTTAACAGACCTAACAATAATAAACGATTAATAAATCGACTAAGAACAACACTAATCAAACATAGTTCTGGACGCTAAACACAACGAATGTATACAAACTAATGAGTGCTTCAATCCTACAATATGACTAAATATTATTTGTGTTTGTAATATTATGTTCTTCTAGAATAGAAAAGGGGGGGGAGGGGGTTGATCAATTTGGATTAGGCTCGGGGAACACGATCGCACCCACGTTTTAAACAGTATCTATTTAGATAGCGGTTGTTTTTTTAACATGACATTGTGTATGTTCTTTCAATGACAGCTTTATAGAGCGGCTGTTTAGGGCAATACATGCGCATACTTTGACACCATATCCGGGTTGCTTGTTACTAATATGGCCAACAATTATAATACTTATGTTTGTACATATATTACGATAAGATATATAAAATAGTAAAATATTGTACACGGTTTTGTTTATACGTCAAAGAGTAAAACCCGTATGACATACGAAAATAAACGACGAGTGTCAGTAAGGAAGAATCGACAGAGATAAATAATGTGACGGTGCATCGACGAATATTTTACTCTACATATCGTGCGTAAAACAGTATTTTTCTTTTTACAAGTATTATTATTTAAATATAGTAAGTCCCTTTTTGGAGCACACGCGATTTTTAACACGGCTGTCACTCTTTAGTGTTTTAATGTTTTTAATGGGCGTGGACAATCCCCCAACGATATAAAAAAGGCGCATGCCAATAGAATATTTCATGATAGAAAGAGAAATTTTTTTTTTTATTTTTTTTTTTTACTCATACAAAATGGTCGGGGGGGGGAGGTGGTCTAGTGCGAACAAGAATTTAATAAAATCCTCAATGAGATCCCTCTCTTTTTGCCATCCAATGCAGTGTACGCAGTGTCTATCAGGTGCTCGTTCATATTATTAAACATTCAAAACATTGTCTCGTTTAATGTATGCTCGGTAAAAAAGGCTTACTCGTCACCCCGAGTGTTGTGTGCGAGAATTCTGAAGAGCGCAGAAAAAAATAAAATAAAATAAAAGGGAAAAAAATGTAACGCGAATCGATTGGTCTATCCATCGCACTCCTCCCCCTATAGTTTATCGTTTATACGTATACATAGTAAGAAGTATTCGCAGTCGTACTAAAATAATATATAGGTTACCTATAATAATCACTCGAATTTTCGGCGAGCTCCCAGTCTTCTTCTGAATGATATCTAGGAAAAATACGTGACGTAATTTTTATACGGATGACTCCCGAGGAACGGATACTTTGAAATTAAATCGAAACCCTCGTCTCTCGCGCATCCCCAGGCAATAGATTACCTATACCCTTTCATAACGACACCGGTATTGTAATCGCACGGTAAGTGATTGCGCCCGGCAGTGATTTTTATCCGTAAAATAACACCAAGACGGATGGACTAGACAGAACGGTCATCACGATATGGCGCGTACCTTATTAATACCCATACAATCGAGTTATCAATATGGGATTATTAACGCAGAGTTGATGATCGGGTTCGTAATAAAAACCAAAACCATATCAACCGCATTTAACCAGCTGGCATTCTGTTCGGGGTCACAGTACTCCGCGTAATACGGGTAATGGTAGTGCCGGGCAACGTCCATCCATCTCTTTGTTTATTCGTTTTTTTTTTTTTTTTTTATCGCCGGACGTCTGTGCCTGTCATACGTGTTATTATCACTGCCGGCGGCGGCCATGGTGTCTGCGTATCACGAAATTGCCGTTATACATAATATTTTACGCCTACCTACCTACAGCGGTTATTTCGCCGTGTTTCCGGTATCCCGGAGTATCGAACCCGTTTAAATATATATATATATATATATATATATATATGTATTGTTATTAAATATCATTATCAGTTATTATTATTTCTAGAAAAACCGTTAAAATAAACAGAGAGAAAATGACACATTTCTATATATTGTACATCAATAATAAAAAGGTTAAAATGAAATAAAAAATAATATTCGTAATAATAATAATAATAATCATATTTTAAGAGAGAAGAAAACCCCCCGATCTACAGCAGCTGCTGGCGCTAATCGCATTTTTTGTATATTTGAGCTATTTGTCGGTCTTCGTCGGGCAATTCTTTGTCGGACCAGCCGTACACGTGAGTGGCGGTCGTCGTCTCCTGTTCGGTGTCGGCGGCCGCGTCCGCGACGACCGCAGTCCGCTGGCGCGTGCCGTCGCCGGTGCGCAAGGCCCGTTTGGTGACCAGATCGGTGGGCACGGTCTTCAAGTCGTAGGCCCAACCGATCAGCGAGAACAGATCGATGAAAAGCGTGGACAGGTTCAGCTTGTAGTCGAGCAGCTCGGCGTTCTTGTAGTCCCACGGGAACGTGTGATGATAGTTGTGCCATCCGTCGCCGCACGTGGCGAACGACACCAACAAGTTCTCGGTGGGATTGATGTTCCTGCGCAAAAAATCGCCAACCGCGAAATTATCGTCACGTACGAACGAACAATAAAAAAAACGATAATGCCGTAATCACGAGTAACGGCCGAACGGATAATCGATCGCCGCCGCGGCCGTTGCGCGGTTTCGGTCGTTATCGTCGATCGCGTCGTCGGAATAACGCGCCGTTATTTGCCGGGGGTGAGGGGGGGGGGGCGGCGGGGGCCGGGAGGAGCGCATTGTATCGCGGCCGCTCGACAAGGCGTCCGTTCCGACGACCCTCCACGCCCCCCCGTGCGAATTTCCGGATAAAGCCGTCCGTGTGCCCGGAACCCCGGGGAGAAGGGAAACACGCGGTGACGGTTCGGTGCGCCGCTGCCGCCGGCGGTCGTACCGCGGGATTCGACGCCGTTGTCGTACGCGTTGGACCCGGGGCCCGCGGGGTATTTCACGCGCGATATCGTTAATACGTACCCGATATACCCATTGTACCGGCTCGACGCGCGTCGCCGTCGTCGGCAGCAGCGGCCGGGCGATAAATCGTTATTCGCGAGCGACCACGGTGCGGCGCCGGCTCGGTCGGGGGGCCGAGAGGGGGGAAAGAAAGAAAAAAAACGCCGCGTACCGCCCGCGCGTTGTGCGGCCGCGTGTCCCGGCCGGACGTTCGGCGATCCCGGCCGGACGTTCCGGGGAGAAGAGCAACGGGAATCGCCGCGGCCCGTACACAACACGTGCGGCGCCGGCGGAGGTTTTCGCATTTATTTTCGCGGCGGACAGAGTACTCAACGGATGAACGTTGGCGCGCGCGACGGCGGCGAGCGTCGGTCGCGCTCGCCGCGCCGCAATCACTCACTTGTCGTACGGTTTGATTCCCCACATGTGCGCGGCGCTGTTGATGAGGAAAGTGGAGTGCAACGTGAGCACTTGCCGGAGCTGGGCGGACACCAGGTGCGCGACCAGCAGGTCCTCGCCCCAGAGCCACCACGGGACCACGGTGGGCAGCACGTACGACAGGACGAAAGCCAGCGGCGCGTACAGTCTGTACTGCCACATGACCACCCAGTCGGCCTCCATGTCGCTCATGTCGACGGTGTTCACCTTGGACTCGAACGCCGGATGGGGCATCATCAGGGCCCATCCGATGTGCGAGTAAAAGAACCCGCGGTTCGAGTTGTGCGGGTCCGCGTCCGTGTCCGTGTACTTGTGATGCAGCCGGTGGTCGCGCACCCAGTTGTATATGCTGTATTGGACGCCGACCGTCTGGAACAGCGCCAGGATGACGCGGAGTGGCAACGTGGCCTTGTACGCGTGGTGCGACCACAGCCGGTGGGCACCGGCTGTCACGCCGATCGACGACATGGTTCCCACCACCGTCGCTGCAAAGGTTGAAAAAAAAAAATAATAAATAAATACGCTCCGGCACCGGCAACGACGGTCGTCGAAACCCAACGAGGTCGTCCGGCTATACGCCGTCGAATTGCGCGGGTCAACGCGACCGCCGTAAAACGTTAGCCGTTGCTTTAGCGGGTTTGGACGGGTTCGCGCTGTAGAGGCGGTCTTTTAGCGTTGTCCACAATCGGAGGCGTGAACGAACGGCAACGGACGTATTTCGCGGTAGGAAAACGCGTCGGTCCGTTTGTGAAAAAGTCGAAAACGTCCGATCCGTAGATGTATTACAATGGGAAAAACCGAACTTCGGAACGTCGAGAAACAATGCTCGGAACGCGCTAAAACTCCAGTACGAATCGTCCTGTAATGCGAGTGTACGCTTAAACCGCAGAAACCGCCGACTTACCGAACAACAAGGTGTACAGCTTGACTTGGCCCGTGACGCACATGTATAGACCGGCCAGAGCGAGCGAGTGAATGCTCAAGAAAAACAATCGTCGGCGCCTGGTGCTGAACACGTCATCGTCCGACAGAACCAATTCGTCTGCGGGCGGCGGACTGTAAGGACTGCTTCTTACTCTCGGGTTCATGGACAGTTCGTCTGTTAAAAGCAAAACAACAATATCAACGTAATCGTAAATACGTCGCGCCGCGTGAACAGCGACGGGAGTTGTGGCGTCTGCACGACCGCGAAGTTACAGCCACGAGGATTTTCCTGGGAGAGAGGTGGAAGGGCGCAACAGTATCATTTCGCGCTCGCGGACAACGGGACAGATGGAGAATTTAAATTCCGTGTTAGAATTAGAAAAATCGAGATCACGAACAAGAGTGTGCGTTTGTTAAGTGCGGCGTGTAATTAGCGATGTTCTTTAATGTACTCACGCCAAAATACGATGTAAAATCGCAGACCGTAGTGCTTGACGAGGTCCACGATCCCGTTGATCTTCGTAACCGCTTGGCCTTTCCAGCATCGTTTGTCCGTCGAGTCGGATACGGTGGACCATCCGTTCGCACAGCCGTTCGTGATCTTTCTTTCCTCCCTGAGTATGGCACTCGAGTCTGTTGCGTTTGGACTCATTCTGAAAATTGTGTTTTATTTGTTTAGTCTTTGTATCATCTCTTTAAAGCTTTTGGCAGTTTTTTTTCGGAAAATCTTTATTGAAATACCTTATCACAGTTTTTGTCTATTATCTGTGTGTTTTCCGTATACAATCAATGTTACTTGTACATTTTCAGCACTCTGGACACAATATTATGAACGATTTTTCTAAATTATCTGAAACGAAATAAACGGAAAACGTCAGACTGAATTTTCCAAAAACAATATACGTGTACATATATATTTTTATTTTTTAAATTTCCGATATACATATAAATGAAAAAACCTATTATAACAAACATAAATATATCTTAACGGCAATTACACCGAGTTCAGCAGCACTAAAAACGAAGAACGGCGCGTACAAGGGAAAATATGAATTTTGTCCTGTTATCGGATTTCCGCGGCTCGCATATAATAACAAGGCGTACCGCGGCCGTGATGTGGTAGGGAAAATCGAATTTTCACGCAAATCTGTTCTGTCGTACGCACGGACAATGAATTACAAACAATTATGCAAATTTATTATACTCTATGACAGTATAATAATATACGCTCGTACAACGGGAGAACAGACTATAACTGGAGGTCAAGTAGTAGTATCGAGGTTCGGCATGTTTCACCGTGTGTCGTCCGAGGGGAGTCAATACCACGGGGTTCTTTGCGTAGGCGTAACGATCATTAATTCCCGGTGTATACCGCGAATACCAATTGTCCTGTGCGAATGAATTTACCGTGTAAACGTAACGTGCAACCCCCCCATCCTCACCCTCGAAAAAAAAAAACAATAGTAAAAAATTACTTTGTTGAAACGTTGCATTCGTACCGAACGTGATTAAAACTAAAAAATGATATTCAATTAATGCGTTGATGAGAAAAAAAAATCGAACGGTAAAATTAAAACTATAGAACACAATGAATTCAGACAAATAAAAAAAAAATCCGTTGTTATATAGGTATACTGAACCGCGGTATCGAGCTTACCGGCATATAAGTACGCCGCTGCACGTTCCCCGACGTGACGTACAACAATAAAACGTTTTAGCAATCCGGTAATTATATAAATGCACGTGTACGATTTTTTCGAAATAAAAAATATATTGCATTCGATTCCGGCGTGCCTAATATTTTCAAACGGGTATGGTAGTGGTGGTGGTAATAGTGGTGGGGGGGAGGGAATGTAACTATAGTTTGCGAGTATCAAATCATTAGGCACATTTTCTGGTAGAAATCGGTACGACACTCTCGGGACCCGCTCCTCAAAAACAATACGTGTGTTGTTAAAAAATAATACAACGCGTCATTATAAAGCAGAATAATAATAATAAGTAAACACAGGTATGAAATTAGATACGACAGTTTCGTATTAAACATTGTCTCCGAATATCGAAAAAAAAAAAAAAATAAAAATAAATAAATACGATAATCACAGGAAATTCATAAAGCATAAATGAGTTATTGTAGGACGAAAAAAAGGTCACGGGCGATACAAAACCCTCGGCCCCGCCCCTGTTACGAGTGGAACGAGTAAATCATTATGTTTCGCTACAATAAGATGCGTTTTTTTTTTCTTTCTCTGCGTGCGGCACTTTATTCGAAACATTTTTCTCAACATTCCCAGCATTGTGTCTCTAGAGAGCAGTGGTTTTCAACATGGGGTTTGCGACCCGCAAAGTGGTCGCGAGTGATAGTTAGGGAGCCGCCAAAAACCACAAGTATCATGTTGCTAGCTGTATATCGTAGTATTCAAGTTATATTAAATCGTATTTTTAGTTTCGGGAGTCGTCTTACATGAAACAAAAAAAAAAAATTGAGGGGTCACCACGATTTGTAAAAGGTTGAAAACCACTGCTATTTAGTATAGTATAGCGCAGTGTTTTCCGACGGGGGAGGGAAATTTCTCCCTGGGGAAGAGTTTAGGTACTGTGTGTGAGGTAATATAGCGATGTGGAAATCGTAAGAACAAAATATAAAATGTGCAAAGTTACCATATCTGTGTAACGTATTATCTCGTATTTTTAATCAATAGGGAAGGCATGCGTTTTTTTCTAAATCCACAAAGGGGGCGTAGAATAAAAAAGAAAAGGAGGGGGGGAAGAACGCGATTACAGTCTATACTATAGACAAATTCAAAATTTAAAACAACAATCGACGACGATGTGTAACGCGATTATTTCGGCCAAAGTCTTGCTCGATTTCCGTATGGGAGAAGGGGGCTCGGCTCCTCACACTTGGAGTTCCGGCCATTTCGGGTGTTTCGCCTGCGCTCGAGACAACGGTTTTTCGTTTGCGGACGATTTACCGCGCACAGTTGGCTACGGTGTGCAGTATATTTAATTCGAAATGTTGAATGTATATATTCGAACTTTTTAAAATATATTATATACGGTTCTATTTTACTATACCATTTTCGCGAAACATAAATCGAAATTTCACAATAATGTTTGAACGTCGTTTTTAGATCCTGCGAGTGTAGCGAAGAATGTATTGGTTTTACAGAGACAATTCATTTTTTTTTTATATATATACTGTATAGAAAAATTCTACCAGAAACCTCGCTCCGAAGTATCAAGTATAGCACATTTTCCGAAAGGGAATTTTTTTTTTATTTCGATTTTCCCTGGAGTTTTTCCAAACAACTGGGAACACATGGTAAAAACGGGAAAATATTTACAATGTTAAACAAATATTACTAAAGAGAACATAATATAATGTATATATATATATATATATATGTGTGTAATTATTTCACCATAACGTGACACATTATATTATTATATTGTTGACAAAGCAACACTATTAGCCGACACCGCTCAGAATCGTTTTACGGTAACGACGATTATAACCGTCGCGTATACAGATGTACGTCAAATCCTCCCTCCCCCCCCACCCTCTGCATTCTCAACTTCTCGCCCACAAACGGCGACATTACGTATTCCGACTCCCGCGCACGTTCGGCTGTCGTTATACCGAACGGACGACATAAATTTTCCGACATTATTTACCGCCAAAACCATCTGTTATAATATTTACGCACGATAAATTATAACTCCTTTACCGTCAGACGTTACGAAAAGCCAACACCTTTATCGCCGACTATAATATATAATCGTATATAAATTACGACGTGTACGCGTGAACCCATTAACGACGCGGCCGCCTAACAATGTGCATTTTACAGTCGTCACACTGTATATATTGATGTAATAATAAAACAGTCTAGCCGAGGGGTCTGCGCGCGACTTTTTTTCTTTTTTTACTCGCGGAAAAACTGTGTTATGCGGTTCATTTTTTTTTTTTTTTTTTTTTCGTGTCGTAGGAATTGTTAAAATTGTAATGCACGCTTACAATTGTTACAAATCGAATACGATCGATTTTCACGATGTTTTGTTTTTTTTTTAAATTTTTTTTTCTGTACTTTTCGGTTACATAATACGATTTATTAAGATGCAATCGCGAATCGAATTCCAGTGCGCACTGCGGGCATTTGTCGCGCGTGTTTCCCGTTCAAAAGATTAACACGAAATCCGATCGCTCTACATCGCGGCACGATGGATAAAGCAAAAAAAAAAAAAAAAAAAAAAAATAATAAAAACCGATTGAAACCATTCGTTAACAAATTATT
Organism: Cinara cedri; assembly: GCA_902439185.1. Classification (NCBI taxonomy): domain Eukaryota; kingdom Metazoa; phylum Arthropoda; class Insecta; order Hemiptera; family Aphididae; genus Cinara; species Cinara cedri. The sequence goes on along the minus strand of CABPRJ010001484.1, from coordinate 77,178 downwards.
GTTAATGTTGAACGCAATGAGAGTTTCTGAAAAACCGCTATTATTTTTACGTCGTTTGTGTTTTTGTCTTATTTAACGAAACGAACTGAAAATTGTACTTTTTCAACATTATTATTATCGTATACCGTATATACATATATATAGGTAGTTAACCGAGGTACACGAGCAGAGGCGACGAACAAGAAATATTTTATAAAATAACTGTTATTTGAACACGTATACTCGTATGCGTATACACGGCGGTTAACTGCAGCATTTACATTTACAATTCATCCGCTAATATTGTTCGCGCGTTTATATTATTCCGCGCGAAAAAAATAAAAAAATAAATACGCATTACGAAACGGGAAAAATTTTAAATTTAAAAATAAAAAAAAAAAAATACGAAAAAACAAACATAATCGGATAGATAGTATATAAAATAAATGGTTTTTTTTTTTTTTTTTTGTATTCCCGTCGGTATATAAGAAGTTTATATCAGAAGGGGAAAAAAAAACGCGGACGTGCTTGAATTAACAATAAAAATATTATAAAAGAATTCCTGCAGCATAAATGTACGTAGGTATAACGAGTGTAATATAGAAAAATGTATTTCGATGAACGCTGACCGTCGGAAAAGAAGAATCGGACGTTATGAAAAAAAAAAAAAAAAAGGGAAAAAGAGCGGCGTTGTTGCGTTATAGGTACAGAACGAAATAAGGGCATAAAACCGGTAAACACATGGGTACACAACAATAATACGCGACGCATATCGATTTAATAAAAGCGACCGTTACGAGAAACAAAAGGTTACATATTTTTATACGCGCACGCGAAACACCGGCATCAGAAACGAGGACAGTTTATTTATTGGAGATTTTAAACGTCCATAACACGACGGGTACCTCGTATATGACCATAATATATGGTTAAACCGCCGTCGACGTTTTTTCACAGATAATATTATACATGGATGGGGGACGTACCGTACGTATTCAAGTGCGACCGAAGAGCGTACTGGTTCTCAAACTGGTTACATTTAATTAAGGCGTGGCGGTGGTCAACTATAGAATGATAACGGAAACGGCGAAAACGAAATTCACCGAAATAACGAATTCGGTAAATAATATTATTCAGCGGCAAATGTTATTTATCACAAACCAGTATCTGTGACCGCATATAACCACTGTGGTAACCGGTAGACTCTCCGCTCACAGTATAAAGTGTATAGTAGGCATAAGGATATCCTATCCGTGTACATATTGTCTCTATGTATTTTTCCGTCCAAGCTGCAGCAGGATTTCCAAACCGGAGAATTCGTCGTGCCCGAAAGGGTGTCATATCATATCCCTCTTCACGCCCCCCCCC